>BSQZ01000004.1:7967006-8419506 GCA_033239005.1 Lamellibrachia satsuma
ACCCAGAACAGTATCTCCCATTTTATAGTTTACATTCAAGTTCCCATGTCCAGTATGTAGGCATTTACATTTCCCAAAATTGAACAGCATCTGCCATTTCTCAGACCATTTCACTAATCTGTCTAGATCGTTTTGTAAATGTTGTTTATCACCATCAGTATTAACCTTTCTAAACAGTTTTGTGTCATCCGCAAATTTCAGTACGTTACTTGTTATACTGTCGTCCAAGTCATTGATATAAATTAAGAATAATATAGGTCCTAATACTGATCCTTGAGGTACCCCACTCAAACCCGATTTCCAATTTGAAACTTCTCCATCTAGTACAACTCGTTGTCTTCTGCCAGTCAGCCATTGTTCTATCCAGTCAGTTACGCTATCCCCGATACCATGGGCTTTTAATTTAAGTAGCAATCTTTGATGTGGCACTTTGTCAAAAGCTTTCTGAAAATCTAAGTAGATAATATCTACTGGCGATCCCACGTCTGTCCACTCTGTGATTTCTTCCAAAAAACATAACATATTTGTTAAGCATGACCTCGCTTTAAGGAATCCATGTTGAGATGAATTTAATAATTTATGCTTAACGAGGAAGTCCACCATATAGTCTTTAATTAACCTTTCTAATAATTTACAAATCACTGACGTTAAACTCACTGGTCTGTAATTCTTTGACTTATTTCTCGAACCCTTTTTAAATAATGGTATGATGTTTGCTTCTTTCCATTCAAACGGAACAACTCCCTCTTTTAATGACAAGTTGAATACTCTTGCAAGTGGTATACTGATTTGATCTACTGTTTCCATTAGTAATTTTGGAGGAATCCCATCCACTCCCGGTGATTTGTTATCCTTCATTGCCTTTATTTTCTTAGCTACCAATTCTGGAGTTACAACTAACGGTCCTAAATATTCAGATTTAGCCCCCTGAAATTTAGCATCAGCAACTGGTAATGAACTAATATCTTCTTTGGTAAACACTGAACTGAAGTAACCATTTAGGTCTTCCGCCATTAAAAACCCCTGTGATATTATATTTCCAGCACTGTCTTCTAGAGGTCCAACCTTGTCTTGTACGTTTTGTTTACTCCTGACATATGCATAAAACTCTTGCTGTCATTTTTTATGTTACATGCCAGTTTTTGCTCATAGCTTCTTTTAGATTGTCTGATTTCAGTTGTAGCTGCATTAAGTGCCTCTTTGTATTTTGCATAGTCTTCTTCCTTTCTGGTACGCCTATAAACCCTCCACATAGTTTGTTTTAGCATTATTTTTCTAATAGCCTCTTTTGACAAGTGTTTCTTTCTACACCGTTTTCCTTGTTTTCGGAAGGGAACAAATTTATCGATGATACTCTCAATTTCATATTTTACAATATTCCAACATTCAGTTGCGGTCTTATTCATCAGCATGTTATTCCAATCTAGCTGTGCTAAGTATTTGCTCATATCTTTGTAGTTACCTTTGTGGAAGTTTCTCTTGTACGTTTTCTTATTTTTACTTTCTGATTTTACATTGATGTCAAAATGTATTTGATTATAGTCACTATTACCCAATGGTTCAAATATTTTTACATTGTCCACTAATTCTTTTTGTGATGACAAAACTATATCTAATACATTTTCTCCCCTGGTTGGTTCTAGTACGCGCTGAGTAAGAAAGCTATCCTGGATTAAACATAGAAATTGTTGATCCTCAATCCCTGTGCTCTCTAGAGAATTCCATTGTATGTGTCCATGGTTAAAATCTCCCATTATGATACATTTCCCTATACTAACTTCCTTTATAGCGTTTTTTATTTTTGTGTTGTCCTCTTCGTTTATGTTTGGACTTCGGTAAACTAATCCAATAGTTAATTTTGAATTTCCTGAAACAATTTTGCACCAAACAGCTTCATCGCAATCTGCTTCCCTTTCTAGTTTTATTTCATAAGCCTGAATAGATTCTTTAACATATAAAATAACTCCCCCGCCCCATCTTCCTATTCGATCTTTCCTAAACATTACGTATCCTGTCAGTCCTAATTCAGCATCTGTTATATCTATGTTGGCCCATGATTCAGTTATACCAATTATGTGAGGGTCAATATCTTCTACCATAATGTTTAATTCGTTTTTCTTATTTACTATGCTCCTTGCATTTAAACATACGCATCTATAACCTTTTTCAGAGATGTTTTTCGGATGATTTGATATTGGTTTATCTGTGCTAGTGGCCTCTTGTTCTGCTTGAGACACCTCTAGGTAACCCCCCTGCACTTCTAGTTTAAAGAATGTTTACTTCCAAAAATATTTGTCATTGTACCCAAGTCGCTATCTACTGCTGCTGAAAGTTTGTCCGCGAATACTGCCGCCCCCTTTCCACTTAAATGAAGCCCATCCTTCATGTACATATCTGCCCTCCCAGCAAAACTTCCCCATAAATCCACAAATCCAACTTCCTCTTCCCTACACAGCCTCTGGACTAACATGTTAATTGCCATCCCCCGACAATTTCGATATTTGTGACCCCTCCTGCCCATTACAGGTAAAATCCCTGACAGTATTACCTGCTCAACCCGCCTCTGTTTTAGTGTTCTGACCAACTGCCTATATTTCCTAACTATGGCAGTTGTACCCTCCCTCTCTACGTTATTTGTCCCTACGTGTACTAAAACAGATCCACCCTTACCCGAGCCTACGATGTTTTTTACCCTCTCAGTTATCGCCTCTATTTTGGCTCCAGGCAAGCAGACCACCACATCATCTCCCTTGTTTAAGACTCTGTCGGTCTTCCTAACTATCGAATCCCCCACAAACACCCTCGCTCTCTTCCTCACCCCCTCTATCACTGCTGCAGAATAACTCTTCCTTTCGATCCCCTCCATCACATTCTGTCCTGACCCCTTCCCTCCTGTCTCCCCCACTTCCCACTCCTTTGCTCTTGTCTCTCCCACTCCCCTCTCCTTCACTCCGGTTGTTTTCCCTTCCGTCTCCCCCACTCCCTTCTATGTCTCCCCTACTCCCCTCTCCTTCACTCCGGTTGTTTTCCCTCCCGTCTCCCCCACTCCCTTCTCCTTCCCTCCTGTCTCCGCTACTCCCCTCTCCTTCACTCCGGTTGTCTTCCCTTCCGTCTCCCCCACTCCCTTCTCCTTCCCTCCTGTCTCCCCTACTCCCCTCTCCTTCACTCTGGTTGTCTTCCCTCCCATTCCTTTCCTTCCCGTCTCCTTACTGACCTGTCACCTTCCCTCCTCTCAGCTTCCTCCCAGGCTGAGGTGAGCTCTCCCTAGCATCTCTTGTGTCTTTCCCCACTTTATCGTCTACAGTTCCCCCACCGGAACTACTGGCACAACTCCCCTGTTCCCTTCCCACCATTGCCACAACGAGCAGCCTCAGCTCTTCCAACTCCACCTCTAGTTCCTTCATCCTTGCGCATCCCCTACACTCAAAACTAAAACTATCTGCCTGGACCTCAGCCCATGACTTCTCGCAGGCAATATACAGCGATTTTCATTGGTTGATTGATACGCAGCGTTTTGGGTGGTTTCGTATGACTAAAAAAAACAGACTCATGGAAATTTTAAATGTCACACTTCATGTTTTAATATAATATATTGCTGTAGTTTAGTTAACGTCAGAAATGGTATAAAACGGTATATGGTATAAATTTAACGGACCATTGAAGCTTCTGGTGAAAGACCTTCAAAGATGACAAATTATTGGTCTGCCTTTACTTGCCTTGTGTCGATCTCCACATGTGTCGTAAAACAAACTTAATTATTTTATTCATCGCCAAATCAAACATTTTCGACAATATTAAGAGGCCAGAGATTATAACAGAAACTCGTTTTGTATACGTGTATATTATTTTAACCAACCGACATAATTAATTAAGTTTTGCAATGTCCCATAAAACAGTCGTTTAATTAACTAATTAAATTTTTTTGCATTCCCTTTAAATCAGACAGCAAATTGAAGTGAACAAATGTGAGAGTCTTTGCAGGGGCGATCACAGGGCGATCACAGGGCGATCACAGGGGCGATCACAGGGGCGATCACAGGGGCGATCACAGGGGCGATCACAGGGCGATCACAGGGGCGATCACAGGGCGATCACAGGGGCGATCACAGGGGCGATCACAGGGCGATCACAGGGGCGATCACAGGGCGATCACAGGGGCGATCACAGGGCGATCACAGGGGCGATCACAAGGGCGATCACAGGGGCGATCACAGGGCGATCGCAGGGGCGATCACAGGGGCGATCACAGGGGCAATCACAGGGCGAACGCAGGGGCGATCACAGGGGCGATCACAGGGGCGATCACAGGGGCGATCACAGGGCAAACGCAGGGGCGATCACAGGGGCGATCACAGGGCGATCACAGGGCGAACGCAGGGGCGATCACAGGGGCGATCACAGGGGCGATCACATGGGCGATCACAGGGCGATCACAGGGGCGATCACAGGGCGATCACAGGGGCGATCACAGGGGCGATCACAGGGCGATCACAGGGGCGATCACAGGGGCGATCACAGGGGCGATCACAGGGGCGATCACAGGGCGATCACAGGGGCGATCACAGGGGCGATCACAGGGCGAACGCAAGGGCGATCACAGGGGCGATCACAGGGGCGATCACACGGGCGATCACAGAGCGAACGCAGGGGCGATCACAGGGGCGATCACAGGGCGAACGCAGGGGCGATCATAGGGCGAACGCAGGGGCGATCACAGGAGCGATCACATGGGCGATCACAGGGGCGAACGCAGGGGCGATCACAGGGGCGATCACAGGGGTAATCAGAGGGTTCGATCACAGAGGCAATCAGAGGGTTCGATCACAGGGGCGTTCACAGGGGCGATCACAGCGGCGATCACAAGGGCGATCACAGGGGCGATCACAGAGGCGTTCACAGGGGCGATCACAGGGGCGATCACAGGGGCGATCACAGGGGCGATCACTGTTCTGTTATGCTAAACCATAAACGATCGATTGAACAGGTGATGCTCGTGTGAGTTATTGCGTGTTGTGTTGAATGCGTGACAATGGCATACCTAATGTTGTTGACGGGACACAGGCTCTAATGGGTTGACTGCTACAGGTGTGACACGACAACAATTATGTTATTGCTGCAGTAGTAACAAATAACACGACATAAATGGCAGTACCTTTTCACACACGCACTTAACACTATGTATCGCATCCATTCGGGTTGTTCAGTCGGATATTTGTGATTATTATCTATTCGAGAGCATGCTGAAATTAAAATATTTAAGGATGCAAACACATTAATGCAATGAAAGAGCACACCTGTCTATTTGTATTCTGCGACTGACACCTGTTTGTCATATTCTAAGTATTATCACTTTGAATTACAGTGTATGTGCGAATGTTTTTGATACTCATGATAAATGACTAAAATTGGAAGGATGTTTAGTGTAACCGTCAATCAAACTGAAACATCATCCTTGTAGGATTGCGGATATAGACGAGAATGAATGTCGCGAAGCCCTACTGGAGTTTGTCACGGAGACGGCATGCTACGGCAAGGCCCCTGCTCGAGAGATGAAGATTACGTACATCAAACCAGCCACGGCCTTGCACGTACGTCACATAGGTCAACCTAGATAATGGGATTATTTGGGTGTGCTATTGATCTTACATAGCACTACATACTACCACGACAACGTCTATTCTTCTGTCTGCAAGTGGGCCAACCATAATGATTGTCGTTTTGTTTATTGGCGGTAAATGTGCTCTGACAGTTTCGCAGTTAAATGAGCATAATGGCGCGAGTCAGTTTTCATTATTGGAACGTACTAGAAAGAGGCAAACCATATTGACAATATGGGGAAGCCCTGCCAATTGAATGGCTGTACAGTCTGCGTAAATGTGTTTATTGGTTGTAAATATTGCTGCAGTTCACTGCGTTGCCTGCCCAGTGCAGCAATATCATAAATTATCTGTCTGAGAAACAAAAAAAACAACTTTGGCGTCTATTGAATCACCATATATCTGCTAAATGGTAAGAAACTAACCACCACGCCCACGTTGAAAATGACTTAGGCCAAACATAGCATATGTGGGGTTGAGCTCAACTAGTGTGACATTAATAGTTCATTATTATTCATAATATATCATATGACAGTCTCCTATGCTGTGTTGTTGGAAACATTTAAACATAAATATGTTAATAAGATATCACGTGAACAGAATATTCTTGCATCTAAAAATACTGAATGAACATTTGCCAGTTAAGCCTTCATGATACGAGGTGGAAATGTATTATAAAAATAAAAGGTTTTCTCCGAATTACCTTCCCTAATGTTTTGCGGCAAATCACGGGAACCTTTTATTTATCCTGTTTCCTTAATGCAGGCAGTTCTAGGCATTGTCGAAGGAAAGTTTATTTCACGAAAATATAATGCGCATGCAGCATGAATTCGAATGAAATAGAATGTTGTTAGAGGAAAGTTGTCACAATTAAATTGAAGTCAGCTATGGCCGCCGTGGCAGTTCCATTTCCGATGTTGGATACAACAAACTGCATTCTCTGTTAAAGCGTCACTTCTGGATATAAAACTGTCACTGAAGGTTTTGCATAAACTGCGATTGGTGCAAATATTTCTTTCTGCAAGCAGTACGTCTTGGAGACATTCTGCGAAGCGAGATCGGCGAAGTTCGTGTCGGAGCCGTACCGTGGGGGGTGGATGGACGGGCCGGAGAACGGAGAGCCGCCCAGACTGTGGAAGGTGGTCTGTCGACACGACCAGCTGTTCGTAGACCGGCAAGCGCAAATCGAAGTACCCCACACGGCCACGATACAGGTCCGTTTGTCCATCTCGCGGATGGCGAGTAACAAAATAAATCATGATTTTTGGTGTTGGCATATATGATTACAGCAACACGTGTGCTGTTGTTTTACTTGCAGTGTCATGTAGAACAGCCATGCACGCTATATGGGTGTATTACGAGAGCAACATATGTCCATCCAAAACGTTGCAATCGCATATAATGTTGTAAGAATACGTCGAACACGTCGAACTAGCGATGCATCGCAATAGTCGATGTGACGATGCAATACTGTCGATAGTAAATTGAACGATTGATATAGTTATCATCGATAGTGCACTGAACTATCGATAGTAACGATAGTTGCAAAACAATTAATGAACATGTTTGTTCAACTGTATTGGATAATTTTTATTATTTATCGGCTTAATATCAGCAATCGTTCGTTAAAGCAGCGAATTCAGCATTTTTAATCAACTACCCCCAAAGCTACGCGATGCCGGCCCCATCAACTACGGCTTAGAATGTTTTTCTGGCCATTCGCTATTCTGTGATACCATCGCAATACTATCGATAATATTGCAATACCCATGCAGTTATCGCGATACTATCGCAATAGTAAATATGTCCCCGATAGTCACACCTAATCACATCCCAGTGTTTCCGTTTACTTATTTTGCATGTTACGTAAACGCCGTCTGTGTGGATGTTTTAAGGAACATACTGAATTAGTTCAGTCATCTCTGCTTCCCATCATACTACTGCGACCGGATGAGAGAGCCTCTTATTCCAGCACGATCGACGTACCATATTCGCCCTATAACAGTAGGACGTTTGAGATATGCGTTTACAACTGTCTCAAAGTAATGACAATATAAAATAACAATAATAATAAGTGTTTATATAGGCCAAAACGGGAAATATTGGAGGAGATGGTGGAGGTTGAAAGAGATAGGGCAAGACCAAGAGCCACATGGACAGACAGCATCAAGGAGTGGATGTGAAATATTGGAGGGAATGGTGGAGGGAGAAAGAGACAGGGTAAGACCAAGAGCCACATGGACAGACAGCATCAAGGAGTGGATGGGAAATATTGGAGGGAATGGTGGAGGGTGAAAGAGACAGGGGAAGACCAAGAGCCACATGGACAGACAGCATCAAGGAGTGGATGGGAAATATTGGAGGGAATGGTGGAGGGTGAAAGAGACAGGGGAAGACCAAGAGCCACATGGACAGACAGCATCAAGGAGTGGATGGGAAATATTGGAGGGAATGGTGGAGGGTGAAAGAGACAGGGAAAGACCAAGAGCCACATGGACAGACAACATCAAGGAGTGGATGGGAAATATTGGAGGGAATGGTGGAGGGTGAAAGAAACAGGGGAAGACCAAGAGCCACATGGACAGACAGCATCAAGGAGTGGATGGGAAATATTGGAGGGAATGGTGGAGGGTGAAAGAGACAGGGGAAGACCAAGAGCCACATGGACAGACAGCATCAAGGAGTGGATGGGAAATATTGGAGGGAATGGTGAAGGGTGAAAGAAACAGGGGAAGACCAAGAGGCACATGGACAGACAGCACCAAGGAGTGGATGGGAAATATTGGAGGGAATGGTGGAGGGTGAACGAGACAGGGGAAGACCAAGAGGCACATGGACAGACAACAACAAGGAGTGGATGTGAAATATTGGAGGGAATGGTGGAGGGTGAACGAGACAGGGGAAGACCAAGAGGCACATGGACAGACAACAACAAGGAGTGGATGGGAAATATTGGAGGGAATGGTGGAGGGTGAAAGAAACAGGGGAAGACCAAGAGCCACATGGACAGACAGCATCAAGGAGTGGATGGGAAATATTGGAGGGAATGGTGGAGGGTGAACGAGACAGGGGAAGACCAAGAGCCACATGGACAGACAGCATCAAGGAGTGGATGGGAAATATTGGAGGGAATGGTGGAGGGTGAACGAGACAGGGGAAGACCAAGAGCCACATGGACAAACAGCATCAAGGAGTGGATGGGAAATATTGTAGGGAATGGTGGAGGGTGAAAGAAACAGGGGAAGACCAAGAGCCACATGGACAGACAGCATCAAGGAGTGGATGGGAAATATTGTAGGGAATGGTGGAGGGTGAAAGAGACAGGGGAAGACCAAGAGCCACATGGACAGACAGCATCAAGGAGTGGATGTGAAATATTGGAGGGAATGGTGGAGGGTGAAAGAGACAGGGGAAGACCAAGAGCCACATGGACAGACAGCATCAAGGAGTGGATGGGAAATATTGGAGGGAATGGTGGAGGGTGAAAAATACAGGGGAAGACCAAGAGCCACATGGACAGACAGCATCAAGGCGTGGATATGGAATAAAAACCTAGCTTAATATAGCTAAATACAATTATTTTCATTTTAAACAATTTAAATAAGTTAAGTGATAAAAGGTAAAAAAATATTTTTAAATGTCAGTTGTTCAAAAATATTCTTTGCGGAACAGGAATGTTTTCAGACGCTGATGAACTACACATTCTAAGGCCCGCCATATACGACCGACTTTCAGTCGCCAACAGTTTGAAATAAATAAAATAGTTGGCCTCTACCCATCGACAGAACGTTGGCCGACCGATTTTTCGGAAGCCAGATGTCCACAAAACGTGTCGCCAACTGTTGGTGGAGAACATACACATAACGACTACATTTGAGTTGTCAACTCAAAAAGTAGTCGGCAACATGTCGGCAACTGAAGAATCGGTATATGTATAGCGGGCTTAAGTGACACTGGTACCTCACTCCACAGCACCGGCGCAGCAACATTAAATGAGCGGTTCCCATAACGCTTGAGTTTATTCCTTGGTACCATAAGTAATTGTTGTTCGGCTGACCGCTGTGAACGCGTGGCGGAGTGGCTGTTCAACAAGTCAGCTAAATACTGGGGAGCCAAGTCGTGTAAACAAAGATAGACAAGCGGGAGAATCTTAAGCTCTATCCTGCGGTGAATGGGTAACTAGTGTAAATCCCGGAGAACTGGCGTTATAAGTTCTCTATACAGGGTGCGTATATGGTAATCATTGCTGCCATATTTTGCACACGTTGTAGTTTATGAAGTAAGTTCCGCGGAAGGCCGGAGACCAGCGCATATCCGTAATCTAAAGTAGAAACAACAAATGCGTGTATCAGAGTCTTAGTGGCGTCTTGTGTATGGCATCTTCTAAGAGCCACTCACGCCGAATCAGCTTTCCAGACGATGCAACATAATTGAGTGATCGATTGTGTCAAAAGCAGCACTCAAATCAAACAGCACTAACACCACCACTAATCCCTTGTCCACTGCTCAATAATGTTACTCTGCACTTTCAATACGGCTGTTTCTACCGAATGGTACTTCTTGTAAGACGATTGTATCGTCTCATTCAATTTGTCGTCTTGAAAGTAAGATGTCAGTTGTTGCGAAACCACTTTCTCGATAATATTTGAAAGGAAAACTACAGTTAACACAGGCCTGTAGCCTGTAGGTCTTTATTTCGGCAGGATTGCGCGTTTACATAACACACTGCGACACCAAGTTCACGTCGATCAAACAACAATGAAACCAAAGGTACACGTGTAATATTTCAAAAGTTAACAGTCTGTTTGGTAGCTTGTAGTGGGGGCGATGAAGTACATATTTGGCAGTCGATGGTGGAACTTCAGAAATGTTCCTGTTATCACGGTTTAAAGTATTTTTGCCCTCAATTATTCCTCTATGGGTTTTGGCTGTAGCACATATGTTTGGTGAACGAAGAGTTAATAACATCTTTAGTGGCACAATTAAATGTTTCTTCATAATGTTGAACCCTGCAGCCCGTAATTGAGAGCCGGTGAACGTCAACATGTTTGTAAGATAGAGTTAGCAATGCAGTGAATTGAAAAACACCCAAATGTGGTCGCACGCACAGATAACCACAGCCCGAATTGTCACTGAAGTTGTTTTTTTCTGGTAGACTGGTTCGGCAGCTTATCCCTGTAGGCGCGATTCCTGTGTAGCGACCAATCAGATTGACCGCTCACTAGAACGATGTTCAATCGCTAATGACTAAAAACATGGTGGATTTTAATAAAACGTCCCTTCACCAGGATGTTCTGCAGTCATTCCCGTCAAATGTAATATTAAAATGTTCATAAATGCACTTCGACAGCAGTGGATAAAATGCTTGAACGAGAGACGAAAGTTCTACATTGAGGCGCAATTTTGGAGTCCGACAACGCGAACTGGTATCATAATCAAGAGACGATGTCATCGTAAAGTTTGCGTGATGCTTTATAACATGGGTTGAACACACATATTATGGTAAACTAACATTTGTATTCAATATATAGCAGGAGCGTTGCTTTCCTCGAAAAAGTTCAGACGGCTCCGCTTATTGAGACATGCTGTCATATTTTGCACGTTGGCACGACCAATGTGGACAGAGAAGGGACAGCAACGTAGTTACTATACACACATATTTTTGCATGTATGAGTGTGGCAGTGCGCATAGCTGTCCCAGTGTACATGAGCAATATGCGTGTAGCGTTGCTGTTCAGTGTATACGAGTAATATGCTTGTATCTTTGTTGTCCTGTGTACATGAGCATTGTGCTTGTAACGTTGCTGTTCAGTGTATACGAGCAGTTTGCATGTAACGTTGCTGTCCAGTGTACATGAGCAATTTACATGTAACGAGTACACGTCCAGTGTACATCAGCACTGTGCTTGTAACGTTGCTGCTCGTTGTACATTACCAATGAGCTTGTAGCATTGTACTCTCAGAGTACATGACCAATTTGATTGTAGTGTTGTTGTCCAGTGTACATGACCAATGTGCTTGTAGTGTTGCTGTCCAGTGTATATGGCCAATGTGCTTGTAGTGTTGCTGTCCAGTGAATATGGCCAATGTGCTTGTAGTGTTGCTGTCCAGTGTATATGACCAATATGCTTGTAGTGTTGCTGTCCAGTGTATATGACCAATGTGCTTGTAGTGTTGCTGTCCAGTGTATATGACCAATGTGCTTGTAGTGTTGCTGTCCAGTGTATATGACCTGTGTACTTGTAGTGTTGCTGTCCAGTGTATATGACCAATGTGCTTGTAGTGCTGCTGTCCAGTGTATATGACCAATGTGCTTGTAGTGCTGCTGTCCAGTGTACATGACCAATGTGCTTGTAGTGTTGCTGTCCAGTGTATATGACCAATGTGCTTGTATTGTTGTTGTCCAATGTATATGACCAATGTGTTTGTAGTGCTGCTGTCCAGTGTATATGACCAATATGCTTGTAGTGTTGCTGTCCAGTGTATATGACCAATGTGCTTGTAGTGCTGCTGTCCAGTGTATATGACCAATGTGCTTGTAGTGTTGCTGTCCAGTGTATATGACCAATGTGCTTGTAGTGCTGCTGTCCAGTGTATATGACCAATGTGCTTGTAGTGTTGCTGTCCAGTGTATATGACCAATGTGCTTGTAGTGCTGCTGTCCAGTGTATATGACCAATGTGCTTGTATTGTTGCTGTCCATTGTATATGACCAATGTGCTTGTAGTGTTGCTGTCCAGTGTATATGACCAATGTGCTTGTAGTGCTGCTGTCCAGTGTATATGACCAATGTGCTTGTATTGTTGTTGTCCAGTGTATATGACCAATGTGCTTGTAGTGTTGTTGTCCAGTGTATATGACCAATGTGCTTGTAGTGCTGCTGTCCAGTGTATATGACCAATGTGCTTGTAGTGTTGCTGTCCAGTGTATATGACCAATGTGCTTGTAGTGCTGCTATCCAGTGTGTATGACCAATGTGCTTGTAGTGTTGCTGTCCAGTGTACATGACCAATGTGCTTGTAGTGCTGCTGTCCAGTGTATATGACCAATGTGCTTGTAGTGTTGCTGTCCAGTATACATGACCAATGTGCTTGTAGTGCTGCTGTCCAGTGTATATGACCAATGTGCTTGTAGTGTTGCTGTCCAGTATACATGACCAATGTGCTTGTAGTGCTGCTGTCCAGTGTATATGACCAATGTGCTTGTAGTGTTGCTGTCCAGTATACATGACCAATGTGCTTGTAGTGCTGCTGTCCAGTGTACATGACCAATGTGCTTGTAGTGCTGCTGTCCAGTGTACATGACCAATGTGCTTGTAGTGCTGCTGTCCAGTGTACATGACCAATGTGCTTGTAGTGTTGCTGTCCAGTGTATATGACCAATGTGCTTGTGGTGCTGCTGTCCAGTGTATATGACCAATGTGCTTGTAGTGTTGCTGTCCAGTGTATATGACCAATGTGCTTGTGGTGCTGCTGTCCAGTGTATATGACCAATGTGCTTGTAGTGTTGCTGTTCAGTGTATATGACCAATGTGCTTGTAGTGTTGCTGTCCAGTGAATATGAACAATGTGCTCGTAGTGCTGCTGTCCAGTGTATATGACCAATGTGCTTGTAGTGTTGCTGTCCAGTGTATATGACCAATGTGTTCGTAGTGCTGCTGTCCAATGTATATGACCAATGTGCTTGTAGTGCTGCTGTCCAGTGTATATGACCAATGTGCTTGTAGTGCTCCTGTCCAGTGTATATGACCAATGTGCTTGTAGTGTTGCTGTCCAGTGTATATGACCAATGTGCTTGTAGTGCTGCTGTCCAGTGTATATGACCAATGTGCTTGTAGTGTTGCTGTCCAGTGTATATGACCAATGTGCTTGTGGTGCTGCTGTCCAGTGTATATGACCAATGTGCTTGTAGTGTTGTTGTTCAGTGTATATGACCAATGTGCTTGTAGTGTTGCTGTCCAGTGAATATGACCAATGTGCTCGTAGTGCTGCTGTCCAGTGTATATGACCAATGTGTTTGTAGTTAGTGTTGCTGTCCAGTGTATATGACCAATGTGTTTGTAGTGCTGCTGTCCAATGTATATGACCAATGTGCTTGTAGTGTTGCTGTCCAGTGTATATGACCAATGTGCTTGTAGTGTTGCTGTCCAGTGTATATGACCAATGTGCTTGTAGTGTTGCTGTCCAGTGTATATGACCAATGTGCTTGTAGTGCTGCTGTCCAGTGTATATGGCCAATGTGCTTGTAATGTTGCTGTCCAGTGTATATGACCAATGTGCTTGTAGTGTTGCTGTCAAGTGTACGTGAGCAATGTGCTTGTAGCGTTGCGGTGCGTGTGATGGGCGCGGCTGTGAGCGGTGTTGGCGATGTCGTGGGTGTGGCCAGATCAGATGTCGACACTGCGGCGGAGACGGCGTCATTATCATCCGCCCGGGCGCCGGGGACAACGTCCTCCAAGACAAGTGCCTCGTGTGTAGAGGCGACGGCCAGAAGAGGTACTTTGTCACTCACTATTAGATTACTTCAAGTTCCTCATCCACATGACATTTCTAAATCATGATTTGGAAGATTTAACCTGATTTAACAAGAGCAAATCAACATGTTCTAAATGGCAACTGTCCGTACCGTTACACAGTGTTCGACCATAATGCTCGTCTCGCTTAATTATGTTTATTTACTTGGAACAATAACACTTTTCAAACCCTTTGTTGTTATTCAGTGTTTTTCTTTCAGTTATCGCCGTCCGATACAAATAATGTTATTGATCGTAAAAGTGGAATGTTGCATGATGGTTTACTGTAGTGATCACATTTGTCGCAGATGTTCCACGTGCGAAGGCGAAGGTGCGATCACGTGTAAGTCATGTGACGGATACGGACGACTCAAATGCTTCATACAGTTAACAGTTACATTGTGAGTGTCACATTATCGTTTTGAAAAAAATTAAATGCTAGATTTCAAAAAATGTAACTTCGGCAATGAATTGAACCGGGTTACATCTGCTCACGTAAAAGCGGGAACGTTCTCGTGAAAAGCGGGAAATAACTTCCTCCACTCAACTGTCATCGTTTTTAACGTGTTATTCTGCGGGTCGTTATTTTGATGTGCCGTTCTCGTTCGTGATGAACAAATGCGCGAAATATTGTGAAATCACTTCAGACCAAATAAATAACACGTGCCTAGAATGGACTCGTGTGCAATCTAGGTACTGTTCGCAATCTAGATGTTTTCTTTGACAGTGACTTCAACTTTCGCCAGCATATTTCTCAAGTATGTAAATCCTGTTTCTATCATATACGTGATATCCATCAAATTCGGCGTCACATACCTATATATACTGCTAAAACAATATCAACGGTATTGATTAGTAGTCGCCTTGACTATATATATTTCACTACTAAATAACATTGCTAAAAGAGACATGGCTAAACTCCAACGAGTACAAAATTGTCTGGCACGTGTGGTTTTCACCATCACTACCACTACTTAAACAGTTTCACTGTCTTCCAGTTTCTTATTGAATTAATGTTATGCTGTCCACTCTTACATATCGTTTTCTATCTACACAACAACCGCCCTACTTGGCTAGTCTCCTGCATCTTTCAAAATCCCAAGGCAGCTCAGATCATCAATTTAACAACAACTTATTGTACCTATATCAAAACTTAACTTGGTGAACGTGCTTTCTCTGTTGCTGCACCTAGGGTCTGGAATGAACGCCCCATCACTTTGAAAACATATAAAACTATAGCTATTTTCCGAAAAAAGATCAAGACATATTTATTCCAAATTGCATTTCCACCATAAATGTTCGGTTGTCCCTCATTCTGATACTGACTTTTGCGCGTCCCTGTTCACCATTATGCTAAATGATTATGTTTTGTTGCGCCTTTGAACTCAGGTTCCTGAGTATATAAGCGCCATAGAAGTTATTATTAATAACAAATACATCGAATTCACCATGAATTTTATTGTAAAAAAAATACTAAACATTTCGTCTAAAAAGCAAGCCCAAAGGGAAAAGCGGTGTTTGTAACTCGAAATCGGTACTCTTGACACCTATTCAGTATCGCTGTATCTAGAACACAGACAAATACAGAAAGTTGTTGATTGTAGTGTAACCCACGTTGACGATTACGTCGTTGAAGAGACGGCGATGCCAGACGAACTCATACAGAACGTTGGAGAGATGACAGTCTTTGAGCAGAATCTGCCACAGGTTAGTGGTGGCAATTTCAAATAGTACATTTCTTATGTAGCGCGCCATCGAAATAACTGTTGTTTAGGCGCTGCATATATACTGCATACTGATGAATACATTAACTAAAACAATGAACGTTGTAATATTGAACGTGCAGACATCTACAAAACTGTATTAATGAAGTGGTGACATGTCGGAGACATGTTAATGCACCGGTACGAAGTTTTACTTGTTTGTGCGATGTTTTTGTTACAGGCAACAGTACGACAGTTTTTATATGTAGCGCGGTATCCAGTCCTTTACAGTCGTAGTCAACCAACCGATCAGCCCTTCGGGCCGTCCGGCATCCAACCCCTATCGAGTCGTTGATCGTGTTGCTGGGACTGGATGCCGGGTAGATACCGGAGATAGTAGGCCCTAAGGATCGTCCGAGTGTGGGTCAACTCAAAACTATTTACACTTCACCTGCTAGAAGACCTGTTCATTCCAACACCAACTGCTGGAAGACCTGTTCATTCTAACACCAACTGCTGGAAGACCTGTTCATTCCAACGCCAACAGCTGGAAGACCTGTTCATTCCAACACCAACTGCTGGAAGATATGTTCATTCCAACACCAACTGCTGGAAGACCTGTTCATTCGAACGCCAACAGCTGGAAGACCTGTTCATTCCAACACCAACAGCTGGAAGACCTGTTCATTTCAACACCAACAGCTGGAAGACCTGTTCATTCCAACACCAACTGCTGGAAGACCTGTTCATTCCAACACCAACTGCTGGAAGATATGTTCATTCCAACACCAACTGCTGGAAGACCTGTTCATTCCAACGCCAACAGCTGGAAGACCTGTTCATTTCAACACCAACAGCTGGAAGACCTGTTCATTTCAACACCAACAGCTGGAAGACCTGTTCATTCCAACACCAACTGCTGGAAGACCTGTTCATTCCAACACAAACTGCTGGAAGACCTGTTCATTCCAACACCAACAGCTGGAAGACCTGTTCATTCCAACGCCAACAGCTGGAAGATCTGTTCATTTCAACACCAACTCGAGTTCTATGTTGTCAAGTTCATAGAGTACGCTATGATCTTGAATTATGTATTGTACGTCATGTAAATCATGATCCAACAATCTTTGGAGTTATATATTAACTTAATCTAACTAAATGAATTAATAAAATTAAATTAGACATGTACTGATATTGATTAAATCCGGAAGATTTATTGCAGATATGGCCGATCGCGACCTACTCGAATGCAGAAATTAACGAAAACTCGCAGCGTCTGGTCGACTTACACAAACGTGCCTTCCCCAACGAGCGGCAGCTACGTCAGGTAGAGTAAGCAATACTGTAGATAAAGCCAACATAGTAGAGACACACAGTACATTGCCGTTATTAATGTTAAACAGCACAGTAAAGTTGTACTGTAGTCAAACGTTACAATGGAGACAAACAAGAGAGTGCATTTAATAGTGCACTAGTGTCATGGAATATAAAAGCGTCAAACAGTTTAATATTGATATCAATAATACAATAGTTTCAAGCGGTTCAGTTGTATAAAACATAAGAATACAGTCAAACAATGATGCAGTTTCAGCTGTCAAGAAGCACATTAATGTCAAACACCGTGCCCGTAGCTAGCGAGTTAATGTGGTCACCGTTCACCTCCCTTTCTAAGCAATGTTCCGAATGGCAGGCTTAAATGTAAATATAAGACGCATTTATAAAATTCGGATTTACATCTCGCAGAACTTCGAGCATTGCCTTCCAAGTTCACCGGCTCATTTGATTATTCGGCATGTGTCCCGTTTACACGATACATATAGACATACACGATAATGAAAATGATAATTTATGTTTGACGTAATTATTGTAATGATAATGAACCTTCATAATGACTCTGACCTAAACGGCTAATGGTGTAAAAGAAACGTGTTTTACGTAGGATTGCGGAATTATGCGAAATTCAATGTACCAAAGAAAGAATGTCGACAATGGCGAGATAAATATTACGTTTTCGTGCGACTTTCTGTTGTAGAGACATCACCTAAGCGCTGTGCCCGTCACCGAAGTTCACTACGAGTGGCATGACGGCAAGGGTCGCTATTACGTGTTCGGCCAAGAGCGAAAGGTGCACGCTCCGGACTATCCACAACAGTGTTGCTGGGGGTGTACGGTCATCTGATTGAACAACGTTCACGCTTCGGACTATCCACAACAGTGTTGCTGGGGGTGTACGGTCATCTGATCGAACAACGTTCACGCTTCGGACTATCCACAACAGTGTTGCTGGGGGTGTACGGTCATGTGATCGAACAACGTTCACTCGCCGGACTACCCACAACAGTGTTGCTGGGGGTGTACGGTCTTCTGATCGAACAACGTTCACGCTCCGGACTACCCACAGCAGTGATGCTGGGGGTGTACGGTCTTCTGATCGAACAACGTTCACGCTCCGGACTACCCACAGCAGTGATGCTGGGGGTGTACGGTCATCTGATCGAACAACGTTCACGCTTCGGACTATCCACAACAGTGTTGCTGGGGGTGTACGATCTTCTGATCAAACAACGTTCACGTTCTGGACTAGCCACAGCAGTGCTGCGGTCGAACAATGTTCAGCGAAGTGATACAAGGTCACCCGGTGGACAATTCTACATGTATTGCAGGATGTGTAGAATACTCTCGTGACGTCATGTTCAGCAAAGAGAAAATGCCTGCCCGGGCTATCCAGACAGGGTTATTTGATGCGTACACTATTCTGATGATGTCGTGTTAAATTTTCAAACAAAGGTGTATGCTGCGGAGTGCTGGTAATCCAGACAGAGTTGTTACATTTGTACGGTATGCTGATGCATATTCAAGAACGATAAGAGACAAATGTACGCTTCGGACTATCAAGACAATGTTTCAGCGACATGTAGGGTGCTCTTTAACCGGACAATGTCGTTGGACGTATATGATACTCTAATAATGTCATGTTCAATAAACTTACACAAGTACATGCTCCGGAATATCTAGCCTGTAGTCAGGATGTATACGATAATATCTAGCCTGTAGTCAGGATGTATACGACAATATCTAGCTTGTAGTCAGGATGTATGCGATAATCCGATTGCGTCATGTTCAATTACGGGACATGAGTGCATGTTCTTGACTTGGGGGGAGCGGTGGTCTAATGGTTAGAGCACCCGCCTGTCGATCGAGAGGACGGTGGTTCGATTCCACCTCCGCCGTTTCGAAGCTTGGGCAATTTCGTTCACCCCATTTTGCCCGTGTCTTTCGGAAGAGACACTAAAAGCCGTTGGTCTAAACTCCTGCGTTAGCTCAAGATTGGGCTGTTTGGAGTATAACTACTTGAGACTTGAGACTTGAGACTATCCATACTGTGTTGTGGAGATGTACGACGCTCTGGTAGCGTCAATAAAGAAACATGAATGCATCCTCTCCGGACTATCCAGTCTGTATTGTGGACAGGGCATACATTCCCATAGAAACACAAATCTTAGAGGGGGTATTGGGGTCCATTGTTCAAAGCTAAATTATAATAATGTGTAATCTGGTGGATTTTAAAGTAGAAAAAACTAAACGAGAATGCTCCGCTGGCAACGGAGAAAAGGTTGACCCCATACTCGAATCCCATCCCTGGAAAAAAGGCGGATGTGAACCTTCAGTGTATCATATATGTATAACAAGGTATTGCGTACCAACTGGGGCACGAAGGGGATACGTAATTATTATAACAAGGCCTTAAAGCGCTAAAAATTGTGCATACATGCTTCATTGCTCCATTTACTATGTAATAACACAATTAATTATAACAGCTAGTGAAGCATTATCGCAATACATATACAACAATATCATTCAAAATCATTGGACAACTTATACAATGATGACTATGATATACTAAGAATCAACCAAAGTTGTATTAATAGGCAAACGCAAACTCTTTGCAACAATGACAACCATTGGAATCATAAACCAAGGACGAGATGTGTAGGCCTGAGCTGTTTACGAGTTTACCATACCTACACCAACGTTTCTGTTCCTAGCCCTCTCCTTCATTGGGCCGGAATATTAGAGCTAAACGCCTGTTCTTTTGACGACTGAACTGATGGATGATGCGTTCAACATTCAACTGCTTGTTCTTGTGGACATGCATAAGGGCCAATCCCGACAAGCGTTCACTTGTCATCGTGGAACGGAGATAGTTCTTGAGGCGTCGCATGGCACTAAACGGCTGCTCTGCTAAGACACTCGAGACAGACATCACCAGCAGTATCGCGACTGCTGTACTCATGTTAGGGTACATGTCAGGATTGATGTCTTGTATCGTGTCATCGAATGTGTTGGACCTTTCAGCGACATTCACCATCTCCCATCTTGCCTTCCAGCGATCCACTACATTTTTTAGGTGCCGCAGATCACCTGGCATGTCGTCTTCAAACACCACGTACAGCTGGACAGTTATCTCCGGTGTCATATTCACCAGCTGCGTGGTATGAGGTACTGGGCCACATGCCGATCCTGAGCTACTAATAGACGGGTGTCCATTTCCTGCAGCAAGTGATCCATGAACGGCACATATCGACCTCTTCCAATAGTCCCTGGGCGTGTAAGTGGGCACATTCTCACGGTTCCTCCTTCTACCAGCTTGCTAGCCTCAATCTCAAATTTTTCTGTTAGCTCTACAGCACTGTCGAACCATGCATCCCAGTCGTCTGTGTCGGCTCTCTCTCCTGCTGTAGCTGGGCGTTTACAGTGGTTGCCTCATTGGCTGCCTCCACGAGGTAACACTGTTTGGCCTGTAGGAATGTGGTCAGAGGAAGCTGACTTTGGAGGACATGTCCAATGGTCCCTAGTGTTATGATGTCAAGTCAAACTGTCTGATCGACAATAAGTAGCCTCTAGCTTCGACGTCTCCATCTTCTTCCAAATATTCTAGGGCAATGACTGCAACAGTGAATGCATACTTGAATGTATACAGAGCGTTCGCACGAATGGACCATCTTGTTACACAGAGCGATTGCAGCTTAGTTCTGTTATTCATGCCAGCTTGTGCATCCTCGTCTAAATTAGTTCTGTTATTCATGCCAGCTTGTGCATCCTTCCCCGTCTAACTCAAGCTCAGCCAGTGAGGCACGCAGCTTCTTGGCTGAGTAGTTGATGCAGAACACGATCTGCTGGACTGTTTCAATAATTTATCTCAATAGTAGCTCTTTCCTGGCATGCACAATAGCCACGCCATTTCCTGTGTAGTGTGTGTAGATAGCTTCGGTTGCCTCATTAACAATAACTCAGTAAAATGTGTTGTTGTTGGGATGTCCTACTGCCAGTCCACACAGCCTGGTTAGCTCATTCTCTATATTCGGAGATGTTTATTTCATGCGTTGATGGGAAGGTTGCAGGTGATGGGTCACGAAGGAGCTGTATTTGGCGCGATGATGCAATATTCTTCGTGTCCTCGTAGTGGCAAGTTCTGCTTACCACGTAGGATTATCACCTCTAATATTTCGACTAATATCTTCCTGTTTTCTTTACCAACTATTGATGTTGAACATTGAATCGGTCAGCTACATCTAGCTGTTGAATACCTCATCCATGTGTGGTCGTTCAGCTAAGTAGGTTTGGATTTCTCTTTTTACCACAAACCAACCTGGAATGCCAAGTAAAAACACTTATCTGATGTGATCGATATGATACCGGGGTTATTTAATGCAAACTGGGTATGTGCCGACTTAAACTGGCATATATCGTGCGACACCGTGTCGGACGATACAATCCGACATAAATCAGTCGTGTAAACGGACTTTGTTATATACATGCAAAGCGGATTTTCTATGAATTATCCACAGGAACATCATATAAAAATAAATACTTTTGTTGGTGGGGCTGAGGGGTCCGTTATACCGATCATCCCATTTTTTTGCAACGGTTTACTAGACCCGTCGGTAGAGGAATCCGTTCAGTTTAGCACTTTATTTGACGTCTGTTGCCCCATTAAAATTTGTTTCCAAAATATGTCCACTCAACATGGCTGGCACTCAGTGCCATCATATTGGGAAAGTGTTGCAACGCTTAAGAATTGCCAATAATTAGTCACTGTGCATCTAAATTGATAAGTAATTAGTGCGGAAACGCTTGTTGATTCACGTATAGTCAGCAATATAATTTTGCTGTATTTTATGCGTCTTTTCGGGATCAAAACTTAAATGTTATGCAACAGTCTAGTAAAACACATTTATGTAATTTCAATAATTTTACCCAGCTAGTTCTAGATGGAAAAGTGAATCGATAATCCTTCTCCCAGTTAGCTTCGAGAATGGTTTACTAGCGTCAATAATTGGCTTTCCAGTTTCCACATATATGTATAGTGTAGGTAGAGCGGTCCACCGCCACTTCTCCCGCTTACGCGGTAGCTGGTAACGGTTCATCCACGTCCACAGCATCCGTTTTCCCTCGAAGCCAGGCGGCTACTTCACAAGTTGTGCGCCGCTAGCAATGATTGGCTGTATTGTAATTCTCACGCGGCGGGGCTAGTGATTGGGTGACTGTCAATGGCGCAGAAGGCAAACAAGCCTTATATGATGTCAGCATAACTGAGGGTCTTGATTACAGGTTATATGCATATTAAGGGTGGACCATTGGATTTCTGGGGGGCGGGTTGGACTGTTTAAAAAAACTGAGGAAAACATTATTTTGCCATACTGATGTGGACGCACATGCATACGTGCGTACGGTTATCAACGCGCCTGGTGAATGTGTACGATATTCCGATTGCATCACGTTCAGTACAGATGTTATTGCTGCTGACTATGCAAACTGTGTCGTGGATGTGCACAATAATCTGATGGCGTCATGTTCAATTAAGGTACATAAGTGCACGTTACGGAATATCTAGCTTATGTTGTGGACGTGTCAGAACTGCCAAGTTGTGTCGAGCAACATGCGCGAGAACATGGGCTGATCCAAACTCTGAAATGTCAACAAGGGATGTCTAGTTTCCTAACAGGATACCACGTGGCAGCACTTCTAGTATTCAAATTTCAACCGAGGACAGTACACCGGAAAGCATTTATTAATATACTATTTCATTTACGTATACGTATCATTTACGCATATGTATCATTTACGTATACGTATCATTTACGTATACGTATCATTTACGTATACGTATCATTTACGTATACGTATCATTTACGTATACGTATCATTTACGTATACGTATCATTTACGTATACGTATCATTTACAACAAATACGGAATATGTACAATTACACTTAAATAGTTTGGTTTAAAAATGTGTTCACTGACAAGGAAACGCGAAATTAAAACGTGTACAACTTGTTATTATTATTTGGATATTCAAGACTTCAGTGATACGACAGAGTAGTTTGAAGCTTTACCTATCGTCTAAGTGGAAAGGGGGCAGCAGTATTTGCGGATGGACTCACAGCAGCAGTAGACAGTGGCATGGGTAGCATAACTAATATTTATGTGGGACAATGCTACTTGCTCATATTATTGACTCGGAATCGTGGCTAGTTTGCTGAAGACAAAAGTACAAGTCAGATATATGTTTGTATACGAACTTTTATAGAAAGCCAACTGATTATGCAAGAATACAATATGCATATATAATATAAAACGACATCATCAAATCTAGGTAACTGAAAATTCACCAACTAACAGCAAAGGTGGGGGAACCGACCACACGCAGGTGGAGGACCCCACCATACTACAAACAACAAGGGTAAAAACCTTGTGTACACATTATTACCTACAAAAAAGGGGAAAGCGTCAGTACCTGACATCGCCCTAAAACCCCTGATGATGATTACGATAGCAATAACAAATCACTGTATATTTAACTATAAAGTATAAATATTATGACAATAGATCCACACATCTGACAAGTATGCAGACATTATTTTGAACCTCCCATAACAGCCAGTCAGTAAACTGACCCACTTAAAAATCTGAATTAAACAGGTGCAGATGGGGTAGGAGGGTGGGAAACAAATTTTTAGAAGAGAGTAAAATGTTTACCTTTGACTCTTGAAAATATTGAAAGCGAGGCCGATCGTAGGATTTGATTAAATGGTCACGTGTTTTAGTCGGCCTAGAGGGTTATTTAAAAATAGGAACCTGGCCGCATTGCTCACATAAACGCCGTTTGATTTTCAATCAAAAGGTGTCTTTATGTGGGACAATGCTACTTGCTAATGTTATTGACTCGGAATCGTGGCTAGTTTGCTGAAGACAAAAGTACAAGTCAGATGTATGTTTGTATACGAGCTTTTATAGAAAGCCAATTGATTATGCAAGAATACAATATGCATATATAATATAAAACGACATCATAAAATCTAGGTAACTGAAAATTCACCAACTAACAGCAAAGGTGGGGAACCGACCACACCAGGCCAATTCTGTAATGGCCAATTTCAGAATGGCTCCCCCACCCCACCGGCGCAGGGGGGTTACTTAGAGATGCCTCAAGCAGGACAAGAGGCCACTACTACAGATAAACCAATAACAAAATGTCCGAAAAACATGTCTGAAGCAGGTTATAGATGTGTGTGTTTAAATGCTAGGAGTATAGTAAATAAGAAAAACGAATTAAACATTATGATAGAAGATATTGACCCTCACATAATTGGTATTACCGAATCATGGTCCAACACAGACATAACAGATGCTGAATTAGGATTGACAGGTTTCGTCGCAAGTCTCGAGTAGTTATACTCCAAACAGCCCAATCTTAAGCTAACTCAGGAGTTTGGACCAACAGCTTTTAGTGTCTCTTCCGAAAGACACGGGCAAAGTGGGGTGAACGAAATTGCCCAAGCTTCGAAACGGCGGAGGTGGAATCGAACCACCGTCCGCTCGATCGACAGGCGGGTGTTGTAACCATTAGACCACCGCTCCCCTAATGTAATGTTTATGAGAGATCGAATAGGAAGAAGGGGAGGGGAATTATTTTATATGTTAAAGAATCTATTCAGGCTTATGAAATAAAATTAGAAAGGGAAGCAGATTACGATGAAGCTGTTTGGTGCAAAATATTTTCAGGAAATTCAAAATTAACTATTGGATTAGTTTACCGAAGTCCAAACATAAACGAAGAGGATAACACAAAAATACAAAATGCTATAAAGGAATATGAATAAAACCGCAATTGAATGTTGGAATATTCTAAAATATGAAATTGAGAGTATCATCGATAAATTTGTTTCCTTGAAAAAACAAGGAAAACGATCTCAAGTCTCAAGTCTCAAGTAGTTATACTCCAAACAGCCCAATCTTGAGCTAACGCAGGAGTTTGGACCAACGGCTTTTAGTGTCTCTTCCGAAAGACACGGGCAAAGTGGGGTGAACGAAATTGCCCAAGCTTCGAAACGGCGGAGGTGGAATCGAACCACCGTCCTCTCAATCGACAGGCGGGTGCTCTAACCATTAGACCACCGCTCCCCACTAAAAAGAAACATTTGTCAAAAGAAGCTATTAGAAAAATAGTGTTTAAGCAAACTATGTGGAGGGTTTATAGGCGTATCAGAAAGGATGAAGACTGTGCAAATTACAAAGAGGCACTTAACCTAGCTACAACTGAAATTAGAAAGTCTAAAAGAACCGTTGAAAAAAAATTGGCAGGTAACATCAAAAATTACAGCAAGAGTTTCTATGCCTATGTAAGGAGTAAACAGAAAGTTCAAGATAAGGTCGGACCACTGGAAAACAACAGGGGAAGCATAATTTCAGACGGTTTCAAATGGCTGAGGTCCTGAATGAGTATTTCAGCACAGTATTTACCACAGAAGATATCAGCTCACTTCCAGTTCCACTTACTAAATTTGAGGGCAGTAAATCAGAACATTTAGGGCAGTTATTTGTAACTCCTGTAATGATAGCAAACAAAATTAAGAAGATGAAAGATAATAAATCACCTGGAGTTGATGGGATACCACCAAAACTGCTTAAGGAAATTGTTGAGCAAATTAGTATACCACTTGCAAAATTATTTAACTTGTCACTAGAAGAAGGAATAGTTCCTTCAGAACGGAAAGAAGCAAACATTACGCCACTATTTAAGAAGGGATCTAGGAACAAGCCAGAAAATTACAGACCAGTGAGCTTAACATCAGTTGTATGTAAATTACTCGAAACATTAATTAAAGACCACATGGTGGAATTCCTTGTAAAACATAATTTAATAAATACATATCAACATGGGTTCCTAAAAACAAGGTCATGTCTAACCAATTTCTTATATTTCTTTGAAGAAATTACAAAGTGGGTATATGACGGGTCACCAGTGGATGTTGTCTACCTAGATTTTCAGAAAGCTTTCGATAAAGTGTCACATCAAAGATTGTTACTTAAACTAGAAGCCCATGGTATAGGTAATGATGTAATCAACTGGATAGAAAAGTGGCTTACACACAGAAGACAGAGAGTAATTGTAGATGGTGAGATTTCAAACTGGAAATCGGTTTTGAGTGGGGTGCCGCAGGGATCAGTATTAGGCTCTATACTGTTTTTAATATATAAATGATTTAGAAGATGACGTATCTAGCAAAGTACTCAAATTTGCAGATGACACAAAAGTATTCAGAAAGGTTACTAATGATACAGATAAACAAAGTTTACAGGATGATCTAGATAAATTAGTTAAATGGTCAGAAAAATGGCAAATGTTATTCAATTTTGGGAAGTGTAAATGCATACTCATAGGACATGGAAACATGGACGGAGAATATAAAATGGGGGAAGCTGTACTAGGTAGAACCACACAAGAAAAGGACTTTGGTGTAACATTTAGTGGTGCCATGAATGTTTCAGAGCAATGAGGGATTGCTGCTTCAAAAGGAAATCAAATTCTAGGGCTAATTAGGAGAACTATTATGTGTAAGGAGAAGCAGCTAATTGTACCCCTGTACAAAGCAATAGTTAGACCACATTTGGAATATTGTATTCAAGCATGGAGACCATATCGTAAAAAGGATATAGACAAGTTAGAAAGAATACAACGAAGAGCAACTAAAATGATTCCAGAATTGAGACCTTAGTTATGAAAGTCGCTTATTACAATGTTGTTTGACAACACTAGAGACCAGGAGACTAAGAGGAAACCACAGTGAACGGTTATGCGGATGTTGATAGGAATATGTTCTTCAAACTTAGAGAAGGCAGTAGAACCAGAGGACACAAAGCAGCATTAGTTAAGGAGCAGTGTAGGTTGGACATGAGAAAGTACTCTTTCTTACAGAGGGTGATAAATGAATGGAACAAACTGCCAAATGATTGTGTTAATGCTAGTAGTGTGAATATGTTTAAAAATAGAATTGACAGATATTTGATAAGGGCGGGCTACACATAGATGAGAAAAGCGTTGGACTCTCGATAAGCCAATGGCTTCCTTGTCCATTTGCCATCTGGAACTTGTTGTGTGGGATGGCAATCTTGTTAAATCTTAAATCTATAAAAGTACCAATATTAGATACGACTTTACGCGGCTAAGCCAATGAGGCGCGGGTCTGGCGTCCGTAACTCATGGCAACCAAACCACGACCACTCTTTGGCAGGGAAGCATTTTCAAACAACACGCGCGACGTCACAGACGATGGTAAGAATAACATCGTGGATCCCCTGGACGCTCTGCGCTATCAGCACGTGCATGTAAATAATGTCTATATGAACACGTGCATGGAAATAATGTCTATATGAACACGTGCATGGAAATTAGCATAAAATATTTTTTTCTCATTATTATTTATTGAAACGGCCAATATGCGTGATATTTACCAATATGTGTGAGATCTATCAATATGCGTGAGATGTACAGTTAGTTGCGTGAGACGGAAATCAAATGCGTCAGTCTCAAACCAAATGCGTGAGACTTGGTTGCTCTGATGTGTACGATACTCTGATAGATTTACGTTCACTAAAGATACCGAAGTGCATGCTCCGGACTATCCAGAATGTGTTGTTGATGTGTACCATACTCTCGTGGCGTCATGTTCAATAAAGAGCGAAAGTGGCATGCTCCGGATTATCGGTGGCTGAAGAGACCAGGGTTTGATCTGCATAACGTGTTACAGATGGGGCAAGTGGTCACGGAGATGTGGGCTGGTCGAGGGTCGGACAGCAACCACGTCATTTCGTCTTCTCATTTTTTTTCAGTTTCATGTTGGCATCGTTGACCTTCGAATTACATTGATCCTTGTCTGGTGGTCAGCCTCCATTATTATGGATCAATTAGATGGTGTTTGTGTCAATGTTGCATTTATTTTATTTAGTTATGAGGGTGTCTTTGTCCTTTTCCTCCGAATAATCATGGCGCTGTGGTGGTGGTACTGCTTTGTTGGTGCATCCATCACCCCTCTTGGTTCGGTCGATCTTTGACAGGCAGCGTTCGTGATATCGTTCCAGAGCTGTTAAGTTTATCTTGTAGGTTACCCGGGTTTCCGCACCGTTGTCTATAAGAGAGTGGCAGTGACGACGGCTTGGTACGCAAAACGTTTGGTTTGGGTCTTGATGTCATGGTGGTCTCCACAAACGTCTTGACGCCATGGACTCCACAAGTCTTGACGTCATGGTCTCCACAAACGTCTTGATGTCATGGTCTCCACAAACGTCTTGGTCTCCACATGTCTTGACGTCATGGTCTCCACAAATGTATTGGTGTCATGGTCTCCACAAACGCCTTGATGTCGTGGTCTCCACAAACGCCTTGATGTCGTGGTCTCCACAAACGTCTTGATGTCATGGTCTCCACAAACGTCTTGATGGCATGGTCTCCACAAACGTCTTGATGGCAAGGTCTCCACAAACGTCTTGATGTCATGGTCTCCATAAACGTCTTGATGTCATGGTCTCCACAAACGTCTTGATGGCATGGTCTCCACAAACGTCTTGATGTCATGGTCTCCACAAACGTCTTGATGTCATGGTCTCCACAAACGTCTTGATGTCATGGTCTCCACAAACGTCTTGATGTCATGGTCTCCACAAACGTCTTGATGGCATGGTCTCCACAAACGTCTTGATGGCATGGTCTCCACAAACGTCTTGATGGCAAGGTCTCCACAAACGTCTTGATGTCATGGTCTCCACAAACGTCTTGATGGCATGGTCTCCACAAACGTCTTGATGTCATGGTCTCCACAAACGTCTTGATGTCATGGTCTCCACAAACGTCTTGATGGCATGGTCTCCACAAACGTCTTGATGTCATGGTCTCCACAAACGTCTTGATGGCATGGTCTCCACAAACGTCTTGATGTCATGGTCTCCACAAACGTCTTGATGTCATGGTCTCCACAAACGTCTTGATGGCAAGGTCTCCACAAACGTCTTGATGTCATGGTCTCCACAAACGTCTTGATGGCATGGTCTCCACAAACGTCTTGATGGCATGGTCTCCACAAACGTCTTGATGTCATGGTCTCCACACACGTCTTGATGGCATGGTCTCCACAAACGTCTTGATGGCATGGTCTCCACAAACGTCTTGATGGCATGGTCTCCACACACGTCTTGATGGCATGGTCTCCACAAACGTCTTGATGGCATAGTCTCCACAAACGTCTTGATGACATGGTCTCCACAAACGTCTTGATGTCATGGTCTCCACAAACGTCTTGATGGCATGGTCTCCACAAACGTCTTGATGTCATGGCCTCCACAAACGTCTTGATGTCATGGTCTCCACACACGTCTTGATGGCATGGTCTCCACAAACGTCTTGATGGCATAGTCTCCACAAACGTCTTGATGACATGGTCTCCACAAACGTCTTGATGGCATGGTCTCCACAAACGTCTTGATGGCATGGTCTCTGTAGTGTTTTCTGGTTAGCATACAATACAGCATACAATACAAGTTCGTAAGTCAACCGGTACTTTATTCACCTCGCCATGAGGGTGTCTCCCCCGAGATATTCTCCCCCGTATTATTACAACAATAGATCATGCCACATCCTCCTTATTTGGTCAGAGGTTACCAGCACATGACCAGGTTACACAGCGACATAATAATCGCTCAGGTGGGACGGCAGCTTCCTCTCTCTCTCTCTCTCTCTCTCTCTCTCTCTCTCTCTCTCTCTCTCTCTCTCTCTCTCTCTCTCTCTCTCTCTCTCTCTCTCTCTCTCTCTCTCTCTTGCAGGATTCCGTCTCGGGGCTACGTCTGCCACTGGTCGATCTGGCGGTGCTGCGGCTTCGCCCGGATCGCCATCTTCTCCGTCCTCGTCATCGGGGATTTCGGTATCCTCCAGTGTTGCCGTGTCATACGGCGGCGCAGTCGGAGTAGGATTTTGGTGACGTCGATTGCGTCGAACGTCGCCTTGGTGTGTCCTCACGATGTACGACCGGGGCGACTGTGAGCCGACCTCTTTTAGCACGGTGCCTCGCCAGTCCATGTCAGTGACCCACACATGCTCTCCCGGCATCAGTCGTCTCAAGTGGACTGCTCGATGGCGCTTGTCGAATGACTTTTTCTGTCGGTTCTTTATCTCAAGCTGCGACTTCCTCGCTCCTCGTAGATGCAACCACTGTGGTTCTAGTAAGGCTGGTATCGTCGGTATTGGCGTCCGAAGCTTCCGCCCATCAGTAGCTCAACTGGGCTGTAACCATTGCTCAAGGGCGTCGATCTATACGCGAGAAGTGTGTCGTACGGGTTGTCGCTCTTCGCCAGTAGACATTTTAGGGTCTTCACGGCTCGCTCAGCTTCACCATTTGACTGAGGGAACCGAGGGCTGCTTGTCGTGTGTAGAAAGCCCCTCGCTGCAGCAAACCTCCAAATGCGTACTGGGGACCATTGTCTGTGACCACAACTTCAGGGACGCCATGACGTGCAAACATTGATGTCATGTGGTTCACGATGGAAGCCGACGTCGTGCTGCTCAGTTTGGAGATCTCAACGACCGCCGACAGATAGTCGACAACAAGTAAGTATGGTGAACCGTTTAGTTCGAAGAGGTCAGAGCCAACCTTCTGCCATGGGCGTTCTGGAACATCAGATGGTATCATCGGCTCTGCTTGATTTACTCGTTCGTTGGCACATTTGTTGCAGCTCTCCACCAAGTCTTCGATCTGTTTACTCAGACCCGGCCACCAAACTGATTGCTTCGCCCGTTCTCTGCATTTAGTGATACTTTGGTGTCCTTCGTGGATCTTCTCCAGTATCGATGGTCGCATTGCCAGCGGAATGACGAGGCGACTCCCCTTCAGCAGCAAGCCTTGTTGCACAGTGAGCTCCACAGCGACTTGCAGGTACACCTTCTCGTCCGGCCTCAGTCTCGCCCTGTCGGGCCATCCTTGCTGGCAGTAAGTCTGGATGCGTTGGCAGGTGGCGTCGTCCACCTGGGCCTGCTTCAGTTCAAGAAGGCGCTTCTCGGTAATGTCTTCAAAACTGCATTGACGTATGCTTGGCAGTCCTGCTCGAAGCTTACGTCTTGCGGTTGTCTGTGCTCCACAATGAGTGTTCGTGACAGCACATTAGCCGTAATCAAGTCCTTGCCGGCTACATGTGCGATACTCTAGTTGAATCGCATCAGCCTTATTCTGAAGCGATAAATCCTGGGCGGCAGCTGATCAAGTGTCTTCTGTCCAAGAAGTGACACGAGAGGCGTGTGGTCGGTCTCGACGTGAAATGTTTTCCCCAGGAGGAAGTCGCTGAATCGCTCACAAGCCCACGTCGTGGCGAGTGCTTCCTTTTCTATTTGGACATAGCGTTGTTCCGTGCTCGACACGGATCTGGAGGCATATGCGACTAGCTGAAGTTTACCATCTGGTTGTCTCTGTACTGCTCCTAGGCCGTTGAGGACGCGTCTGCAGATAGTGTCGTTTCCTGCTTTGCGTTGAACAGAGCCAGTATTGGTGTTGATGTAATGCTCTCTTTCAACTGCTTCAAGCACCGCTGCTGATCGTGGCCCCAGGTCCAGTCGTTCTTCTTGCACAGAAGGTCGCGCATCGGATTCGTGATTTCAGCTAGGTGTGGCATAAACTTCCCCAGCTGGGTGACCATTCCCAGAAATCGACGGACTCCGCTCACATCGACTGGTTCAGGCATGCCGAGAATCGCCCTGATCTTCTCTCTGTCTGGGTGTATTCCCGACGCGTCAATCATCTGGCCCAAGAACGTCACGTGTTGACTTGAGAATTTACACTTCTTCGTGTTCAGTGTCACCTTGGCCTGCTGCAGCCTCGAGAGAACCTCGTGTAGGCGCTGATCGTGTTGTGGCTGAGTGGCACCGAAGATGAGTACGTCATCCATTTGACATAGGACGCCAGGTATCCCCTCCAGGATTGCCGACATTCGTCGTTGATAGTGCTCTGGTGCTAACGAAATGCCGAAGGGTAGCCTTCTGAAGGCGAATATACCGAACGGTGTGATAAACGTTGTCAGCAGAGTCAATTCATCTAGCTAGCAGATTCTAGCACCTGCTAGCTGTCCCAGAGTATAGTCGACCGAAGGCATCTCATATCGTTCCCGACGTACACTTTCATTTAGTTTTGTTAGGTCGACGCAGATCCTGACATCGTCTTGTGATTTTGGGACAACCACCATGGGCGCGCACCAATCGGTTGGCTGTTCGACTTTACTGATGACGCCCAAAGCTTCCATCCTCTTCAGTTCTCTTTTCGTTTTCTCCATCAATGGTAGGGCCACACGTCTCGGCACATTGACGGCGAAAGGCTGCACATTCTCCTTCAGTGTGATCGTGTACGGCCCTTCCATCTTGCCGAGGCCGTTGAAGAGATCCTGAAATTCTCTGTGATACTCATCTGTTGCCCCTTCTACCGACTCCACTCGGCTGATCAACCGCAGCACGTCTATTGCAGGGTTGCCTAGAAGCGCCTTGTCTATGCCCCGGACGACGTATATGTTCTGCTTTGTGGCTATAGTCTTCCCTTGTAGCACCGTTGTGAACATTCCCACAACTGCCAGCAAATCGTTGTTGCCAACCCCGAAGAGTTTCTCATTAGCCTTTCGGAGTGGGTTCACACCTATCAGTTCATTGTACAACTGCTCATGAATCACTGTTTCGTCTGCACCGGTGTCAATGCGAAATATAACACCTGACCCCCCATTTTCAATGTTATCAACCACTGTTGGTTTGATTTGTTGTCAGTGACTGCGCCTAGAAATGTGTATTCTGTGTCATTGCCATCATCGCACACTGCACCAATTTTTTTGGACAAGCAAACTGAAGCAAAGTGGCCTGTCTTTGAACATTGGTGGCACTTTGCATCTTTCGCTGGGCAGTATTTTTTTGATGCGACTGCCTGCCACATCGTCTGCATGGCTGGTTGGTCTGATACGAAGACGCGGTGTACGACGTCTGTTTCCTTTGTTGTAACGTCGCTCTCGGTCTGCGCTCAAACGGACTACGATACGGCCTGGTTGCATAGCGTCGACGTTCGTGGCGCCATCTTGCGACCGTGACTGCATGCTGTAAATATTCATCGCGCCCTCTTGCGGACTACTTCACACTACAGTTTGTTGTTTTCGTACGGCCTCCTTTTGGCGTGCATGATCAACCGCTCTCTTCAGAGTAAGCTTTGCGTCTAGTTGTAACTTCTCGGATAACTGTTCGTCACGCAAGCATTTCTATCGCGTATCATGTCATCCTTCAGCGTCCTGTACTCACAGTGTTCGACTAGCTTGTACAGGTTCGTGACGAACGCGTCTACAGATTCACTGGTCTGTTGTCGCTGATTAAACTTTCATATATCACATTCCTCGTGCCAATGAAATAGCTATCAAACTTGTCTTTGACTACTTCAAACGTGCTCGTGTTGCTGTCATCCGGACTAAAACTTAGCGATGCCAATATGTCATCCGCTTCATCTCCCATGCGGGCAGTTTCGGAATGGGAGCAAAGTGGAGATGATTCTCACTTGGGACGGACCATTGTGAGAATTCCCAAAATGCCCGCCCAAGTTGTAATGGACTAAACGTTGATTCTCACTTGGGACGGACCATTGTGAGAATTCAGAAAACGATCAAATGGATTACGGTGTATTTGAACTCTGCCCGGCGTGATATGTTTCTTAGAAGATGTGCTCAGTCGAGGTGTGCTGAGCGTATCTTGAAATTGACACATGCACCTGTATAAGATCATGTCCTGCGGTAGAAAATAATAATAGGCTTCTTTAGCACATAGAGCTTTGACTTTGAACACGTACAATGGAGGTCCTAGGTGTTATAGGTACTTCACTTGCTACCAGTTCATAATTGATTAGCCAGCGTAGATGTTGAAACATGTCCTTTGTGTGTGGCGTGAATGTGTTGAAGCTGTAGCGGAGCAACAAAGGGGGTAATTAACTAGCTAATCATGCGGTGTTTGTTTTGCTTATTCCGACTTTGCCCCTTCTTGTATTGTGCAGAATGGGAATAATACCGTTAGTTCAAGCGTGCCGTTGCGAAAACGTGTGTGCTGACGTCCTTTTTGTACTGGATGACCATATATTGTGTATAACATTCAAAATACTGACTGTATGACAAACCAACGGAACGCAATATTTATAAATGACATAAAGATTATTCCCACTTTGCCCCCCGACTTAAATGGTGCAGAGTTGGAATGATACTGTTATTTCGTTTAAACTTACATGTACAAGCGTGGATTTCATAATGTTTCGCCTAATAATGTGTGTGAAATTACAAATGCTAACTGTGTGACACCAACGCAACGCACTATCATTGATTAGCGTGTAGTTATAAAATTTATTCCCACTTTGCCCCGACTTAAATGGTGCAGAGTTGGAATGATACTGTTATTTCGTTTAAACTTACATGTACAAGCGTGGATTTCATGTTTCGCCTAAAAACTTGTTTGAAATTACAAATGCTAACTGTGTGACACCAACGCAACGCACTATCTTTGATTAGCGTGTAGTTATAAAGCTTATTCCCACTTTGCCCCCCGACTTAAATGATGCAGAGTTGGAATGATACCGTTATTTCGTTTAAACTTACATGTACAAACGTGGATTTCATAATGTTTCGCCTAAAAACGTGTTTGAAATTACAAATGCTAACTGTGTGGCACCAACGCAACGCACTATCTTTGACTACCGTGTAGTTATAAAGCTTATTCCCACTTTGCCCCCCCCCCCCCCCGACTTAAATGGTACAGAGTTGGAATGATACCGTTATTTCGTTCAAACTTACATGTACAAGCGTGGATTTCATAATGTTTCGCCTAAAAACGTGTGTGAAATTACAAATGCTAACTGTGTGACACCAACGCAACGCACTATATTTGATTAGCGTGTAGTTATAAAGCTTATTCCCACTTTGCCCCCCGACTTAAATGGTGCAGAGTTGGAATGATACTGTTATTTCGTTTAAACTTACATATACAAGGGTGGATTTCATAATGTTTCGCCTAAAAACGTGTTTGAAATTACAAATGCTAACTGTGTGACACCAACGCAACGTACTATCTTTGATTAGCGTGTAGTTATAAAGCTTATTCCCGGCAGTTATCGCAAACAATGTAATACAATGATCATAACATGTACGCAAATGAAAAGTCAGTCAAGCACGTGTAATGAAATAAACCACACATATGCAACTCGAACAATGTACGTCTCACCACTGCGAATATTGCCGAACGACTGACAGATCTATCATCTCCACTTGAGCGGGCATTGTGGGATTTACCTGGTCGGCATTAGCCTCGCGAGACTAGGTCGGCATCGGGCTTTCCTGACAGCCCTGACGCTTGCCGAAATCGTTCGAATCGACGGATCCACTTCGGCCATTCCTCAGGCTATGCGAAGTTCATCAGCGCCGGTGGCGCAATTTGGTAGGCTGGTGTTGCCATCTCACTTCTGATACCATGTAGTGTTTTCTGGTTAGCATACAATACAAGTTCGTAAGTCAACCGGTACTTTATTCACCTCGCCATGAGGGTGTCTCCCCCCCCCCCCGAGATATTCTCCCCCGTATTATTACAACAATAGATCATGCCACAGTCTCCACAAACGTCTTGATGGCATGTTCTCCACAAACGTCTTGATGGCATGGTCTCCACAAACGTCTTGATGGCATGGTCTCCACAAACGTCATGATGTCATGGTCTCCACAAACGTCTTGATGTCGTGGTCTTCACAAACGTCTTGATGTCGTGGTCTCCACAAACGTCTTGATTTCATGGTCTCCACAAACGTCTTGATGTCATGGTCTCCACAAACGTCTTGATTTCATGGTCTCCACAAACGTCTTGATGTCATTGTCTCCACAAAAGGCTTGATGTCATGGTCTCCACAAACGTCTTGATGTCATGGTCTCCACAAACGTTATGTTGTCATGGTCTCCACAAAAGGCTTGATGTCATGGTCTCCACAAACGGCTTGATGTCATAGTCTACACAAACGTCTTGGTGCCGTGGTTTTCCTGGGCTGTTGATGTAGGGAAATGGCGTCAGGCATCGAATGGGTTACTTCATTTATCTTGATTCCCGAAGCTAGCAACTGTTAATTTGGGGGTCTGTTTTTTCCTAGCACTCGTTCAATCCTGTTCGCACCCATTGGAGCATAAGGTGCCAACAAATCTCCTACAGCCAGCACGGTCTTGGGCAAACTAGCCGAGTTCATTCTAGGTCTTCCCCGCAATCTTTATCTCTTCTTCAACAGTTCTCCTCCAGGTGTCCAGTGGTCTGCCTCTTCTCTTTTTCCAAGTCATATTTTGGTGGGCGCAACGTTATCATAAATGACTTGGGTAGTGGTGATCGTTGAACAGAGACGGTTCAGTTTTGGAGCTTTCTGTCCATTCTGTAAAGGATATCAATCCCAGAATGAGGCTTGTCAATGTAGAGACGAGAAAGGCTGAGTGTTAGAGCTATAACACAGCCTTGCTCGACTTCTGTGTTTACAAGGAAGGGCTGCAAATGATATACATCCTCTTAAAGATCCAAGTGTTTTTCCTTTGTTAACGAAGTCAGTGTTCTGCCAGTCACTTTCTTATTATATCCTACAAAACGCCGTCAAACTGTCGGTTAGTGCCTTATTCTACCATGCAATGATCTACTGGTGAATATACACAATTATTTCAAAAAACAAGCTACTGAAACTGTGACTTGAATTGCGACTCAATTGTTTGTACATCATATTGAATAGTTACTAGCTCCCGCCAGCTTGTGATGTTTAGCTCAATACAATATTCAACTATTCCCTCCATCGAATGCTAATACCAGTCCTGTGTGTCCTCAAATATACATGTATATTGCCAAAATATGCAGCAGAGATGACATAAAAGTAGTATTAGAAACTATGACTTAATTAACAACATAAACTTTGGAGCAAACAACGATCTGTGTTAACTTTGATGTATACGCACTGACCATTTAGTTGAGTAGCCTACTAATAAAATAAAAATGTAACCAGTCTACAAGAGGTAATGAAACTAATTTTAAGAACGATACCACAACAAATTACTCTTCAAGACATTTTTATTCAAAATCTCTTGCATAATCCCCGATACATGCTACCAACAATTCAACATTAAAAATACATACATACATACATACATACATAATGCAAACATTACAGAACCAATTCTGAAACAAATCAACAATAAATGCATCAACCTTTAATCTAGATCAAACAAAACAAATTACTCCCCGGTATGCCTAATGCAAATTCAAGTACAACTGGTACAGGTTCTAATGCTTTGAAACAACCATGCAATTAAAAACAAACTGTCAACAAACTTGTTTAATGGCATTAACATGAACTTTTACTGCAGCTTGTTACTGTATTATCATACAACATAAATTATGCACAACAACATCATTTCTCAAACAGGTTTATACGAATTATTTGTTTACATTAACTGGTTAGCATGTATTAATCAGTCACATTTGTGGACAACATTTTGAGCTTGAACATTTTACAGTCTATTCCATAACAGAAGTGGATTTCCATTATATAACTTATTTATTGCAATACGTTGCATAATAAAAGTGACTGCTCATCTTATAATAACTTATTTATTGCAGTTTGTTCCATAATAAAAGTGACTGACAATCTTATGATAACTTATTTAATGCAGATTGTTCCATAACAAAAGTGACTGTCCAAATTATTATAACTTATTCATGCAGGCTGTTCCATAACAAACCGTTTCATAACAAAACTTCCCATATTATGATAACTCTAGATGGACATTAATGTGAAATAACAAACTGTATCAGCATGACCTCATGTCTGACAAATAAAAATGCTGAAGAAATATAAGGACTAGATTTGTGAGCGAGCAGACAATGTAGACCCAGCTTCTAGTGGACGGCTGTCTGATGAGCTGTCACTGGAATGTCTGTCATGATAGCAACCTAAGAAGCCAGCCACATTATTCCCATGGCCGTCTCTTCTCTACACACAACCTGCGAACATAATATACATCAATATTTTTTTCTGTCATATTTGTTGCTGTACAACTATCAAGATCTGTTGAAATGTCTATGTGACTTTTCTTCTGGACACAATGTAAAGTTTGTGCAACATTTTACCCATTATTGTTTATCCATTATTTTTCAGACAAGACATAAAAACTATATTATCTCAAAAAACAGGTAATTTAATGAAGTTGAAAATATAAGCACATTGTTTGAATTTCAGTCAAAAAGTATATTAGATGCAAGTCCTGATTTTTAGGTGAGGTATCACAAAGTATCAGGTATCACAAAGTTAAATGCATGTTCTTATGTAGCACAAAATCAGGTTCTTAACTGTTTCTACCAACACCTTATCAAAGTATCTGGGAAGTTATCAATGACTGCACAAAAGCAATATAATTCCACCATTGTTGGTAGTCAGGTACTCTCGTTAGAAATTATCTTTGATAGTATGTAGGTTCAGTTTGAACAAACACTACCAGTGAAACTGACTATATGTACTCAGCACAACCAACCTAAAGTTGCATTTCTTCTTCAGACTTCAGTTGCTCGATGAATTCCCGCAGCTCGTGTATGCAGCGCTGCCCAATATCTTTGAGGTTTTCTCGCAGACTGAATTGCAACTGGTCCTCCAACTTTGTGTCTTTACTGAAATGAGGCGTTTCACCAACAACTGAGTAGTTTACAGTTGTGCTTGCAAACAAGTAAAATATTATTGTCAGGTTTAATTGTTATCAATCATCTAAAGATGGTGGCTGTTTACTCAGCAAACTTGCAAGGTAATGAAAACGCTTCCTTAATAATAACTAGGCCAACATCACAATCATCTTTAAAGGACAAACTATATATTAAACAAACCTTTTGAAACAGTTCTCAAATCAAGTGATGCACACCTATGTCCAAACATAAACCTTAAAGTGCCTATGACATGGTTTTTCCTATTTTTGCTCAGATTCCAAGTACAAAAATCTAAACCTAATCCATGTGCTAATGTTTCGTGAATTAGATACATAAATAGATACATCTTAGCAAAGTTTCCAATTACCATCATGAAATGAGAAGTTTTTTAAGTGAGAGAGAAAATGGAAATGATGTCAGCAGGATCAGGAATTAGCTACATACAAATGTTCGGAACACTATGTTCTACGATTGAAGTTACGTAATCTTTAAACGCTTCGTGAAAGCGTGCCTCCTGGGAGATATATCCCTACTGATGTCACAAAATGGTGCGACTGGATTTGAAGAACCAGCTGTGAGACTGCTTCAAATTATCACATTTAGCAATGAATATATCATCTGTATGTGTAAAGTCGTGGGTTGCGTTATTGTGAAAGTATTTTATGCGGCTAAAGGTGGCTTTTTCAAAAAGAATTTGAACTTGTAGCTGTATCGTAGGCACTTTAAATCTTACCTGACAAGCATCTTGACAACGACAGCAAATGTCTCGCAGTCCTGTCGATATGCCTGTAAGAATCATACTCTCAAGACCACCATTTTTCTTTGTACATTTACATTCATATTGCATTATATATTTGCTACAATTTGGCTGAAATTAACAATGAATATGGACAGCCAATTGATATATGGCTCTAGCCTAGCCATTGCAGATGTAGTTTTGAAGTTACATACATCTGAGCTGGACAACCAAACCAAACAACTGGTGTTTAACCCATTAGGCCCCAGGATTTTATTAAAACATGCTCCCCTGTTCCCAGGATTTCTGGCAAATTTCAAGCGATTTTACCTCCTTGTGTTCAAAAATCTGTAGAAAAAAACTATTCAATATTGACAATTACAAGTTGTGCTTATTTTGAAGAGTAGTAATTTCTCCACATGTATGTATACATAGAAATAGGATATATTAATAAAAAATGTTGACATTTGATCACAATTTGGAAAGACAAAATAGTAAGTTTGTTAAAACTTTCTACCTTGCGACTGACATTTGACAAATGATCCCATGCCATAACCCTATGCAACTCAGCAAAGAAAACGTAGCTATATGTGTTAGCTTTGCACCACTCAAAACATTATCAAATTCTGACGGTTATTTTTCAGGTTACACCGTATTTTATCATGACAAATATAGAAATAAAAATTTTCGAGATAGCGTGAACAAAAAAAATCAAGATTTCCAAAAAGGGCAACGTATGCACGTAACGAGCTGTTGTTGTTGCAAAATGTATCCGCTAGGCTGTGGCAACATTTGGTAGCATTTAGTTCAGTAGTTATTTGCCAGGATTTTTTTAATAAGGGATCCTGTATGTGGCTGGCGGCGGCCGTTCCAGGACTGCACAGAGCGGCCGGCCGCGGCCGTTGTGGGGTCTAATGGGTTAAAACATTATTATCATCGGGCACCCAACAATTTATAGGATTTTCCAACCCTTGTTAAGTAACAAAACAGTGATACAGAGGTTTTAAATATAAAATGTATGTTTTAAATGTAATGATGTTTTATTAATATTAGTTAATGCAGTAACAATTTAAAATATTTAATATGTAGAATTTATTTGTGGCACTGCAGCCTTTTCTTTGCTGGATATAATAAACCTGGTATGACTAAATGACATACATAATCATTTTTAGTGCGCTGTGAACTTACCTTCTCAATCTCATCTTTCTTCTCCCTGACTAGAGCCATCCTGTCTTGTGACAAGCCTAATGCACCCTTCTCCATCTCACGACAAAATCTGTTGTTAAGCATGCCAGGTGCAGTCTTCTTCTTGGCTTCTCCCCCTGGGTCCTCCCTCCCCCTGGAGCTGGTCCTGCTACCTGAGCAGGACCTCTCATCAAAACGGTCCCTCTTCAACTCTGCAAACATTATTGCACACAATCACTTTAATCCTTTACGGCATGCACTTCATGACTGATTTTCATTTACAAAGTCTGTGCATGCAAATCTTAAGTTAGTCTGTAGACCTTGAAGAAATGGGAACTGGATATATACGATCATATACTTGATACTGTCTAGATAGTAATATGAGGTAGAATGCAGTTTTTTAGTTATACAAAATGATGCATGGCAAGACTAACACAAAGATACGCTGCATTAATGTATTTCACAACAATCTGCAATACCCACACAGCGGCTCATTGCTAGATAGATAGCGAAGTGTGAAATCCCCGTAAAAACATAGGCTGCAACAGAAATGAACACATACATGACACGACCAACTTAGAAGTTTGTCTTACCATGCACATCAGATTTCTCTTTGCATATATGTGAAGCTGTCCATAGCATACCATATCTGGATACATCATCCATTCCCATAAAAATCAACTCGGTATTTTGAGGTTATGAAATCCACTTTGTAACAAGAATCCAGCTGAATTTAAACACGCTAAGAGCATTCAGCAGTACGTTACTGCGAAGCATGAAGTCGATCCTGGCCAGCAATGACAGACAGGTTGGCTGGTACATACCCTCACAAGACATCCACTGACAACACAAAGTGCCATCCTTTTGGTTGGAAACATCAGAAGGAAGAAGAAATGATTGGCAAAGAGTAATAAGTGAACAGCCAGCAGCAGCAGCAGCCACTAGTCACTTCCTCTCAGTTCACTGCCTTAGAAATATTCACGGTCGACCATTGTAAAAGGCAACAATACATAAGAGTGAGACATCTTCCTCCTGACTCGCTAACTTGCTGCAAGGATGGAAGCAAATACGTAATTTAAATGTGGGGTTAATGTTTGCAAGTTGTAAACATTAAAGAGCAGAAATGTCACAAACATCTTAACCTCAACAATAAAACACGAGTGACATGTGTTCTAAGAGAAAACTTCCCAGAGAAGTCTAGTTGGCTTTGGAATGAACAGGTCTGCCCGGGTCCTTTGAACGGTCCCAAGGACTGGATACTGTGTTAAATAAGAACATACCTTTTCCAAGTATATAAAACGAATTTAGAGATCAACCAGTATGTGTGTTCATAATGTTTCTGAAGTGGAGTTTAAATCGTTCGTTCATTTCAAAAACAACTTGTTTTATTACAAAATGACTTAAGTTATACAACATACAAAACAATTACTTACAATCCCCACAAAGGAACTGCAATATCCTCTATGTGCAGAAATATTAAAAGCTTAACTACTCTTTCATGCAACTGACATCCACTCAAGATCACACTGGATATCAAACATCAACTCCCAATCAAAAATAAAACTTAATTAACCATTACATTAAAAACTTACTAAAATAAGAATTTACCTTTTGTCGGAAGAGCGTCATCAATAATGCGTTTCTTCTTTGCTTCACCATCAATAATATTCCTGTGCTGTGAATCAAATTCCTCCTCTTCATCAGAAAGAACCGACTGCTGGCGTTTTCTATTTCGCCATGAATCATCATCCATGACATCTGGTGGTGATCTCTCTCTGCCGTAACCATCACCAGTTGATCGATATGACCTTTGCACTGCTGAACTATGATCATCTGACTTCGTGTCAGGTCTCCAGGCAGACCTAAAACATAAAGCTAGCAATATACATGTGGATACCTCAGTATGTGATACATAATAATATTAGTGCAGTGACAGCAGCATTCATTTATACAGTTTGTAACTGAAAACATTTTATGTATTTCAAAATATGAAAATGCAATGTAAATAGTTTGACGATATTATGAAAAGTACAATTTTTTTATTATTTATAACCAACGACTCATTAAACAGACATGTTAAAGCTGCTTCCTCAAATGGTTCAGCCCATAACGAATCTGGTTCACTTATGTCCAAATGTGTAGTGTGTGACTAGTTTAAGTAATATTCAGTCTGTTTAATAAAAAATGCCTATTTTTGTTCAAATCATTGAAAGAATTGACTTTAATTGTTAGATCTGATAAGGATCAAAATAGTGGATATCCAAAATGGTAAACACTGTGTGGGTCAATGCTGATCATGGGTGTGACCTCCATCCTCTCGCCGATCACATGACAAAGTTACTAAATTTCACCAAGGAAGAAAGTCGTGATTTTTCAGCATTTCGCTTTTCACTTCAGTTAATGCTTGAACAAGCATTAACAAATTTAATAGTTTGACTGATTTCATAAAATCTACATACAAAAGTTGCATTTTTGGCAAAATTTATTTGAAATGAGACTAGCAAAAAAATCTAATTGATTAAGCACCTTTGTGTCTGCAATTGTCAGAAGACTCTTGGAAATCTATATAATATCCTGTACTCAAGTCTCCCAGATTTCTATTGACACAAAAAAATTTTCTTTGCAGCTTATCAATGCTTAGATCATTAACCCCCCCCACCCTTTATTCAGCCCATGATCAACAGGGTTATTTCAATCAAGTTTTGCATTGACTGGATAATAAAGAACTGTCTAACCTGTATCCTTGTGCCATGCCTGTCACTCACATTGTTTATAAGCTTTAGTTTGCCCTTTAGACTAGAGTTGAACCCAACTATAAACCCAACATCATAATGTGCAACCTGTTAGATATCTAGTCAAACCAAAACATCTCCATTATATAAGAGTTGCATTTCTTTACATACCTATTATCTTTGTAAGGGTAGCCATCTTTTGGCAGTGGTGATGGTGACTCTGGGTTGTCAGCAATAGTATCAGATTCCTGGCTTCTTGCAGAACCCCGTTTGTGATCTGGGGAATATGAAGCCCTGAAAAGGAAGATGAACGCTTTGAAACAGCCATGGACTATATATACAACCAGTACTATATTCTATATGTTTGCACACGGAATGGAGTTCCAAAAACTGCATCCTTTTGTATATTACACATAATGTACAATGGGTATGCCATCACTTATAATGTGGATGTACAGCCTCAGAGTAATGCATGACTGTTGTACCTAAGAATTGGTTAGAACCAAAATCCAGGTCAGCTCATACTCTCACCAACCAATATGTTATTTGTATCAAATCACATGAACATTTTAAGGGAATACATGGCAGCTAGAATGATGATGTGATAGCGCAGTGATTAGAACGTCAGGCTCACAATTGAGAGAACCAGGGTTCGAATGTTTTGCTGCTTTTTTGAAGCTTTGGCAATTTCATTCATCCCACATTGTCACAGCTGTGTAAATGAGCTGTGTAAACGAGTAATTGCAGCATGGCTCAATGCTTCCCAGAGAAGTCGAGATGGCGTTGGAATGAACAGTTCTGCCAGGGGGTGAAGTGTAGTGCTTTGAACAGTCCCAAGGGCTGGAAACCGTGCTATATAAGAACATACCTTTACTTAACTTTTTTTATGTGTTTTGAAAATATGACATTTTGGCAACGAGAAATTACAATATTTTGGAATTAAAAATTCTATGGTCATTTGGTTTTAATTGTTGCGTTCACTTGCATATTCTCAAAAAAGTTTGTAAATTTTTTTGTTTTGTGCAATATCTTAGGGCTAGTGTATAAAAATGTGTTAACAAATGTTGCATTTAGAATATCATAACTTTAAAAATCAGAGGAAATTTTTTTATAATGAAAGAATGTGTTTTAGAGCAGTTTTTAGTTAATTAAGTCAATAATGATTGTGAAAGTATTATAGTAAAATATCCATTACTTTTTAAGTGTTTTTTGGATAACCTATAGTAATACAGTGGCCATTATGTTTGTTGCCATGGAAAAGGGGAGGTCTGGCAGAACAATTTTCAACACGTTTTACTCAGTAAGACCCACTCTACAGTTTGGACATAACAAATTGCACCAACTATCCCAAAAAATCCTATCCAGCTGCCATATCTATTAACAAAAAGTAGCATGAAATCACAGGTTACATTTCATGAACAATTCTTTACACACCTGTCTGCTGTGTCAGGATCAGTCCGCTCATAACCTTCATAACATCTGTTGAAGTCGTTGTTATAACGGTTCTCTTTACGCCGTTTTGTAGCTGCCTCATTTGCCTTCTCTGCTGGTGGGCTGTCATCACTAAAGTACCGCGCGCTCTGGTAGCGTTGCTGCTGCTGTGGGTAGCTGGTGGTGTAGCCTAATTTCTGCTCACTGGATGTGTCCAACACTTCAACACAAACATTTCTCATACAGTACTAATGTCAAAACACCTTAAGTTACAAAAGAGCAAACCTGTACAAAAACATTACCAATAACATTTACCATTAAGCCTATAAATGGGACTGTCAAACAGAATCTGGACAGCATTTTGCAGATTTAAGACCTCTTAAACAAAGCTCAATGAATCACCAGTGCCTCACATTAACCCAATTTATCCGGGATACAATTTCAGTCGTAGTTACCCTTTGTATCCGAGACTTCAGTCGTAGTTTGCACTTGCCGGGGAAACCCTTGGCATTTGTAACATGGATGCCTATTGGATGATTCATGTTTAATGACGTCAGTATCTTGTCGTCATTGGGGAATACCAAAGAAACATTGAATCAGCGCCGTTCATTGGTTTATCGACGTGGAAAGAGGACACCCCATGCTATATTGAAGCAAAGATGGCGGACAAAGGCACGTGGATCGTAACCAATTTTTGAAGGATATTACGCCAGTTTACTTTATACTGGTGATACTAAGGAAGCAGACAAACCGATTGACAATGTATCCAGACATTCTGATTAACATATTTGACTGTGAAAGTGAACTTTGGAAGTTTCGATTTGGAGTGAATTGAGGACGCCATCCATTTTCGCCCACAGCACGCAAGACACATTTTCACCAGCATCAAATATAATGTTTCTTTGAATGACTAACTATTTCACAAATAAAATTCATATTCAAATGTTTATTAAATTTCATTACTTTATTTTAATGGTCTGGTAGTTATATGGAGTGACAACATTTGGCATGGTTTGCATAACGTATTCTGTAATTCTGTACAGCCGTGGCACAGGTTCAAATTGTGTAGACTCGCATGGGGTATTACTACAACAATGTTCATAACTAGATTACTATCTAAGATACTCGAGTATGTTTTACACCTATGTTTTAGCAGAGAATGGTGCATAATATCAAATTAAGCTCATTGAAAAGTTGCCTCCTTTGTGGAGAACATGTCAGGTGAAAAGTAAAAAGACAAAACACAATCATTATTTACAATTAAAATTGTTAGTAAATGTTTTGCCAAATGCCACATATAGTATATTGTTTTAAACAACTAATTTATTAATATAACATGATACTTTTTTTGCCTTCTAACGATATATCACATTTTAAAATTGAATGAGAAACTATAAAGTTATGTCCATTTTAATGGAAGGCCTCTCATTTTCTGAAGTTGTCAAGCTGATTTCTTGGATCTGGTCATGAACTGGCTGCAACTCATCTGCAATAACTTCAGGATAAAATGGGTTAAGAAACCAGGTAAGTAATTCATTGCTCCCCTAGATATATCAAACTAATTTAGCTTCTTTTTACCCACTATTAAATTTTGTGTAAAAAAAATTGGCACAGAGCTTACACCAAACGCACATTGGGCCTGCCTCCTGTCAGTCATGAACCCATTTTGTAACAGTCAATAACCATGATAGGCTTAACTAATCAATTCAACTCAACACAATTCTGGACGCCAACACTAACTTACAGGGCATGGCCTTTTTCGTGCAGCTCCAGTTGTGAGCGAGGATCCTAGCAATAAGCAGCCATTTGTGATAAATCCCTGCCTTGATTGATTATCATGACTGATAATGATAGGGAGTGAGAGCAACTGCTCGTCTCAATTACAATGCACTGAACCACCAACCTTTGTTGTTGCTGTTGTTGTCCACAGGTGGCTCAACAGTCGTTACAGCACTTCTCAGATACTTGGCAGACTTTGGTGGCGAGTGCTCAAAGCTATTGTCGACATCTGACACTCTATCCAGACTGCTGTGACTACAAATGACATGTCTGTCATCATCGCCATGGTTGCCATCTTTGCTGCATTTCTTCTCAACACCTGGTGACCTCTCGTCACTGGTGTTGGTCAGTTTACGACTACGTCCACGGCTAGCCTGGTCAGCTTCCTTGTCTGTCGAGTCATCATGTGCTGGTGACTTCTGATGTCTACCTCGACCACCATTCCTTGAGTGCTGCAACATATCAAATTTCATGCTTCTACGTTATGCTTTTACTGGTGCTAACAGGTTGTGTGCCACATTTATAATTGTGACTTTTACAGCATATACTTCAGTGTTTTACCAGTAGGCTGTTGTGGTACAATACACTATGGTCATATAATTCAGCCAGAGAGGGTAATGTATACATGTGGATAAAATATATCAAATAAATTAACCTTATAAGGTGGCTGGGGCCACTCTTACATGGTTGTTTTGAATTGGTAGTTTCAGTAGAAGTTTTTAAGATAAACTAAACAATTTTGGTCAGATCGTACTTGAAATACTAAATGATATTCCACCCTAGCCACCTTAACAGTGAAACTGAAAAACAAAACAGTTACAGTTGAAAGATTTTTTGGTAAAACTGTGAATAATTAGTTGTCTTAAGCTGATAACCTAATGATCAACAATACCCAATACAATGGTACTTGTGACTTACAGATCTCTTTCCACTATCCCGAGAGTCGGCACTGTTGCTACGGTGATGGTGCCTGTCTCGGCTGCGGCTACGACTGCGGCTGCCACTAGGGCTGCGGGACGAGCTGCGGCTGTGTGAGGAGCTACGGTCATAGCGCCGGCTGCGACTGCCAATTGGGCTATGATGCCACCGATTACCTGAATAGTGCTGATGTTGATCCCGGTCATAATAACCACCCCACCGATGGCGGTTGAAATCTGTAACTATGTGAAGATACAGAAATGTTAGATAAGGCCACATCAGTGTGTCCGTAAAACATCTGTGTTGTTAACGTAACATCTACATGGCACGCATGCTGGACAAAGTGGGAATAGAAAATATGTTGAGAAAACTGTTGCATGTGAGGTGGGTTTGACTGTTGTTTTACATTTGTTACAGCTGTGGTTGAAAATAAAACTGGACTTGTTTATCATACAGACAGATACCTTAAGTTATGCCTCTCCTTGAATATGATGTTGTAGGTGTGTATGGACACAATTATGGAGACTTCAACTTTAGCTGAACATCAAAATACAGACAAAGCCATATACAACAAGTGATTACGTTAACAATATGAAGGATCAGTAGTTCGTGACAATCATACATACATCAAATGTTTCTTGGTAAACCTGAACATGCATACAGACTTCCACATGGAAAGGAAGAACGTAAACTAATGTCAACCAATCATGCACCAATAACAGAATTCAAACACAGCTATTAGCAAAACACAAATCTTAAATACACAAATCATAATTAAATTCAAATTATCAGTATCCTAAAGCAAGTAAAAGCATGTACTATTTGAAACTTTAAGGTAACTAATCACATTCAAAGCCCAATGAGTTGAACCATAAAGGTATTTTTCTGTATTTTCTGTATATAATAACTTAAACCTACTGTGTACTAACAAATAAATAATTTTGTTTTCAATACGTTGACAATTTTACATAATTAACAGCTGTAATTATTAAACGGACCACTATACTACCATTATCAGTAAACTCCTGAGAAGCACTGTGTTGTAAAAAGCTAGTAAAGCATTATAGTAATAACACCATGTATGATAATACATTTACACTGTTTGCAAATTACACTTTTTCAGTTGATTTTCCTTAATTCCTCACTTACCTTAAAGCCACTGAAAGCCACGTGTAGCATTAGTAACACAGAAGAAGATGATGTTTGCAGAAAACACAATCCAAAACCAACAGATCCAAGAGTGAACAGGAACGGAACCATAACTCAACACTGGAGATAATAATTGGATCCACGTTTACCTCGGTATCTACCTTGAGCACGCGCTCTTCGGAGATCCTTAAACCATGATATGGTTATATGATCTCCCAGCACTTCTTTATTATCAAACCTGAAAGAGCACAAAAGCAGATTGTCAAATGCATTGGTTGTAATAACATTACGAGTCTTTCTGACAGGCCTGTGCTAACCGACATGTTACTCTTTATCCCAAACGTTCATTCGGACTACATCTTGTTATTACATATATACCGGTACATCTACCGAGTTATTCCGAACAAGATGGGTCACCTAATTTTAAAATCTCACAAATCAAAGTACCTTATTCAACCTATTAAGTGTACACCCCCTTTATTAATCAGCAGGATCCATAATTATTGTAATTTGAATAGTGTGGAACAACTGAAAAGTGTTACCATTTGGCACCACTTTTTAGTTGTTCTACACCAAATGCCACCACTAGTGTTAAACAGTTATCTTATTGCCTAGAGAAACAAATGTTGCTGTACGCTTATAAGAACAGATTCCTTGACATTTTTCCATGGCCCAGTTTTTTTTCAAGCATACTATATGCTTATTAGGTAGAATATGGTATATATTAATATAACATTCTAATTCTTATTTTATTAAAAAAATTTATTTCATGAGGGATTCGCTACTAAGCATGTAACAACATGAGGATAGTACAAAAGTATTTCTTGGGATTACAAATGTAATGTTGGCAATACAATAGCAGCATAATCACCAAGCAGCAGTGAAACTGAATTGTATTACATACAGACAAACACGATTCCATAATATAACATACTTGTTGAGAATATCCCTTGCAATATCTTTGGATTCAAATCGCAGCGCCACATAGAGTTTGTCCTTGTTTTCCGATTGTTTGAAAAATTCAACGGTGCATCGTCCCTCTCTGCTGAAAAAACCTCTGCAACAAAATAATGCAAAATACGTGAACACATACATTAACATCTTCATTTAAGGCTAGACAGTACATGGGAATATATATTTTTCAAATTTCATAAATCTCACCAGAAATGAATTGTACCAACTTACTGTATTGAAACTAAGCATATTTCATGATTTTTTTTCTACAAATATTTCAACCCGGGAGGGGGTAATAATCTTGATTGTTTTGTAAAATAGCAAAAGTTTAAACGAATAGAAAACTGAAACCCGTCAACCAATTTCTTCAATTCAATTGTTATTAACTAGATAATGAACTATTCTAACTTTCTATGCATGGCCATTTGTGTACGTCACATAGGTTTTTTTTTACTAGGTCAGGGGGCTATTTACTCTAAGTACCATGTCACTTTTATAAACGCAGCGTGTCCATATACAATCATGTTTGTCATGACAGTCAGTCATCACTAACTCTGAAATGCAAGCTAGATATGGAATAGCATAAATTTCAATTTGGTAAACATTGGGTCGTTGGTTTGTGAGATCTAATAATCCCCCTAAAAAACTTTAGACTAAAACATTGTTCAAAGCTAAAAGGTTTAACTATGAAAATGTTCAAAGTTTGTACGAGTTATTTTTTTCACATACTAAATGTTGCAAATTAGCAACATCACGATAGTCTTAGCATCTATGTATAATATCTGAATGTTTTAAGAGTAATATTTTATTAACAGTGACACAATGATATCATAGTTTACCCCACAACTAAAATCCACAATGACAATGCAAGTCCTTACGGCCAACATATAAAACTTGCATAGCCATAATGGTTCCAGCACATAGGATTGTGGGATTGATCTGCCTCATTTTGCAAACAAAAGCATCATAAAAGCTCCAAATGGAGGCTGAATGACCCATGAACTCATTTTCGGCCAGTTCCGGTGCTCGTTTGCATATGATCAATGCCAAATAAGGAGGTTGTCGGGAATTGTGACACATTTTCAAAGCTGAAAAATGCGACTTTGGCAAAAAGAGGCAGGACTACCAAAATAACCAACAGATAACCAAGAAGGCGGTTCTTCTGATACCAAACAAAATGGTGTATAGTGAACGAGCGTGCTTGTTGTCAACTACTTCTAGCATGTTTCATCGATTCCAATCTTTAGTGGCATTTCACATTTGATGGGCCTTCTAAATTAGTGCCAATATAGTGACTTACAGTAACTGTAAAAAAAAACAGTCCTTATTGTGAAATAGATGTCAATAAGTGAACGAAACAAACTGTCATAAAATTAATTCCGACACATTTCACACTGCCGTGTCTCGCCATAAAATTGCTCTGTACTGCATTGTAACAACTGTTGCAGTTTTTACTTTAGTGGATGGCACATGTGAAGGAAGTCCGATTTGAGTGGCAATCTAAAAGCAGCCCAGTCATATTTTTTTCAAAGTGAGAACAGTGAAATTTATATGGAATGACACAACAGATGCTATAGAACAATAACAAAATACTTTATGCTCATTTACATAGAAAGAATCCTCTAGAGCCACCTCTACAATTTTACAGCACTCTTCTTGGCATGCTGTCTTAAAAATGATGATGATGATATGACAAACTTTAAAGTTAGCCAAGACCAAAGGATGTGCCTACATCAAATCAGGGGCTAGTATATTGCAATTATTTTTGTGATTGTTCTGGTTCACTTTGTAGAGATGCATGTAAGAACATAATTTTTTCTTGGAGCTTTCTTTAGAGTTATCATTATACTGTGCACGTTATACAATTGTATGAGCTCTCAACAAGTCATTCGTTTTATTTATTAGCAGTAAGTGCCAGCAGTCTCTTCCGTTGATGCAGCTCCCATAAATCGTCACGCAGCAGTCTGTCCTATGACCCCCCATCGCTTAGCACTTTCACCACCTCCCCTCCGTAGGGTTGTCCTCATGCTGACACGTACAGTGACCCATCCACCGAAGCTGCCTCTTTTGTAGCAGCTTTTCCACATGATTTTTACGAGTGGTTTAAATCAATAATTTAAATCTCTGATTTCCCATCACTAACTTAAATTGCTGATTGAAATCAAACACCCGGCAGTCATTATAAAATATTTAACAAAACCTACCAAAAGTAAAATGAATAGCATTGCTATTGCCTTGGTCTGTTGCTGGCAGTTGGTCAGTTGCCGACAGAGGATTTTTTACTAGCCTCTAAACCAAAAGTTCATATACATGCAGATACGTGCACAGAAATGACACAGCCAGGTGAGGCAGAGGCTAGAGGCAAGAGGCAGAGTCGGCGGCAACTGGGTCTAATTATGTTGACTCTAATTTATTTTTACGGCACTATTATTAACCTTTACCCCCCAGTTGCTGGACAAGCGTTAATTTCGTTTAACTGTTCCGTTCGATCATGCGTTACACCGTGGATTTGTTGATCTAGCGACTAGAAACTTGTTGAATTCAACACCTCAGTCTCCGGACCATGGCATTAGCCATCAGTTATTTTATTTAACGTCCATTATTTTAAACGCTCGTCATTTTTACAAATTTTACCATGATTTACACCAGTTTTGCACACACAAAATGAATGAAAAAATTGCTACTATAATTTACAATTGTAAGTATTTCACCTAAGATCATCAATATCTTGCCGCGACGAGAAACCGCGCATAAACAGCGTATCTTTACTTGCTGGAATAACCATAGAAGACGCCATGATCGCGATTGAATGTGGGATGTGCATAGCTACCTAACCCGCTCGTACCAACATCAACTTTATCTGCAGCATACTGGTCGTTGTAGTTTTTGCTTACCTTTAGAATATGTTGTATTCTAAATTACTAACAGTTATTTAGAACAGTTGTTTTTGTGAAATACTTACGATTGCCGAACGACGAAATTGTTTTGCAAAACGAGGCTAGCAAGGTGTTTACACGAGTATTTTTTTTAGATGTTGCAGTTGAAAACTCAAGTGAGGATAATGAAGATGGGAGCGTGCGTTTTGGGGTTGTTTCAAACGGACTTGGAATGCTGCTGGTTTGTCCGCATACTGTACTTTTACAGCATAGCATCATGTTTTCATCCATACTACTGCTAATAATAATTATACTCCAAAGCGTTTTTTAGCTACCGGTAGTCTTAATGATCGATTCACTGGTCATAACGTCCGCCCTTGACACAGTTATCGACCAAATGTCTATAGTCGGATGGTCCCCACACCGAAACGTCTTATACATTCACCATTTCACCAGAGTTAGTTTCTTTGGTGTACATGTTTTTATATAGATAATTGAGATGAATGAGGTGGTCAATGCAAGCTTCATTGTGGCTTCTTGGCAATACCGATGTGTTTTTGCATTATAACTGATTCTTGCTGGAATACTCCAATAATGTTCCACATGCGAATAACTCTGGCATAACATTAATAGATTATACCGCATTTATGCGACACCTATAATTTATTACGGGATAAATAAGAATGATGTCACACTTTCGCGATGGTGTTCGTAGGCCTGGGAGAGGGCTTATCTTAATAATGTTGTTGTAGAATTATATAAAAGGTCAGGGTTTGTTTGTTCGTGCGCCGTTGTTTTGCCATTCAATGTTAACTGGGCTTTTCTGTGTCGGCTTCTTCCTTGGCTGAGCAGCTATCCCTCTCCACTATCGGGGCGGGCGTTGACGCAAGGATGGCGTTGACTTTTTCTTGAAATCATCTCTCTCCCTGATTGTAACAATTGCCTCTGGGAGTTCGTTCCAGAGGCAGGATATGCAGTCGGTAAGAATGTATGGCCGGCGGTATTTGAGGATGTATTTGCCACACAGTGGAACAGGGTGAGTTTACCAGCTTGTCTTCTTTGTGCTAGTGGTTGTATGGCTATAATCATAACTTAAAATTATATTTAAAAACCATACCAACAATAATTGTACTAAAATGTAGTTCATCAGTTTGTTTATGAAAATAGCAGGGCTGGGTCCAATTACACAAAATTATATCAATTACAATTACATTTAATTTTTAATTTCAATTTCAATTACAATTACAGTCATAAATGTCCAAATCAATTACAGTTACATTATGTGGAACCAAATATATTCACAAAATCACTGAGTTTCAATATTTTGTACTCTATTGATAAACAAATATAACAGTAATGTTTTTACATTTTGTTGAATTGTGACTTTGAATTACACTAATTAAAAAGATAGCAGTTTAAAACATATTTTCGTTATATCAAAATACAATGCAGTATCCAGACATAATCCTACAGGACATATTCTTTACAGACAAAATCACAAAATATGAAAATTGGACAAAATCCCATAGGCCATAATACAATATTTATTTGTAGTTCTTCTCTAAGCATCCTTTCTAGTTTTATAGACATTTTTCTGTGTGCAATTATTACATTTTTTTCGGAAAATACTAATAATAGGGTATGATGTGTTTACTTTGAGGTTGTAGCTCATGCTCTAAGCTAACATTCTTAATTGGTCTGCCCTTTGCCTTCTGTTGGGAATGGGGAGAGAAGCCATATAAATGGTCCTTGCCACCTGACTTGTCTCCATTCCTCCACAACACAAGGGGTGTAATTGGCTTACTAACTCTGCAATGTTTCACAGAGCTGATATTTTCTGAAGCAATATCAGGCTACAGGTCTTTCCATATTGTTTGAATACCAGCTTAGCCTTTGTCTGACAATGTCTGTGCATTGTTTATTGCTTCCTGGCTGTTACCAACTTACTGAAAAGGCTAATTGCTAAGGCTACCCACCACTAGCACCATGAACCAGTACCCACCAGACAGTGTATACTTAACTTAACTGTAACTTAAATATAAATATATAAGCAGGTGTTATTATTAGTCTTTATTTTCAACTCATGTGAGACTTAAATTATATTTTTAGTGACAATTCGTTCAGGTAGTTTGTGGTATAAAGCGTACTGTAATTGATTGTAATTGACATTTTTTTCAATTATACAAAATATAACAATTACAATTACAGCAACATTTCGAAACCATAATCAATTACAATTACAATTACACAATTTTGCTGTAATCAATTACAATTACAATTACATAATTGGACCCAGCCTTGGAAAATAGTCATATCATAAATACAATGTTAAAATTAATACATACAATAAATAATAATAATAATAATTGCATATGCAAATGTTCACATCAGCATAGAATAAAAAGGATACTCTAAAAAAGACGTGTTTTAAAAGTGTACTATACAGCGGCAGTGTTTTCGCAGTATGAAACACTTCACTTCTGTTAGTGTGGGGATTCCAAAGGCATGAAGGGTAATCGTGTTTTAGGCGAATTAACATATAGGTTGTTTCTTTAACTTACATGTCATATCAATGTCATATGGATCTGACGTTGTTTGTATGTCTATACAATTATTATGATTTTCGAAGACTATGAATGAGAGTGACATGATTTGACTAGGTTAATTAAGAATATATTGTACTGTTAGTAGCATAGCTATTGGTAGTTTGGGTCTATGTAATTGGTAGTTTGGGTCTATGTACATTCATCGTTAAAGTAAGATTTATTTTTTACAAATGCCAGCGTAGCTGCCTTGCGCTGTGTTTGAGTTGCCTTAGGTGCGAGTGCAGTTCAGCACGAGTGGTATGTACTCAATGTCTGCGTGCCGTACGTTTCAGAGCGCATTATGTTTGCTTTTCTCTCTTTTTTTATGAAAAATTGTATTGTAACATCATGAACTGCAAAATAAGAATGCATTACTGTTACATAAACAATATTGTAATAGAAAGAATTAGCACAATTCATAATGAAAAATTATTGATGTGTCCATGTGACGAGATGAATTCTTGTGGTGTTATACATGGAGTCGGTGTAAAGGTCCTGCATATTGATGAATGTAGAGAAAATAAAATTGTTGTCAGTGTTTATTGCACAAATAACCAAACTAAAGCTGCAACTGACAATTATATTATTTGAGGCAAGTTATTAAAAACGCTTGATTCGTTTTACACTCGTTATTAATATTTATTTCGGTGCAACTGCCACTGGCACTGGGCCTGGGGGTCGTTGCGAGTTTTATACGTGCGCATCGCTGGCCTACTGCTAGATTAGCAGAGGTATTAGACCACTATTTTCCCATTGAAACCAATGCTGAAAGTCAGTAAGGCAATTCCACATTGTGTGCAAAGTTACGATTGGGTTTTAGAAACTGTGCGCTTGTCACCAACCTGTACTGTAGTAGTATTTTCCTCAAATCCTACGATTTTGATTTCAAGAAAATCAACATGCTCCCATCATTTGTCAATGACGATGTCAATGACAATGTCACCCAAACAAACCACATTTCTGTCTGCGCACAGGGAATCCTTCCATCATTGACACATGCATATACAACCAACCAGCAACTAAAAATTTAAGCCTGTGCACAGCAGAATATGTTGTAGTCTGAAAATATTCCCTGTTGATAAACTATTTTTTGATGCCAAAATACCCTTATTTACAAAACATCCATGTGTTCTATTCCCACAGACTGTAGCCATTGAATGAGGAGACATGACGACCCCTGTCAACAGGAGTTGCTGCAGGCAGAATGCTAATGGACTGTGTGATTCCGCCTGCCTCTGTCAGATCTTCTGCACAGACATTGACACTGAAGCCCTTGTGTCACCAGACACACTGGAGATGGATGAAATATATCAGGTGCTTGGTCGTGACATCCTCAAGTCAAGCCTTCTTGACGACATTGATCTGTACCTGGAGTGTGACGAGGACAGTCTTTATGTGGTTCCACATGAAACACTTCCATCCAGTTCATTGCCAGTGGCTAAGTCACGATTGGCATCACGTGTCCGTGTTTCATTCCCATCCAGCTGCCAACAGGTTACCCAGGAGAGGATCAGATGCACACAATGCACACGTAGTTTTACCAGAGAATCCCTTCTGAAGGATCACCAGTTTCAATGTCACGGAGCGAGAGATCTGTTTCCGTGTACTGTGTGTGCGTATGTAGGTCAGCGACATAGATTGCTGCAGAAGCATATGAAGAGACGGCATCCAAGCCACTCACAGCAAGAGCCAACATTAAATGGGCAACAAAAATTGGATCTACCTGGACAGCAGCCATCTTTAATTGGAACACATTCTGTGTTAAGAAAACAAAAGAACATATCTCACATGGATTCTACTGCTGATGCTACATGTATTTCTTGCACATTCCCTATTATGTGCGTTGATGATCCAGTGATCTGTGGAACGTCAGACTTTTCTAGTTCTCCATTACAGAATAATATTCCCGTCCTTTCTCAAGGTACAGATAGTAGTGTCCCTTCTGATGCAATACGTAACTGTGGGATATCCAAACATTGCAAAACAGTGTGTGTAAGAACAAATGCAATACTTACCAATAAGCTGTCACACATATCTGAAACTACTTCCGCAGAGATTGCCAGAAGCATTGAACAAGGTAGAAAGAAGAAGGCATGTGCACTTGAAGGAACAAGTGACATTGTTTGTAAAGACACCAGCAATCGGTGCAGTGGTGTCCTTCGGTGTGACCAGTGTTGTAAAGTCTTTCAACAGCACCGATCTTACAACAACCACATAAAGAAGCATGCAGGTATTCTGATGTTCGACTGCACGGAATGTGACAAGCATTTCCCAAGTAAAGACACACTTGGGAAGCACATAAAAACACACCAGACCATCAGACAACATTGTTGTTTGCATGCCGGATGTAGAAAGACTTTCAAGACACGTCATGCATTGAAAGAACACATGACTGTAGTACATGGGAGAAAATCATGGCAGTGTCACCATTTGGGGTGTGAGAAGGCTTATGCAACAGAGAAAGATCTACGCACGCATGCTTTTACACACACTAGCAAACATAAATGCATTGAGTGTGGAAAAACGTTTCGCGATCGTTATAATTTGGCTGTGCATAGCAATGCTCATAGTGGGGTTAAGAATATGGCATGTACATTATGTGACTATAAATGTGTACAAAAGAGTTCACTCAACTGGCATATGAGGAAGAAGCACTCGGATTCTGAGATAGATACAGTGCAATAGTGTGTCTGTTTTCTTAACAGTAATTTAGGGAGTCGTAAGAACGGCTATGGTCACTTTCAGTATAAAATCTATTGATACATGACCAGTCCAATTCATGATAATTGTATAATCAAAGTATTCCCGATTAAAATGTATGTACATTATTACATTGTTTTTGGGTCACGTTTATTTCTATGCCTGCCAGAGTCAATTTTCTGTAACGATGGTGCTGTTCCACTAACATCAATTGTTATGAGCTCGTGAGTACGTTCATTCTTATACACATATATTTTAAAGCGAAACAAAAGTCAAGGTTTTCGGCCTATGCATCTATATGCATGGACGGATCTAGTGGGTGTCGATCAGGTGCCTAGGCACCCCTATTATTTCGGCCGGATTTTTTTATAAAGTCAGTATTAGTTGTTGAGACCATGAGGTTGCACCCTCCTGCAATTGCTCCTCAGATGACGTTTCTCACAAACAAACTAGGGACATTGCCACCAATACTGCCATTTGTCCCCAGTCGTTCTGATCCCCCCATCTTGTCTTATCCTCGTAGTGACAATTACTAAACGCAAATGGATTCTTTTTTTTTTTTGTCATTGCATTTGTGTGAATTTCCACTGGTCAGCACCATTTGCAGGCTTGCAAATTAATGTGAGAGTCAATCGTCACAGCACATAGTGAAGACAGTTATTCTCTGTGAAAAATAAAAAGAATATCACCCTAAAAATCCACCGCCATGATGCCACCCATCACAGCCATTTTAGTGTTCTTGTCAACTTCTGTACTGATGAAGGCCATATGGTTCTGAATACACACTGCGAAACAAACCAGGAACGAAGATAAATTAAATACAGAATGGAAATGTTGCCACCAACAGCATAAGATGCCCAAAATGCCAAATGCTTTTTTATTCCATCAGTGCTACAGTTAAATGTTTCCTAAAAGATGATAAAAAACAGAGGATACGTGAGGAATTTTTGGAGTTTCTCTAATGTTACTGCGGAGTTATATTTAACAAGATTGCCATCCCAAACAACGAGTTCCAGATGGCAAGTGGACAAGAAGCCATTGGCTTATCGAAAGTCCAACAATTTTATCATCTGTGTGTAGCCCACCCTTATCATATATCTGTCAATTCTATTTTTAAACATATTCACACTACTAGCATTAACACAATCATTTGGCAGTTTGTTCCATTCATTTATCACCCTCTGTGAGAAAGAGTACTTTCTCATGTCCAACCTACACTGCTCCTTAACTAATACTGCTTTGTGTCCTCTGGTTCTACTGCCTTCTTTAAGTTTGAAGAACATATTCCTATCAACATCTTCATAATCGTTCACTATTTTAAACACTTCTATTTGGTCTCCTCTTAGTCTCCTGGTCTTTAGTTTTGTCAAACCACATTGTAATAAGCGATTTTCGTAACTAAGGTCTCTCAATTCTGGAATCATTTTAGTTGCTCTTCGTTGTATTCTTTCTAGCTTGTCTATGTCCTTCTTACGATATGGCCTCCATGCTTGAATACAATATTCCAAATGTGGTCTAACTATTGCTTTGTACAGGGGTACAATTAGCTGTTTCTCCTTATACGTGATAGTTTTCCTAATTAGCCCCAGAATTTCATTTCCTTTCGAAGCAGATATCCTACATTGCTCTGAAACTTTCATGTCAGCACTAAATGTTGCACCTAAGTCCTTTTCTTGTGTGGTTCTACCTAGTACAGCATCCCCCATTTTATATTCTTCGTCCATGTTTCCATGTCCTATGTGTATGCATTTACACTTCCCAAAATTGAATAACATTTGCCATTTTTCTGACCATTTAACTAATTTATCTAGATCATCCTGTAAACTTTGTTTATCTGTATCATTAGTAACCTTTCTGAATACTTTTGTGTCATCTGCAAATTTGAGTACTTTGCCAGATATGTCATCTTCTAAATCATTTATATATATATATATATATATATATATTAAAAACAGTGTAGAGCCTAATACTGATCCCTGTGGTACCCCACTCAGAACAGATTTCCAGGTTGAAATCTCACCATCTACTATTACTCTCTGTCTTCTGTGTGTAAGCCACTTTTCTATCTAGGTGATTACATCATTGCCTATACCATGGGCTTTTAGTTTAAGTAACAATCTTTGATGTGGCACTTTATCGAAAGCTTTCTGGAAATCTAAATAGACAACATCCACTGGTGACCCGTCATCTACCCGCTTTGTAATTTCTTCCAAAAAACATAAGAGATTGGTTAGACATGACCTTGCTTTTAGGAACCCATGTTGAGATGTATTTATTAATTTATGTTTTACAAGGAATTCCACCACAGCATGTTTGTGAAAATTTTTCGTAATAGCCTCTTTTGACAGGTGTTTCTTCCTGGACCTTTTCCCTTGTTTGCTTAATGGAAAAAATTTCGCAATAATGCCCTCAATCTCATATTTTAAACAAGTCCAGCATTCTGTTGCTGTCTTGTTCTTTAGCAAGTTATTCCAATCTATATTTGCTAGATATGTTCTCATCTCTTTATATTTGCCTTTGTTGAAGTTCCTCCTCCATTGTTTTTTATATGTATTCCCTGTTTTTACTTTTATATTAAAATGGATTTGGTTATGGTCACTTGAACCCAAAGGTTCGTGTACTTTAACGTTGTCAACTAATTCATTTTGAGAAGACAAAATTAAATCTAACACATTCCCACCTCTGGTTGGTTCCAAGACATGTTGAGTAAAAAACAATCCTGTGTTAGAAGTAGAAACTGATGGTCGTCCCCTCCAGCACTCTCTAATGTTTCCCATTGTATATGGCCATGGTTAAAATCACCCATTATAACACATTCCCCCTTGCTCACCTCCCTTATCACCTTTTGTAATTTTACATCTTCCTCTTGTCCTATGTTAGGACTACGATAAACTGCTCCTATTGTTAATGTTGAGTTCCTGGTAACTATGTTACACCAAATTGCTTCCTCACAATCTGCTTCACTTTTCAATGTTATTTCATATGCTTGGATAGATTCTTTAATATATAAAATTACTCCACCTCCCCTTGTTTCTCATCTATCCTTCCTAAACATTACATAGCCTGTCAGTGCAAACTCAGCATCTACTATATCTTCATTTGCCCATGATTCTGTGATGCCTATTACATGAGGATCAATATCTGCTACCATAATGTCTAACTCACTTTTTTATTTACTATGCTCCTATTTAAGCATACACATTTAAGTTCATTGTCTGACATTATTGGTGAACATTTATTTGGATGTGTATTTTTAGTAGTACTCCTTTGAGTTTTCTCTATAAGTTCCCCCTGCGCATCTAGTTTAAATAATTTATGGTACCTGTGCCCTCGTCGACAACTCTGACAAACTCACACCCAAGAACTGCAGCACCCTTCCCTGTTAGATGAAGTCCATCTCTCATGAAAAAGTCATATCTTTCCACAAAGTTTAACCACATGTCTACAAAGCCTGCTCCCTCCTCCATACATACCTTTTGTACTTGTGTGTTGATCGCCATCCTCCTACAGTTCCTATATTCCTCACCCCTGCCTCCCATTATTGGTAATATCCCCGACAATACAATCTGTTCAACTCGTGCCTCTTTAAGTGTCTTGATTAACCTCCTGTACTTAACAACGATGGCTGGCATTCCCTCCTTCTTGGCATTGTTCATTCCCACATGCACGAGAACAGCACCTCCCGTGCCACCACCCATGACTTGTCCTGCCTTCTCTGCTATGTCCTCTATTTTTGCCCCTGGTAGGCATACTGTTATGTCATCTCCTCTGTTTACAATTTTATCCACTCTCCTAATGATGGAATCCCCCATAAATACCCGGACTTTCCTCGCCTTCCCCTGTGATACTACATCAGCAAAGCTCCTCTCCTGTCGCACACTATGCCCCCTTTCTCTTCTATCATCAACCTTTACTGTCTTACCACCTGGCAATCCCTCTCCACTCACCCGCTTACCTCTCTTTTGTTGCATACTCTGCCTCCTCTCACTCTGCCTCTCCCTCACATTGCCACTGCTCTCCTTGTTCTCACCACCTCTGTTCTCCTCGTTTTCACTACCTCTGCTCTCCACGTTCTCACCGCCTCTGCTCTCCTCTGTCTCACCACCTCTGCTCTCATCATTCTCCCCACCTCTGCTCCCTTCTTTCTCACCTGCCCTGTCATCATCAAAATCATATGACTTAACTCATTTACCTGCTATATATATATATATATATATATATATATATATATATATATATATATATATATATATGCTCAGCTATCGCCAAAATGTCGAGCAGCTCGGTCTGGTCTTCTGAGAGATACACGATCAAGCCTACGATGACCGGGAAGAAGAATGGTATGGCTGTTTTCATACTGAACAATAACCAGAAAAGCCTTTGGCCTTTGTTGGAGCCGTCAGTATTATGTAATTTGTTTGCTTGAGCATGCTCGTGTCCGTTTCTACGGCGCGGACGGCGTGGGTTTGTTCATCTTAGAGAATGATACATACTATTACCCGATTTATGTGTGTCTTAGGTTATTTTCACTAATATTTAAGGGGTGTTTTCTAGATCAGGAGACGGTGATTGGTGGACTAGTGTCATGGGTTATCTCAGAAACAAGGAGTATAAAAAGTGACTGGATACACGTGTGATGATCTCGGCAAGCAAATCACGGTGAAGTAGCGTGGACACAGAAGCAGAGTGGACACAGAAGTAGAGTGGACACAGAAGTAGAGTGGACACAGAAGCAGAGTGGACACAGAAGTACAGTGGACACAGAAACAGAGTGGATACAGAAGCAGAGTGGACACAGAAGCAGAGTGGACACAGAAGCAGAGTGGACACAGAAGCAGAGTGGACACAGAAGCAGAGTGGACACAGAAGTAGAGTGGACACAGATGTAGAGTGGACACAGAAGTAGAGTGGACACAGAAGTAGCGTGGACACAGAAGCAGAGTGGACACAGAAGCAGAGTGGACACAGAAGCAGAGTGGACACAGAAGCAGAGTGGACACAGAAGTAGCATGTACACAGAAGTAGAGTGGACACAGAAGTAGAGTGGACACAGAAGTAGAGTGGACACAGAAGTAGAGTGGACACAGAAGTAGCGTGGACACAGAAGTAGAGTGAACACAGAAGTAGAGTGGACACAGAAGCAGAGTGGACACAGAAGCAGAGTGGACACAGAAGTAGAGTGGACACAGAAGCAGAGTGGACACAGAAGCAGAGTGGACACAGAAGTAGAGTGGACACAGAAGTAGAGTGGACACAGAAAGGTCATGTAGCCCAGCGTGAGCGCCCGGATGTCAAACGACGGGCACATGTGAGTCAGCCATGTGGAAAGTAAGACTGCGTACGTCGGTAGAATTTTATACTCTCCACTACAGTTTAGAAGGAGAAGGGGAAACGTAAGAGAAGTAGTGATCGAGCACACGACCGAGAGGCGCAACGTAGACAGAACGTGGTAGATGGACGCCCGTCCATATCGTCTATACTCGTGAAGCAATGAAGCGCACGACGGCGGGGCTCTTCAACTACACACTGTACGCTCTTCGGCTGCGGACGAGACGCTCTTCGGCTGCGGACGGCACGACTGCCGAAACGAGACGTCAAACTGCGACAACCCTCCGTTCACGACAATCAGGAAATCAGCTCCGTCTCCCATGTAAAGACGGACAGTAATGATGATGCCTCAAAAGTAAATGTGATGTTGCTTAGGCATGTATCTGCCTCAGATGTAATTACAATGTTGTCTAAGTATTAGATGTCTTAGAATAAACTGTGTAGCTATGTACACAGAGAGTCGGTTGTAGGACTAGTCACGTTAGATATTGAATACACGCCAATGTGGTAGATCCTACTGCGGGAGATTGTTTTAGTTGAAGTTTATAGGGCTTATACGATTACACTTGGTGATTAACCCCTGTCCGATTGTCAGAGGATCGGAAGAATAGATTATATTACATAGACCCATGAGTCCACTTGTTTCCTTGTAAATTATTTAGTAATTATCGTGTATTAAACGTTTATTTTTCTTTCGCTTGTGTTTGTTGTCTAACTAAAGGAAAAGCTAGTGGAGAGGGTGGTATCACTGCAGAAGCGGTGTAATCTAGACGAAATGGTACTCGATTTCTGCAATGAAGCACACATGAAGCATTTCAAACCGGATCAATGGTCAATTCTTAACATAGTGCCCATACCAAAGTCTGGGTATCTGAGCAATGCTGGAAACTACAGAGGTGTAAGTTTAAGTTCAATAGTCGCCAAACTATACAACAGAATGATTCTCAATATAATACGCTCTGTAATTGACACACATCTACGTGTCAACCAATATGGTTTCCGTCAGAATAAAACCCCTGTTGCACAAGTTCTGAGTCTACGCAGAATCATCGAAGGGACAAGGAAGAGAAATCTTCCAGCAGTGTTGACGTTTATCGACTTTAAGAAGGCATTCGACTCAATCCATCGAGGAAAGATGTTCAAAATTATATGTGCATATGGCATTCCGGAAAGGCTAGAACTGTCAATCAAACACCTGTACACCAATACGAAGGCCAAAATGTTGTCACCAAATGGCGAGACAGCAATGTTTGATACACTCTCGGGGGTGCTTCAGGGAGAAACTTTGGCTCCGTTTCTCTTTATTGTTGTACTCGATTATGCGATGAGGCAGGCAATTGATGGCCAAGACGGGAACTAGGTTTTACTCTCAAAAAACAGGAGGAGCAGCAGGAACAGTCTTTGTTGTCTTGTTCACTTGTGCAACCACTATTCACGAGCGTTGAATTATAGAAATGGGGCATCCCAACTAGACCCGAGGCAAGCTAGTGAACGGAAATCTCGCCAGTCCGTGATAATGCGTAGCTATGGAGTTCTGTCTCTATCCTGATTTCATTAGTTATAGCAGTTGCAAACATCTTTAATTTTCCCCCAGTTAACGATCAGTTAATCTCTGTGATGCACAGCATGTGTTCGCACACCTCTACCCTGCTGGTTTGGATCGAGATGTGGTTCAATCTATATAATTGATTGTATGCAGGGGCGTAGCTACGTATACATTCATGTAAGTTGGTACATTTTGAAGTTAAAATAAAACTTTTAAAAGGTGCATCTCAGACCGTGGAAGAAAACACGTCCCCCTGTTCGACTCCCGTCTCTGGAAAAAGGTGGATATGAACCTTCAATATATCACATATGTATAACCTTCAATATACCACATATGCATAACAAAATATTGTTTACATGCTTCAATAACCCGTTAGCTATGTAATTGTACAAACAATTATAACAACTAGTGATGCATTATCGCAATACATTAACTTCAATATCGTTAAAAAAAATTGAAAATGTTTACTATGATGATCATGTATGCTAAGAATCAATCCTGATAAGTATATTAAAAAACAAACGCAACCCCTTTACAACAATTACAGCCATTTAATTATAAGTAAAGCAGATATAATTATAGTATTATGTAGACAATGATAATGCTTTGGTAATATGTATTTACGAGTGTATAATATCTACAGAAATTGTTCATTTACAACCATTTCCTTCCTTTTGGCGGAATGTTAGCACTAAACGACTGAACTGGTAGATAATACATTTTGCATCCAACGTCTCGTCCTTGTGGACACGCGTAAGGGCCAGTCCCGACAAGCGCTCAGATGTCACCGTGCATGAAACGGAGAGTTCTTGAGGCGTCACGTGGCACTAAATGACCGCTCTGATGTGGCAGTCGAGACAGACGTCACCAGGGTATTACGACTGTTGTATACGTGTTAGTGTACAGGACATTATTGATTTTTACCGTATCGTGTCATCGAATGTGTTGGACCTTTCAGCGACACTCATCATCTCCCATCTTGTCTTCCAGCAACCCACTTCATTTTCTAGCTGACGCAGATCATCTGGCATGTCGGCCTGGAACACATTTTACAGCTGGACAATCTAGTCTCAGATTCACCCGTTGTCGTGGTGTTATGTACTTGACCACGCAGTGATTTTTAGCTACTAATTGATGTGTGCCCATTTCCTGCAGCAAGTGAATCACGAAGAGCAGATGATACTGACCCCATTCAATTGGCTAGGGGTATTAGTTTGATCAGCGGGCACGTTTTCGCGGATGGTGCCTCTGTCTATCATCACTGCACTGCTTATTCGACTCTCAACCCCCCCCCCAGCTCTACAGCACTGTCAAAGAATGTTTCTGGGTCGGCCCTCTCCTGCTGGAGCTGGTCGATTGTAGAAGTTGCCTTTTTGTCAGAGATTACACTGTAGGAATATGGTCAACCTTCTTCATTTCCTGGTGTGTTACGAATATAGGGCATAGTAAGTTTGTATATAGGAAGTTTTGAAAAATTCATCTGACAAAAGGGCCTTTGAGCAGGGACGTTGTCATGTTTGCTGATAGAACCTGTTGACAGTGTAACTGTGGATTTTTAGATGATTTTAATAGGCAGAAGAACTTTTGGCAATTTTTTTCGCCACAAGTGTGCGTAGTAATTCATGCAGAAATTGGTAAACATTGACGGGTATGGCACGTACAGTCATTTTAAGAGTTATAAATACGTGATTTTTACTAAACTCGACCAGCATGTGAATCAGATAATGACAATGCAGGTGAGAAGTTTCATAATTTTTTATGGTCCCGTTTTCTTATATTCATGCAAAACGTTAACATAATCACCATTGGGAAATGTAACTGTAGGCTGATCCCTATGATGAAGTCAACATTCTTGATGGACAACAAATAGCGTCTGGCTTTGCCGTCCCATCTTCTTCCAAATATTCCAGGGTAGTGACTACAACAGTAAATGCAGACTTGAAATTATACAGAGCGTTCGCACGAATGGACCACCTTGTCACACAGAGCGATTGCAGATTAGTTCTTCATACCAGATTGTGGATCCTCGTCTAAATCGAGCCCAGCCTTCTAACTAGCGGCTCTTTGCTGGCATGCACAAAAGTAAAATTAACATTATGTTCTTTGCAGTTATTGTAGAATTTGTAGGCCCTATCAGCTGTACATGCGCTTATTTAGAAGACATTATTCTGAGTACACCACTGGCGTGATATTCTTTATTTTAGTTGCACGCGGTTAATACAACCTCCTTCGAGTAATGACGACATCAAACTAGTTGATATAAATTTATAACAAAACAATGACGTCATCGTCAATTGCTTGGGAACGACGACGCTCACGAAGGTAAATGTATATTATTTTATAGCGTGGTATCCAGTCCTTGTGTCTGTTCAGAGCGCTTTATGCTTCACCCTCTGGCAGACCTGTTCATTCCAACACCAACTCAACTTCTCTCGTAAACACACAGCCACGCTGCAATTACTGCTGGAAGACTATTCGTTCGCATATACCCACCACCATCTACTACAGCCAATAAGCCTTCTAATAGGAAGACCGTCGAACATGAATTAAAACTAGATCAACATTACTATTCATCCGTTCACTCTATATACGGAAAGATCGATATCCAAGAGATTTTAAAAATTCAAGAACTTTATTTTCTGTTTAACAATACATTGAAGGCGGAAATTTTTCTTTAAGTATACATTGCACTGCCAGTAATAAAATTGGTAAAATCGGACATAGGCCTACGTCAAAAATATACGGAATGACTTTGTGGGCATACCACTACTGAAAGACCACAATAATCATCTTATATCGTCAGGTAAGGGGAAAGCTGATATATTATCGAGCCAGTACCAGGTTTTTTTTTCACAAAGGATGATCTTGAGAATATGGCAGTAATGCCTCTATCGCCATATATAGCAGACCGTTCGCATACTCAGACGAGAGGTTTAGTGCCACACATTGTCTGTGGATGCCGTCTTCTCTTCCAGAGTGGATGATCGTGTATCCATTTAAATGTTGCTGAAATGTCACATCCATATCAGTGCTTCTGGTATACCCGCAATGTCGATGTTGAATTTTTCCAGTTCGTCCAAGAGCAGATCAAGCTGCCCTTCCTGGTTTGTGTGTCCTGGTTTGTGTGTCCTGACTTGTGTGTCCTGGTTTGTGTGTCCTGGCTTCCCCTATTGCGACGGAAGTCTTCGTTGTCTTTTTCTTCTGAATTCCTTCTGTTGATGTAGACAGCATATCATTGACCTGGAGATTCTTGGCACCCAATACATGCCACATTGCTGTCTAGTGCGCATGCCCGGGACTAGGGGTCGTTACCGTCGGTGTATCGTGTACTGGCATGATAGGTGTGTTCAGACATCAGATGAGCATAGCCTCATACGATGGGCACTTGCTAGAACATCCCAAAGTTACTATTTGTCCACTGGTGGGCCCTACACACTGCACATGTGGGGCTCCAGTCTGCTCCCAGGTCCCTATCGGGCCTGGGGCCACTTGATGTCCAGCATCCTTGGTGTACATCGGGGAGGTTAAAACTGCTTCCTCAACTGATTTAGCCTATCACAAATCCGGTTCAATGGTGTCCAAATATGTGGTGCGTGAATAGTTTATGTAACATCCGCCGTCGATTTAATTAAAAAAATGCATATTTTTTTTCAAATCGTCGAAAGAATTGAATTCAGTCATTAGATCTGATAAGGATCAAAATAGTGGATATCCAAAATGGTAAGCACTGTGTGCGTCAATGCTGATCATGGGTGTGATCTTCATCCTCTCGCCGATCACGACAAAATTATGAAATTTCACCAAGGAAGAAAATCGTGATTTTTCAGCAATTCTATTTTCACTTCAGTTAATGCTTGAACAAACATTAACTACTTAATAGTTTATCTGATGATTTCACAAAAACTAGTTAGGTAGATTTTTTTTGGCAAAATTAATTTGAAATTAGACTAGCAAACAAATCGAATTGATTAAGCACCTTTAAGTTAGGGCCTTGTCTATAGAGAGACTATTAGACTATGTACCAGCAGACTACAGGCGTCACATGGGTCATTATGCTTTTAGACCATCAATTGGGCTTTGGAACCAAGCAAAAATAAAGTGTCTGAATAACACAAAACGTTGGTCAGTACATGTATGATATGTGCTGAGTTATGTACGGTACATGGTTACGTTCACTATTTGAAACTATTTTGTTAGTTCATGTTTTAAGATGCCATACGTAGAGTAAGGTATCTCAACACCGTTACCAATACCTGTTAAAATAAATGCTGCACATAATGCATTCAAACAGCAGTATAAATACCTTGATTGTTTTCCGTTATGTGCATTGTTGTTGTAATTAGTCTAGCTAACCAAATTTGTATTATTTATATAACTAATACTGGTAACGGTGTTGATATAATAGTAACGGTGTTGATTTGATTAAGGATTTGTTTTTTAATTGATACACTCGTGATGCACTGATGATGTTTAAATTATTTTTATTGAAACTGTAACACAACTTAACACAACACAACGCAACACTGCCACCATGGGTCACACAAGTTCCAGCAGCCTGTACATTGAGGCATCTATCCTGAAATGCCCTCGTCTTCTGGTCACGCGCTCTGGCTTTCGAATGCGAGAGAGTATGTCATCGTATTCGTGTGGAATGACATCATCATGTAGGGGCCACCGATACCGGTTGCTGCCGACGATTTGCATGGCTTTTACCTCCACTACTTCTGTAGTCATGCTCATGATTATTCCAGGGTATATGATTTCGTCATACCTAACAGCAACCCATGCTCCTAACAGATCCTCCGATGGTGATAGCACTGGAACCAGTATCTCTTCGTTCGCATTGCTAGCGTGCTTTGCTATGATAGTATCACTCTCCTCCCCGAAGACACCCGCTTCGATACCACACGCACTATCCCCACCATTCACGCTTGCCTGAACACCACTAGCAACAGCTTCGATACCAGGAACACTCGCTCCAAGGCTACTAACTCCTACCCCGACATCACTGGTGTTTACCTGGACACCACTAGCATTCACACCCGTGCCATCAACGTCCGCACTGATATACCCAGCACTTCGGATGTGTTGTACCATGGACGTAGTTTCGTCCTGAAACAAGAATCGTCTCGGTGTGTAGCACTCGCATTCTTCGTGGACGGCGCAGGTACAACTCACATCACGATAAATGATTTGACATGGCTGAGTTGTCACAACCTGGTGCAATGCCATTGTGCCAGGTACTGGGCGCAGCGTAGACGGCAGGTCACCGTGTTGCTAGATGACGGATGCTGGCACGTAGCACAGCAGAATGCCGGGGCAAGCCGTTCGAAGTGGGGTGTATACGTCAAACGGCGTTGGCAGATCTTGGCCTTTCGCTAGAATGCAATCTGCGGCACGTTTCAAACATCCTCCAACGCCATCAGGGGCGCCCTCCCATGGCCAGCTTCCAAGAAGTTCCAGCTACTTGCAGAAAATCCCTGACGATGGATGAACCTTGACATTAGGTAGAAGTTCCCCTTCTGGCGATAAAGGGTGGTCGGACCATCTGACACAAAGTGGACAGTGTCGAGTTGCGGCGGCGTACTTTTTGCGTGTTCAAATATGGGTTCCAGATGCGCCCATATTGCAACGGGGTCGTGTCGCAAGCTGTTTGAGATGGTGCAAAATGATGTTGTCTTTCCTTTCAGGTATAGCACACCTGTGTGCAAAGTAGCCTGCTGGTGCGACGCTCCAAAGATGATGGATTGGATTTCGCGAGAATAGCCGCAAGTATAGTTCTCCGAGTAGTCGATGTGTATTGTGCACTCGGTATCCGATTCCATTGCTCGCTTTCGCAGATCTCGAGTTGCTGCATGCTGGTGCCGTATGTTGAAAGCATGCTTTGCGAATGTCTTCAACTCTGAGTTGAACTCGGAAACCAACTGCAGTGCCGTTCCATGGATCTTTTCTTTCTTTACAACCTTCAGTTGCACAGGTGTCCCGTCTCTTCCTTGCCTCTCTTCATGACAACTAACCCACGACCACCACCACACTGGTTCATTCACGTTGTAAACGCCAACGGTTGTCTCCCTGTCCTGGCAGTTGTTGCAGACACGATACATGCATTCTTTGTTCATATGATTGCATGCTAGTGCACAAGCCATTGACGTCACATCTGAGCTCGATAGGAGGTGCAAAGAGTGCAGTCTATCCGCTCTTTGAGTTGCACGTTTTCGTGCCGCTTACACAGACACGTGTCCCTGTCGGCGCCACTTGGGTGGACAACCCAGAACGGGCGCAAACGGCTGAAAAGCGTATACGAAAGCTTCGAAGATGGGTTCTCACTTAAATACTTCTGATGGAGGCAGAGCATTGTGTCGTTTAGGAATCGTTTTTGTTCTTTTCTCTTTTCTTTTGTGCGCGTCTGCTTTCTGCCAGTCGTAAGGCGACTGTTGTCATCTCGACAATAAAACTCTGTAATAGCCTCCTTCATCCGGTTAACGGGGCGCATCTGGCGTTTGTGTTTGATGCTGGTAACATCTTCCAACAGAAACCGGTTGCTTTGCCTGTGGAAGCCGAGCTCTCGCTGAGCATGGCAGCGAAGACGATATTTCTTTAGCAGGCGCGATGCAACGATCTTTGTTACCACAATCCGATCGTTACGACTCTTCAGTTGCTTATAACGGTTCCGCGTGGCATCAATGATTACTTATAACGGTTCCGCGTGGCATCAATGATTACTTATAACGGTTCCGCGTGGCATCAATGATTACTCGGCTGAATAACAGCGAACGACGCATAGCGGTCAAAACCCGTTGTTTCCCAATAATTCCCATTATCTTCGTTCGTAGACACGTTTCATCTGGGAGATGTCGACCAATGGCCCGCTCGAATCTCTTCCGATAACGTTCTGAAACACAAGCATAACATGTAAAACGTGTTGACGATCAAAACTAAACTGAGTTAATGAATCTCTGTGGGGTTGAATGGAAATATATTTGCATCTGAATGTGCTGCATATGTACTGAGATGCCTACATTAAGTATACAAGTCAAGCGTTAGCTTTCTTATTTAACTATTTATCTTGTATGTATTAATATATTTGAGTTGTATCTGTTAGCCTACATAGGAAACACCAACACGCACGCGCGCGCACGCATGCACGCACGCACACAAATACAAAACAAATTGCAAGTATGTTTATTACCTGTTAAACGATGCTGTTGGCAAAGACGAATCTTTAGCAACTCCTTTTCCCGGTAGAGTTTTGACCTGTTCCTTGCCTTCTTCTTCCGTCCAATGAGTCGGCTGTGAAGGACCTGCCAGTTGTGGTGGTGATGTAGCGTTCTGGGCCTCAGGTTCTTCACCGATAGGTTCGTGATCGGCGGAACCCGGGGGGGGGGGTCACAATTGCTTGAAGATTTCGTTTTTTTATCATGCTTTCTTTTTGGGCCTTTCTCCATCGTAACCTCGTGATACGTTTTCCCCTTTCCGTCTTGCTCTCTATTGTGGGTGTTTTGCCGAGGTTCTTTCGCTCGGTCCACCTGTCCCTCTCCCGCTGTTTGTAAATCTCATGTCGTGCCGCATCTTCCCGTATACGTTGACGATACCGACGCATTTTTTCGGCACTTGTCAACGGCATCTTAGTTCTAAAAATTCAATGTAAACTATACTATGATATACATACATCAGAAATACATACACATCCAATATATTTTATTGCAAACTTCACAAAACCACAACATGTTATCGATCTGTTTGATTATCATAGGTCCTACACAGTAACTCAGACACTAATCATAAAATAAACGTACGGTTTGGCGTATATAAACACATATAATATCCTTATACATAATGCGACGTTTCTAAGCATTTTTATAATCAAAAATGCATACAAGTAGTTGTGTCCTTGTTTATAGGGAAAATGCTCAACACCGCGCAGTGGTAATGGTGTTGATAGTAACGGTGTTGAGAAATTAATGGTTTTCTGGGGTTTACGCGAAACACGGCGCTTTATTATCGCCCAATGGCATTGGCATTGTTAGGCTATCAAGATACATTGTCATGGCCTATCTCACCATATTTTCTATTTTGACCAATAACTGCATCTCATATACAAAATGTTGGTAACGGTGTTGATATTCAATAAACATACGGTGAAATAATTACGTTTCTTACCTGATTTATTCGCAAACTGCAGAAATCACACGGCAAACGCAGTATTCACAATGGTCCGGTGATGTCAAGCAAACGGTGGCGCCACATAATGAATGAATAAGCATTACTTTGTGAGCTATGGAGTGGATACAAACTTGTCAGTAACGGTGTTGAAAATATTTATGGACACATCTAAATGAGGTCATATCTTATTTAGAAATCTTAAAATAGGAAATCTAGCAACAGTAAAATATAGCTTATACATTACATTAACCTATCACTTAAGTTTAAATAAATTGTAATTTAATTAGCTTTCAGATGCATTTTCAATGAGGAACGCCAACTCGGACAGGCTGTTTTCGCCTACAAGGCGTAATAGATGACCCCTTAAAAAAATTGTTGAAGAAATATCATTTTTGTGCATGCGCCTATAGTATATAGTACATGGTTATAGTCTGCAATACATTATTTTGTTGTAGCTTCATAAATATAACTTTTAGAGACATTCCTATACCTCGGACAGCAATTGATGGTCTAAAAGTATAATGACTCACATACCCGTCTTGTCAGCAAGTTCCAGTATTACTAATCTTAACCGACGGACAGTTTGTTTAAACCACGATGAAAACTAGTGTTGTCGTAGCTTCTAAAACATCAAAGAAAACATAAACCATATGCATTAAATTTCATAACAATCTTGCCAACATTTACGCTATTTTCGGTACCCATTTTTTCGTGGCGATTACCTACACCTGGCGGCTACGTATCTAACTAACATTTGTTGCGGCCCCTGGCGAACATTGCATGCACTAATTACACGCGACACCTGCAGCGACTGACGAACTTCCGGCAGTCAGTGACTCGGAACGGAGTTGCGGTGGGCTGACGAAGTTTTTGTATGTTTGATGCCGACCACTAACTACAACTGATACATACATCCATTGGCGTTTACTTTCAGTGACGTATAACGGATGGGTGAGTATAGTATACGTTATAGAACGAGTCAAATGTACATAATATAATAATAATCGATGTCGGATGATATGTCTTCTATCATCGACCGGGACTGGGCGTGTTCACAACGTTTACCTGCGCTGGCATTGCTGCGGTTCTCTAGTCTAGGGTGTTTTACTTGTGTTGGTCTTCGTTAGAATGATGACAGGACTTCGTCGCCGCATGTCATTGTAGTATTATAGGATATAGTTTATATATTTAGTTTATATGTTAACTTTGAAACAGGTAATGTTTAAGGCAGAGACTATTCGCAGAGCAGCTCTGCGAATTACAACACAAAATCTCTTATTTGCAAATCAGCTCTGTGAATTATAGCAAATTGTAATTTTACTCGCAGAGCAGTTCTACGAATTACGGTAAGTTGTTCTTATTCGCAGAGCAGCTCTGCAAATTATTCTGTGAATTGTGGGAGACGTACCTTTAAACCTACCATTCTGAAATGCTTTTTGATTTCTTGTTACGTGAACCATAATTTTTTTGTAGCACTATAGAGGGAGGTTGGCACCCCTGCCACATTATGGTATAGGGATTAGTTTATGTTATATATATATATATATATATATATATATATATATATATATATATATATATATATATATATATATATATATATATATAATGCATAGATAATATGGTATAGATATGAATGAACACAAGGCAGCACTGTAGTGAACAACCAGGACAGTGTTTTATTAACAAATAACCATGCATACAGTTTACAATAACGTAAAATCCTGACTACAGTATTTTTTATGGATGACTTGAATACATAATACACAACACACTAGTCTAAATACTAACAATTGAGATCCTGTTACAAAACATTAACGTTATAATAGTGTTGATTTAATTATGTATTGTTATCATACTTTAATACAATATACAAAATAGTCTTACTTGTGTTATTAGGCAATGGTTTTTATTTTTTTGGGTTTACGGATCCGCCGACCACATTTTGGTGAATTAAAAAAAAATTAAATGCAGTTTTTGTTTTAATGTCCCGTCAACATTCTCATGTGACATTTTTTTTTACAAATAATCTATTATAATAATAAGATAAGTCTCGTGCACAATTGGTGTGAATAAAGTTCTGTAAGAGAAGTGATTTTCATAGTCATGAAAGTTTCAAAACTAAATATATATGGACTATTTCCAGATGTAGCCATAGGTCCCGGCTATGGTCAAGCTGCACCATGTTGCCAATGTGTAGTTACGATGTTCGAACCAGCTATATTCGTTCGCCGTGAAAGTGGAACATATTGTCTGGTTACTGTCATTCCAGTACACATCAGTATTATATGATTATATCTATCTAACTTAATGATGTCCTTAAACCAGCAAATATCAGCGCTAACGTAGTTTATTGTGCCTTTGACGCTAATGGAAATGGCAACGTAAATGTTACTTGGTGACCCCAATCGGATTGTGGCTGCAAATTAAGGGGCCTTGTCAATATTACAAATGGTTATGTTTTGTCAACAATACATAAAATGTTAGTGAAAAACTGTAAATTTCGACACAAAAACAAACATTTGTTGAGATTGCGTTCTACAGTCGTGTAGTAACAGTGTATAGGCTCAGTTACATGGTCGAGCATAGAATCACACGAATAAATCAAAACGGCTACTAACTTGTCTCATGTTGCATGCGTTTGACTTAGAACATTGTCTATGTCAGGCTACTTAATATTATATTATATCAATTTTATTAATTCCATCTAGTCAACAAGAGCATTACTTGTAAAGCACCGCTATTGTTTAAACTTTGTAACTGTCTCCTTTAGGAAGTATCCTATAACTGATCTCCTATAATGTACATTTTAATGTTGTGCTATAACGTTTGATGTGCATCAGCTGACATGTTAAGCTATTTGATGGTTAATAAGATATTTAGTCGTCAATAAACACTTTTTTCTTCTTATGTTAAAATTGCCCGAAAGAGTTTATGGTAAGCTAAAAGCATAAAATAAGCACATTTTGGAATGCAAGCCTAACCGTAGCTAACCCAATCCCCAGCTAACCCTAACTACCAAGTAGTTTACAGAAGATATAACCATTCCCAAAAGCACATGTTGATAGGGAAAGTGAACAGTTTGCTTGGAAAAGGCAGGCAGCAGTAACGATCATGAATAGCATGGTACAGACCAGATGCCAAAATGGAAATTTGCTCAAAATTAGGGGATATGGCACCAGTTTGTGAGGGAGCGGGTAGCTGTTTTGCATCAGAATAGTCATTGGTGATATTTGTTATGTGGTCCAGTGCATTGGTAATATTGTGAAACAAATTTAGGCAGAATAGTTGTATGCTGGTGGTATCACAGCCACTGGAAGCATCACGTAGATCAGCATTTTCAAATGTGGCCGCAACGGATATCTGATCATGTGATACCCCTTTATGGTGGCATATCCAAATCAAGCAGTACGCCATGTACCCTGTCTATTTGAAGCACGAAAGCAGTCACATAAAAAATAAAATTTAACAAGTCTGACACATTGGAATTCACTAAAAATTCTGTTAAATGTGACGAACTTTCACTTTTTGGACAAAGTTGCACCATATTAGGTTAAAAATCAAGCAATTATATCAATATAAATTCTGGTTTTCAGCTAATATTATGGACAGGGCATTGTTTTGATTTGGCTGTGAAACAAATAATAATGGCGTGATAAGCAGGACTGTTCCATGATGGATTTACATATACATTGTGCCGCAACTTGATATAAAATTGGACACTTTCGCAGAAAAAAGCTTCCTTATTTGGGATCATGCCTCAGTTAGAAGAAAGTAGGGCACAGTAATTTTAGTTATGTGTAATTTAAAAAAAATCATATCATAACTGCATTTCAGCAGACACATTTGCACGTTTGCTGGTAGAACATGTTAGCAGTGTAACTGTTGATTTTTAGATGATTTAAATAGGCGGAAGGATTTTTGGCACAGGGCATGTGTGCATAGTTATTTATGCAGAAATTTGTACGGCACGTTCAGCCATAAAAGAGTTAGAAATATGTGATTTAGACAAAACTCGACCAGCATGTCAATGAGATGATGACAACAGCAGGAAAGAAGTTTCAGAATTTTTGATGGTCCCGTTTTCTTATAATCGTGCAAAATGTTAACATGGTCACCAATGGGAAATGTAACAGTAGGCTGAACCCCCATGCCTCAGTTAGACTTCCTGACGAATGTAGGGCATAGTAAGTTTGGATTTAGAACGTTTTAAAAAATCATACGTTCTGACATAAGTGCATTTGTGCAGGGACATTACCCGGTTTGCTGGTGGAAGCTGTTGAGAGTGAAATGGTAGATTTTTAGATGATTTTAGTAAGCGGAAGGATATTTGTGATTTTTTTTGGCCACTAGACACATGTGCGTCATAATTCATGCCAATATTGGTAAACATTGAGGGGTATCACACATACAGGCATATTACAAGAGTTAGAAATGTCTAATTTTGACAAAACTCGACCAGCATGTCAGTGGGATGATGACAGCGGCTAATAAAAACTTTTAGAATTTTTGATGGTCACGTTTTCTTATAATTGTGCAAAACGTTAACATTGCCACCAATGAGAAATGTAACTGTATCCTAAACCCTTTACACTTCACTCCCTATCAGACCTGGGTCCGGTTTCATGAAGCCTTCCTATGCAGATAAACTTTTGTATGAAGGTTCTTGCTCGTAAATCAGGTTTCACAAAGCATTTGTAGTTTGTTCGTACCTTACCGAGTAAATATATGAGTGGTCTGATCCCTGTCGTAGCATCTTTATACGCATGTGTATTCAGCAGTTTTCATTGTTAATTTATGGCTGTTGCTGTGTTTTTGATCAGTGATTGGGCCCATTATTGGCATCAATAAAGAAGTCAGTGTGTTTAGCCAATTAGAAATGTTTATCGACAGAGAGTTATTGCATCGGTACTGGATGATAAGCTTCAATGAGGCAATTGGTCAATGTATTGCAAAACAATATCAGGTGATATAAACAAGAATTTGCAAAATGTAAAATGGATAGTTACTGGACTAATACCACACATAAAGTGGACAGCTTTGAAAAACAAAAGGTGACAAAAATATTGAATTCACACAAAACACATTTCTTTTGGGAGTTTTTTTGACAAAGGAGAACTGAATATAACATTAAGCCAATAAAAGAGTTGTTCTGGGCTTTCTAATGCAAGTATTACAGGTATAATGTCTTTGTTGATTCTCTTGATGATTTCTAATTATATCCATACCAGGGGATCCCTAGTCAACATTCAACAGATTGTGACCAGGCACTGAAACTGTCCATCTTGTGGCTATTTTCTTTTCCCACCTGTGGGTAATTAGGCAGACTTCCCACCCAGCCCTTAATGGGCACAGTACAAATGTGGGGTGACAGCTGTACACTAAATGAGCTTGGGCATCAAATACTTGGCAGGGCTGGAGCATTGACATGCCAACATGGGCTGCAGCAACTCCCTGGTGAGTCATCATGTTGACATGTTCTTTCATTTATCTCTCACATGTGTTACATTATGCACTTTCTACCACTTCACTATAGCAATATCCTTTAGTTGTATGTATCTCTCTTCACCATTACGATTTCCTCATTTGGTAAAGATTAGTGGTACATATCTCTTCACCATTACAATGTACAATATCCTCATTTGTACATGTTACAGGGGCAGATCTGCCGTTGTTGGTAGGAGGGTCCTGTGTAAGAAATCAGACCATTTTCTCTGCTTAGGTGGAAACATTTCCATTCTGTCAGTGGCGACGCATGTTGGACAGAAAATGGTCAAAGATATTCCCTTGCAAATTTTGGCAATAGAAAAAAATGTTTGGTAATTAATTAATACTAGCTGGCTAACACTTTACATTGACACTAGTTCCAATATATAAAATGTTCTTTATGGTACTATATGCCATGAACTGAGGAGCCTGGGGGGTCTTGTGTCCCTTATTAGTACCTCCTGGATCAGTTGCTGCTTATCTTTTCATGATTCGGATATTAACATTTCTAAGTTAGGAAATGGGACAAGTTTGCATGCTCAATATGCATACATGTTTAGAGTCAACTCAAAGGTGACTGGTAGATATGCTGTTTTATCGACAGACAGACTCACCAGTTGATTAAATGATAGCGATTGACTATTCATTGTCTGATTGCATCTCTGTTCAGACATGCCCAGTCACACCTAACATATGACAACATTCAAGGTGTGCTCACCACCATTAATGCTCATAGGTATTGTTTTTCTGTTGGCTTCACCAGGAAAGGTCACACATAATATGCATAGGTGTGGTTAAATTGATTAAAGTGATTAAGCAAATGTTTGTTTTAAAGATTAACACTGTTTGGGAAGACAGAGGTCATTACAAGTTGCCCATTTGTCTTCAATTTGGTTTGATGCATTTTGAATGCAGACCCACCATTAGCTGTTAACCAAGCATAATCTGATCGCCCTGTGTAAACAGTGCATCAGCGTGATATCACATCCCATGCGATGTGTCGTGGCAGCATCACTTGCGATAGAATTGATCCTAATTTTGAGGCCTCATCGCGTCTGACTTGTCCAATCAGAGACAACACACCTGATGATGTTACGCGACATATCTTGTAAACGTGGCTTTGACAAAGCACAAGAGTGTATGGTTGTTGGAAGAGGATTTTTTTAATTGAATTGTTCCAATAAAACGAATGTTACTTAATTTGTTACCGTTATCTGTATTGTCACGTGACTTGTTTAGTGAGGTGATTTATCATATCTCGAGCAACCACATTGCACTGTGTATATGCATGACCAGTACATCGCATGCGACATCACGTGACCTTTCTCAATGATGTCAGATCGCCTCGTCGCAGCGACAGTGGTGCCTCTTGTAACACCGGCTGTACAGCACAACATGCAGACAAATTAAGCAGCGATTGATGGCATCCTTTCACACAGAGCAATGCTATTTTGGGATTGTATATTGTCCTCATTTAGGACCAGTTACATTTAATGCAATTTGCCTTATAGTGTGTCTTGACCCATTATTTGATGAAAATATATATGTATCAACTTCAAAAATGCTCTTTAAAATGGGCTGAACAAAGTCTAGCATATCGAGTGGGCTTCCAACCAGCCTACCCGCAATTGTGAATTCATTGCTTCAATACTGTCTGTTTTTCCAGAGGAAATAAAAATGATAACTCTATACCTCGCTGAATCATGTTTATACCTGAATGCTGCACAGTACAGCATTGTAAGAGTTTTTGCTGCGTGTGAATCCAATATAAAAGCAAATAAAAATGTAACTGCACATCTCAACCACGTTAAAAAACACACGGCATGCGCAGCCTACATAACAGGCACGTTTGGTTAAGGGGCTGCTCGTCGCTGATTGGTCAAGATTGCAAACACTGATGAATATGTCAGCCTCCACGAAAAATTATGTTAGACCAGAATTTCGCACTTTTAGAACATATTCCTAGTAAACCACTTGCATGATGTTCATGATTATAGTTGCAAATTATTAGTTTTTAGGCACTCTTATAGGTGCAAAGGCCCAAAACAATGCCTTTGGTTTCACTTTAACAGGACAATGACACATTGTCTCATCAGCAGGCAGATGTACTATGTCTATGTCAACCAGTGAGGAAATTTAGTAGCAAAGTTCAAGTAGATTTTATGCATGCAAAACCAGCAAACATTACATTAATTTCTTGAAATTAATAGTTGAAATATTTACACATTATCTCTCAGTGATGTTACCAGTCACTACACATGACAAATATGCCTGCAAATAAGGTCTTAGAGCAAACACTTTCGTCCACATGCCTATGTTAGCCAGTGTGATGTTGTCGGAAATATAAACAGTCACTCGAATCTGTAAGTTCCATATACACACTGTAATCCACAAGATAGCATGGCGGTGATGGGAAATGTATTTTAAAGCTGGATTATTAATGAAATGTAGAAACTCTATGTATTTTCAACATGTTTTATTTAACATCTGTGACCATTAAAGGAGTTACATACCAACTCACTACCAACTCTGATCATGCTAATCAGGAATTTAGACCGCATACACTAAATTGGACATTTTCATCAATAATGATAATGGCCAATTAATTGTATGTCATGATAATGTCAGGTTAATTATACAGGGTGTGTGTGTATCTCATGACAATTCCTGATTCATCATTACCATGTCACTTGTCTGTGATCACATCACTGCCAGGGTTGTCTGTTTACCAAACGTGTCACCTGTCTATAATTACATCACTGCCAGGGTTGTCTGTGTACCAACAGTGTCAATTGTCTGTGATCACATCACTGCCAGGGTTGTCTGTATACCAACCATGTCACTTGTCTGTGATCACAATAGTGCTAGGATTGTCTGTGTACCAACCATGTCACTTGTCTGTGATCACATCACTGCCAGGATTGTATGTGTACTAACCATGTCACTTGTCTGTGATCACATCACTGACAGGGTTGTCTGTGTATCAACCATGTCATTTGTCTGTGATCACATCACTGCCAGGATTATCTGTGTACCAACCATGTCACTTGTCTGTGATCACATCACTGCCAGGGTTGTCTGTGTACCAACCATGTCACTTGTCTGTGATCACATCACTGCCAGGGTTGTCTGTGTACCAACCATGTCACTTGTCTGTGATCACATCACTGACAGGATTTTCTGTATACCAACCATGTCACTTGTCTGTGATCACATCACTGCCAGGATTGTCTGTGTACCAACCATGTAACTTGTCTGTGATCACAACACTTGCAATTTGGAATTCCTCTTGTGGTAATTTTAAGAACAGCTTCATTTTAATTGTATATTTTATTTTAACAAAGCGGTTGTCAGATCTATGTCAAATGCTCTTTTGAGAATAACAGGATTTTTAAACCACCGTGAGTAAATTAAAACAGTCTTAATGTTGATTATATAACCATGCCAAATGGTTAAGCTCCTCCTAGATGTTTAAACAGATTTCCTAATTACTTTGTATTTAGCTAGATCGAATAGTTATGAATTAAACATCTTGTAAACTTGTCACAGTTTTGAGAAAGTCCCCCAGCTGTGGATGCAGCTTGGTAGTTGTTTTGGCAGGCAAAGTTCACTGCTTCGCATGGGTTCTGTTACACCATCATTGTTATTAATGGTTACAGTGTGAAGTAGTCATCTAGTCTTTCAGATTGTTTGAACAGTATTACACATTTACTGCTGTATCAGTTTCCTCGGTTTATTGCTTAACGAGAAGCTCACATTATAATTTAGTTGTCTTGCCACGTGTCGCAAGGTCTTTGTTTGACATGACCATGTTTGCCAGGTATTGATTGAAATTGAATGGCTTCAATTGTCTGTAGTGAACTCTTGATGTGAGCATAGTGCTGAATGTATAGTTGTGCGTGCGTGCATGTTTTTATGTGTACAGTATATAATTGTATGTGTAGCAGTACATGTGTAGTTGTATGACTAGTTCTAAGACACAAATCATTGTTTGTTTTTCCATAGGTGTACATGGTAACGTTTTCTAGTGGTGTAGACAGAACGAAGATTTTCATCAAATCGTACAATTGAGAAAGTCAACATGGGAGATACCCCCCGTCACGTGTTCACAAAAACAAAAGATTCTCCGTGCAGGGATCTTTCCATAACTTACATGCCCGCCTGCTGACACCCACCAGGGCCACCAGAAATGTAAGCGTTTGACCACCATCACCCGTTGAAGTCCTCACAACTGCCCATTTCCCTGTTCGAAATATTTTTTCTAGTAGCAAAAAAATAAACAAAAGGGGAACCATCTCAAAATCACTGGCAGTTCACTCGTATGACATGAACCCCAAAGTAAAACAATGATCAGTCCACCTGCAATTGTTGCCATTGCTATGAAGGAGTACTTCCTGAAGCGCATGTCTAGGTCACAGCACAAGTTTGTGGTAATCATAAAAATACTATTTTAATATCATCATAATCATGTGGTGCCATCTGCTCTCACAAAGTCAGCTATCAAGGACTGCCAGTTGTGTTGGTGCTGTGCCATTCTCATCAGATCTGCATATTTTGTTTCCGCGTCCATGCCATGATGTTATCTGTATATGTGGCTCTTGGTCTTCCCCTGCCTCCTACTCTCCAACATTCCTTCCAGTATTTCCCATTGAATTCCTTCCTGTCTTATCATGTGTCCGAAAAAAGTTCTTTTGTTTTTCTGTATATTGTTGAAAAGTTGCTTTTTTGTCTAGCCCGATTTAGAACTTATATGTTCGTGACCTGTTCATTCCAGTTTATGTGTTGTATTTTAATATAGATTTACTTTTAAGCACAACTATTTACTCACTACAATGTCTTGGCAACTGTTGGTTGCTTTATTCAGGAACTGAATTCTGGGACAACTTAGTTCTTCTTCTGCTCACCAGATGGTATTATTTGTAGCACTTGGAGACATGGTTGGCATGTTTTGCTACAATGTGGTAAAAACTGTCCTAGCAAGAAGCAGACTTTTGTCATTCAAAATGGCAAAAACCAGTAATAAGATATTTTATGGCTGTCCTAGCAAAACAGGTTATTGAAAAAACTGCTGAAATTTTTTTTAATTGTTTTTTTAATGAATGAATAGTAATATATTACTATTATCTTTATTGGTATTTGTCAGGTTTTTTCTATGTTTGTACAGTTTATGCCTGTTTTTACTGGGGGAAACTGGTAAACACTAAACACACATTTTTACCAGATTTTATTGACCATACCGGGTTGGCAAACATCTACTTGCAGACAACTATTGGTTAAATTGTTGCATAGGCAAATGATAATGCATTCTTAGTTGTCATGTTCATAGTTGTGTGTTCAGTTATAGTGTGCATAGACCTTTGTGCACTGAACATTGTTCTTTGCACAGTTTTTGTGTGTGGTTTATATGGGTGAAAAAAAATGTTGTCAAAAGCACCATTGCACAAAATGTAAGGCCTCTACACAGACCGACAACCGTGTTTTAAAGTCTTCACCACAGTTTTCTGCATGCCAACTTGCCAAGCCTCCATGCAGTATTTAAAGCTGCAATGATTAGAACTGATTACATTATTGTTAATTAGTCTATGTTCATGTATTATAAATGTTGGCTGTAATGAGGTAACATATACTGCTATGCTCTCATTTAATTATGCATTAACAATCATTCAACAATATATTTTTATCACATAATCATGGAGGGAATTGTCTACTCTAGACTAGCCTTGATGTTCCCTCAAATGACTGACAGTAGAAGTTATGACCACGTGACAGTGCAACAATCAATTGAAGTATATTCTTGTAGCAATGAAGCTATGCATGTGTTCAGTTGTTCAGTACGTCTGACTCGGTGAGTGGAGTGGAAGGACAACACAAGTGTTGTGGTGTGGTAGCCACACCCTGAATGTGTACTGGGCGTTTAATGCAAGTCTTCATAAATCAGCTGGTTTTTATGCCATTGGAGACACGTTGATGTACCCGGGTCATTTATTTTGTGTAGTAAAGATTGCATGAGCGCACTATTGTAGGACCTTTCTTCACGTCATAACCGGTAAATAGCCTTGGCCTTCTCAATAACGGTTTCTCCAACAAAGGTTTCTTAAACAAAGGTTGTGTTTTTGCATTGTACCCTGTAATTTTTTTAATTGTGTTATATAGCCACAAAATAATTATTAATAAATTATGTTTATTTTATTACCTTGTTTATGTAGGAATTTATGTAGGAAGATTTACCACCATTATCAGTCATGTTTCATGCTCACCCTTATCGGATACATGTCATTTTAAAAGGTGAATGCTGCTTATTAATAGCTAATGGTTTGTCATTCTGATGCAGTTATATAAAATATTTACAGCAAAATATGTCCAAGTTTAGTTCATCAAATGAAGTACATTCATTATTAAAGGTACAGAGTCTGGTTGTTTTTTATTATAATAAAATTATATAGTATAAGCTATATCTTTACTGCTTTAATAAACCACATAAAAATATAACATGACTGTTATTTGTTTAATTTAAATGTTTAGGGCAATTGTCATGTTTATATTGTATGCAGCCGGGAACTTACTTTTACAGCTATGACCCCTGACCCCAATGAACTTTGTCCACAGATATTGGAAATTATCCACAGCTATTCCCGAATGTACTGAATGTCAAGGTTGATATTCATGAACAAACAATAATCATATGACTAACTTATTTAGAGTTGTGTTCAACTAAAACACATTTGGGTAGCAGAGTTGGGGTCAATTCCATTTTGTCAATTCCATTCAATTCCAAAAAATCTATACCAATTCCAGTCAGTTCCTAAATCTCAATTCCAATTCCAGTCAGTTCCAATTCCACCTGGGGAAAAATCAGTTCCAATTCCAGAGATAATTCAAAAATTCATTTAAAGTGACTGTTCATTCAACTTCACTCAAGTTCACTGGCTCAATTGTGCAGGTTGTTAACATGAACATCTGCACCTTTGTATAGTGACATTCTGTGGACTGTTAATCCAGTTGTGACCAGTGGAATGACTGAAATCTTTGATGTATATTCACATTATTTGCTTAGAACGCAATGAGCAGATCTCAGGTCTGGAAGATCTTGCTTGGAGTTGACACTTTCCTAGCTGCAATTAACAGTTCATACTTCATAGGCCACCTGCATTTATAGGTCTTGTAATTGGTTGTAGAAGTTGGCATTTGTTACTTTTATGATCTGAATATTAACGATGCAAATACAAGGTTCAACCTCACATACAACTACTAATGTTCAACCTGATATTAACTATTATCTGGTGTTAAACTTAAATGTTCAACTTGGTATTCTTCTATTTTGTGAACAGAAAACATTTTAAGTTGATACCAAATTTATACAATGATGAATGTCGTAGACATGGATGGGGGGAGTATTGTACAATCTGTTTTCAGTAATTGTTAGTAATTGACAACATTGGTGAAATATTAAGCATAATTACCTCTCAAGAAACTTAGTGTTCATTCTGTATATTTTAACTGCATCCTGCAGTCTTCTTCAGAGGTAATTATGCTTAATATTAATAACCAAGAAACCGGATCATCTATCCATTCAAGGATTGGTGAAATAGTTTTTGAGTTTTATTAATTTGCAGGTACCAAATGTGACATAGAAACAGACTTGGGGTTAATTACATTTTAATTGTTTTTTATTACTTAGTTTCTTTTTCAATTCCATCAAATAATTTTTTTTCTTCAAATGATGCACTACAAATACTCAGTAAAATATATGTTGCGTATATCGTACTTGTTTGTCATTATACCATATGCAGAAGTCTAAATGTTATTGTTGCCTTTGATGCTGTTTCAGTGATAATGATGGCTTTGGTGAAGACACACTGACTGCAACAGCAGACAGGTGGTCATGATACAATAGATGTGACACATTGGTGACGCCAGTGCCTGTGTGCCAGCTGTGTTCTCCCTGTCACCAATACTGCTATTGTCACAATGGGACGTCAGTGTCGCAGACTTCTCTTCAAAGTAGTCATTGGCATTCCAATCGTGTGGTTCAGTGTGATTGGCTTCATGGTGGTGCTGTCTGGCGGTGGCATCCCGTCTCCACACGGGGATGTCCAGGGTCTGTCTTTGCACCATGAGACTGGCCCTGTCCGGCCACAGCCGGTCATTGAGAAACCAAACTTTGACCAGCTGCGCTTCCAACAAAAGATGCAGGAAGATGCACGAGTGGACCTGGCACTTCATGAACAGATGCGGCGTAGTCAGAAGAAAAGAATATTCTCTCTGACCACACGGAATGCCAGGCCACAGATTAACTCAGAAGGCACTGCTGCACCAGATGCACCAGGTATGTGTCAACATAGCGAACAGTTTGTCTCAATGTACCAGGTATTTGTCAACATAGGCATACAGTTTGTCTTGGTTCACCAGGTATATGTCAACATAGGCATACAGTTTGTCCCAGTGCACCATATATGTGTCAACATAGGCATAGAGTTTGCCTCGATGCATGAGGTATGTGTCAACATGGGCATACAGTTTGTTTTGATGCATCAGGTATGTTTCAACATGGGCACACAGTTTGTTTCGGTGTACCGGGTATGTATCAACATAGGCTTACAGTTTGTCTCGATGCACCAGGTATGTGTCAACATAGGCATACAGTTTGTCTCGATGCACCAGGTATGTGTCAACATAGGCATAGAGTTTGTTCAGTTCATCCCAGTAGCCAGTGGTAATATCATTATCACCCCTACAAACGTAGATTTGTCCCTCATGAACCAATCTGATACATGCATATATAATTATATATATATATATATATATATATATATATATATATATATATATATATATATATATATATACACAATATCACTTGATTCTGCAAATATAGCTCACATAAATGTTTCAAATCCCAAATCCATGGAATATCTGTCATTAATGAAAATTATTTCCATGATACTTTGAACCTGTGTGTATTTGATTGTAACTTGTTCATATCAGCAAAATAAATATATAATAGCATTTTGTCATCAACTAAAAACCCACACGTTTAACCTTATAAGCCGTGAGTTTCTGAGGGCCTCCAATATAAGACTAGATATGGGTTCATATAATGAACTGTATAATTAGAACAAGTATGTAAAAGTATATATTTTCTGAATCAGAATGGATTTGTTTACATTGTTATGCTAAAATAATTGTAGTGCGACTATCTGAAACTAATTAATATATAATTTGCATATGAAAATAATCCCAAGATGGCCGATATGAAATATAAAAATCTGTTATATTTTGTGTCTCCTGAACAATTATAAACAATCTATTGAAGAAGGTGTACACTACAAGCTACACAAAAAATTACACTCATTCATACATTGAATTTCAGAATGTGTCAATTAGCAAGTGGGTCCTGTCTTTGTCATCTACATAATCTATATAATTGATATACTACATACATCCGTTGCTACTATCACCATTAGTATGTGACACAAGACATATAAAATTATATATTATCTGAATCACAATAGATTTATCTATTTGGTGCAAAAATAATTGTTGTGTAACTAACTAAAACTAATTAGTATTAATAAGAAATCCAAGATGGCCAACAGGAAATATGAAAGTGAGATTCATGTGTTGTGTTTCCTGGACAACTGCCAGCAATAATCCAATAAATTCTTACATAAATATGTTGAACCGGGTGTACACTACAAGCAACATACACATGTATAGTAATTTGTAGATGAAACTCTTGCAGTGCCCCGGTGTTGGCTTTGCACGACTTGTAGTGATTAGTTCACTCTGCGGCAGCCCTTCACTTTTATTTATAACAGAAATATTGTCAAATTACCTCTAGTAATTGTGTATATTGTAGATACTTGAGTAATTGTAATAAAATATACTTGATCATCAACATGGAATGGATGAATTGGTAAAACAAAGTGGTGTATGTTACACAATTTGTTTTATTATTTTTCAAACAATACATATGATGTAGCAATGTTTCTGAGCTTCATTCATATGTTCTGCAGTCTGTTTTCTGTATTTTATCTTTCACCATCCATTATATTGATAATCTATGAAAAACCACAGAAAACAACTGGTGACATACTGCCTTCTGAGTCTATATTGCATGAACTTATTCCATTATCGCTGATGGCATCCAACAATGACAGCATTGCATTGTCAACACGCAAACATCAGTGACGATCAGCCCTTTATAAAATTGGCTTGGCCTATACAATTTCAGGGTGAAATAACATAACATCAGATATCCTTTCTAGATTGAAAAACAATTACATCTTTGACAACATATGTCTAGATTCACACCTGTATTTGCACTTGGGTTGTGAGACTTAACCATGTTTTCGACTTTAGACAGCGCAGAGACATTGCCGACAGTGGCAGAGTCAAAAACACTGTCAATTTCACTGCAGTCATTTGCGTTTTCATCCGAATCCTCAGACATGTACCCAGTCAACTGTACCGCCCGTTCGTAATCGTTGATCCTGTGAATGGTGATAGATCTCCGATCCATTGCCCATTTGTATCTGCTTATAAATACTGTTATTATGCAATCAACAAAAACAACACAGATATAGATGTATTAAAAGGCCAAATGAATTACGTTTATTGTGGGGATTAAGTGTAAGCCCACTTTTAAAGAAATTTAAAACAAAGAAATGTGGGTTCCACAACCCAACGCCAGGCTGACTACGCCCAATGCGAGCCTCCTGGACGTCGGGTTCAATAGAGCCCACATTTCACCACAAAGCAGTAGCAGTATTCCTAGAACAAATAAAAGAAACAATGGCATTACTATTTTCATAGAACACTCTTAAACCAAATAGCATAATGTCCTACATGCTATCACGCAGTCTATGAATACAAAACTACCTGCTTAAAATACACTAGCTCTAACTGGAATAACTACAAAGGTGGGGCCAATTCGCCCCATTACACAAAACAGTTCTAAAATCCAAGGTGGAAGGGACGTGAGCTGCGACCCCGCATTAAAACCCATGAACACTTCTCGGAAAGCCAAAACTCCAATGTCCACTATCGAAAATAAAAATTGGGAAAGCTTGGAGACATGAACACCCCATTTCCACCAAAGATGTACAATTGCTGCTAACCTGTAAACACACAACAGGGAGAAAGATGGGGAGGAGGGTGGGACAAATTTGCAAAGCGCGTCCACTCCATATGCTTTCACAAAACGAAGTGGCTAGTTGAAATGTTTATATTGATCAATCTCCACGGATAACGTACCAAAATGTCGGCAAATGTGTTGGCTTCATCCGGGTACAATATGATGGCTTACACACTAGTAAGAAACCTCGATAGATAGCTATGGTTACACTCGCTTAGCCTCCAGAGCTATTGGTGTGCCAATCCAACTGTTTACGACTGGAATTGATGATTGATTAGAAACTGATTAACCCCTTTTGTGTTGATGCTTTGCTGAGCTTGGGTCTCCCGAGGATTTTAGCACAATAGATGTATTTTATGTTGTATTGTGTTGTATTGTTTGGAATTGTGTTGTATTGTTAGCAGTGTTCTTGATAGTTGTTGTTGCGTGCACCAGGTGAACAGGGCCGCGCCGTCAATATCAACAAGGAGAAGCTGTCCTCAGCAGAACGTATCAAGTTTGAGCTTGGCTGGAATCACAATGCATTTAATGAGTATGCCAGTAACATGATCTCATTGCATCGCAGCCTGCCAGAAGTCCGTGATGTAGAGTGAGTATATGGTTGTACTCATAAAGTGTTATCATCACTTGGCTATACAGATTTATTTCATTTAAATCACCTGACATCTAGATTGATTGAACAGCCCTGACTGTAATGGACAGCTGTGGGAGGCCTGTTATATAGAGGTATCCACTGACTGCAACCGCTGCTATTCACACACACTCACGCATATGCATGTACGCACGCACGCACGCACGCACGCACGCACGCACGCACGCACGCACACACACTGTAGTCTTGTTACCATCACATCATTGTTCCTGTGACAGATGTTTGGACATCTAGCACACACGCACATATGCATGCACACACGCATGCACGCACGCACACCCACACACTAGTTTTGTTATCATATCATTATTCCTGTGACAGATGTTTAGACATCAAGTACCGCAGTGAACTGCCAGACACGAGCGTGATAGTTGTGTTTCACAATGAGGCTTGGACAGTGCTACTACGTACAGTCTACAGTGTCATTGACCGCACGCCCCCAAAACTGCTGCGTGAGATCATCTTAGTGGACGATGCGTCCACCTTTGGTGAGTCCTCTCACCCAGTGCTCTGTCCTATTCTACTGTTAGCACGCTTGGTTTATATTATGTTAATAAACCAACACTTTCAGATCAGGCATCCAGATTTATGACACAAGCTGATTCACGTTTTGATAAAATAAACCCTTTCTGATAATCAGTGAGATTAAATCTCAAATGGCACTGCCTGTTTGTTTATCTAAAACTACTTTTCTGAATAATTGATTTGAGTTGAAGTAGTAATATGTTCCTGACAGAGCCATCTGTTGGATAGTTTATAATTAATTTGGTCGTTCTTAAATGGCTGCAACTAGTGTTTTCAATGCAGAAATGTTAGATGATAAGCTGGATGGGATTGTCTTTCAACAATTGCATATTTTCAAGTTTAAGCACCACCTTTGATGTTGTTCACCATCTCCCACCTGTCACGTTGTTCACCATCTCCCAACTGTCATGTAGTTCACCATCTCCCACCTGTCATGGTGTTCACCATCTACCACCTGTGATTATGTTCACCATCTCCCATCTGTCATGTTGTTCACCATCTCCCACCTGTCATGTTGTTCACCATCTCCCACCTGTCGTGTTGTTCACCATCTCCCACCTGTCATGTTGTTCACCATCTCCCACCTGTCATGTTGTTGACCATGTCCCACCTGTCATGTTGTTCACCATCTCCCACCTGTCATGTTGTTACCATCTACCACCTGTCATGTTGTTCACCATCTCCCACCTGTCATGTTTTCACCATCTCCCACCTGTCATGTTGTTACCATCTACCACCTGTCATGTTGTTCACCATCTCCCACCTGTCATGTTGTTCACCATCTCCCACCTGTCATGTTGTTCACCATCTCCCACCTGTCATGTTGTTCACCATGTCCCACCTGTCATGTTGTTCACCATGTCCCACCTGTCATGTTGTTCACCATCTCCCACCTGTGATTATGTTCACCATCTCCCACCTGTCACGTTGTTCACCATCTCCCACCTGTCACGTTGTTCACCATCTCCCACCTGTCACGTTGTTCACCATCTCCCACCTGTCACGTTGTTCAGTATCTCCTACCCGTCATGTTGTTCACCATCTCCAGGGTAGAAAAAATCATGATTTAAAAAAAAATCAGATTTTTATTTATTTATTTATTTTTTTTTAATCTGGTATACTCTTTCAAATGTGTTCTATTCAAATTGATTTGGATACTTTTCTTAACAGAGGGTACATGATTTTTGCTTATATTAAGACATTAGGCAATGTCCACAAGGCCTCACCCCCTGTAGTTGCATAATCTGTCTTGGAAAGGAAAGCATGCTGTGTGTCTGTGGCTGTAGCAGTGCTAATTATTGTTTGCTGAGAGTGGATTAGCACATGTCCTCTGTGTACTCTATGGGTATCCAACCAGACTGCAAACTGGTACAGTATTAAACAATTGTCACCAAGACTGTCTCACTTGAGTCAACATACGGAATTGGTAATAACTACCACAAGCTCTAAGTGGACTCAGGGCTTCTGACTTGAAAAGATACTTCCTCTTGAAGACAAGTTGGTGTGTCTTCACTGCATTCAGAAAGTGAATAGCTCAAACATACACTGTGTCATAAAACATTTGACTGTCAGGGTATCTGGCAACAATACAACTACATAAGTGTGTGCAAATTGTGCTTTTGTATTAAAAACATACAAAACTTTGTTGATCTTGATGCTTGTAAACAATTATTTGTGTTAAATTCATATAAATCAGTGATAAAAAAATCTGAAATAATAAAAATCATAAATCTGAAATAATAAAAATCATAAATGATTTTTTTGTTTGGAGTGATTTAAATCATGATTTAAATGAAACAACCCTGACCATCTCCCACCCGTCACATTGTTCACTGTATCCCACACTTCGTGTTGTTCACCACTTCCCACCCGTGATATGTTCACCATCTCCCACCCAATAATGATGTTCACCATCTCCCACCCGTGATGATGTTCACCACCTCCCACCCGTGATGATCTTCACCATCTCCCACCCATGATGATCTTCACCATCTCCCACCCATGATGATGTTCACCATCTCTCACCCGTGATGATGTTCACCACCTCCCACCCGTGATGATCTTCACCATCTCCCACCCATGATGATCTTCACCATCTCCCACCCATGATGATCTTCACCATCTCTCACCCGTGATGATCTTCACCATCTCCCACCCGTGATGATGTTCACCATCTCTCACCCGTGATGATCTTCACCATCTCCCACCCGTGATGATGTTCACCATCTCTCACCCGTGATGATCTTCACCATCTCCCACCCGTGATGATGTTCACCATCTCTCACCCGTGATGATCTTCACCATCTCTCACCCGTGATGATCTTCACCATCTCCCACCCATGATGATCTTCACCATCTCTCACCCGTTATGATCTTCACCATCTCCCACCCGTGATGATCTTCACCATCTCTCACCCGTGATGATCTTCACCATCTCCCACCCGTGACGATCTTCACCATCTCCCACCCATGATGATCTTCACCATCTCCCACCCATGATGATCTTCACCATCTCTCACCCGTTATGATGTTCACCATCTCTCACCCATGATGATCTTCACCATCTCCCACCCGTGATGATCTTCACCATCTCTCACCCGTGATGATCTTCACCATCTCCCACCCGTGATGATCTTCACCATCTCTCACCCGTGATGATCTTCACCATCTCCCACCCGTGATGATCTTCACCATCTCTCACCCGTGATGACCTTCACCATCTCTCACCCGTGATGATCTTCACCATCTCCCACCCGTGATGATCTTCACCATCTCCCACCCGTGATGATCTTCACCATCTCCCACCCTTGATGATCTTCACCATCTCTCACCCGTGATGATCTTCACCATCTCTCACCCGTGATGATGTTCATGCGCTATCTCTCACAGTAAGTTAAACTAATTATCTTTGTTGTTCAACTTCAGACCATCTCCATAAGCGCCTTGAAGATTACATTGCCATCAAGCTTAAAAAGGTGAAGATAGTAAGGGCGCCCCAGCGAGAGGGGTTGATTCGTGCTAGATTGCTTGGGGCGTCTGTTGCCAAGGGCGACGTTCTCACATTCCTAGACTCGCACTGTGAGGCAACTAAGGGTAAGTTCTGCGGCAGCTGGTTATTTGATTTGGTTTAATTACGAAATCTTCACTACAGTAGTACCTGCCTTGAACGGACACTTCTGTATCCAAGCAAAAGTGTCCCTACATGGCAGGTGTCCCCTCATCGCAGGGACAGGCATGTTGGAGTGGAGGGTTCAGTATTACACATATACGATAGACATGTGTGGATGATGGATTTTATCAATTAAAGTAATAATACATAAACAGGCTGCACGTTAGGTGTTCCCATGTCTGCCACCAGGGAGCTACTAAACAACAGTGACCGCTGCCCGCTGCACCAAGTCCAAGAACGCTGTCGAAGCCACTGTGTGCTTGCAGCACTGTCTTATACGACAATATGCAGTTTATAGAGCTTATTAAACGAGTCATCTAGCATCAATGTGTATTATTTTAAAACGTCACACCCTGTTTAATCGTTAACTGATTAAAATACATGTATGTATACCATTATGGAATGACAATGACGATGTACTGAACTAATAGGCTTACAAATAAAAATAATAACCTGGATTTGAGCAGCTGAAAACGTATATGAGTTGACACACGCAGTATGTAAGCTGATTAAACATAGAAAACGACAATAGGCAGAATTAATAATTGTTTCACCTCGATTTTCAACTGATCTCAACCGAAGCATAAATTTATGACGTATCACTTAGCATCGATTCATCGTTTCATATGTGGATGACAAATTCGTATTTTCGCGCACCAGTAGCATCTTGGGTTTGGCATTTGGCATGTTGGTTTCGCGTCGTTTAGATTGGAAGCATGCCATTTCACCCCAGTGTCATATTAGTACTGCATACTAAATTGCATTTAAGATTGTTTATCTGAATCTTATGCGAGGTGTATTTGTGAATCTCGATTGCAATTTCAAACCGCCAAAAGCTAAGCGAATCCAACATCAGGGATTGATGTCGGCAGCAGTTTATTGACATTGTTCACCAGTTTCTTGAGATTGTCGAAGCAATTCTAAGTAGGTTTAAATGCTCATTTAGTATTTCCCCCGGTGGCAGAAAATCGGGGTCCACGACCAACAGCCTTATATTCGAATCTGCGATATAACGTTGTTTTTCCCACTACTGTTTGTCCGACGCCATTTTGGAAATAAAATATTTCGAGAAAAAAATCGCTAAAATAATGATTACTGTCCACCTTAGCAGGGACAGAAAACCAAAATATCCTGTCCGCTGTCTGCGTTCACCAGGTGTCCCCTAATCAGAGGGACATTAACATGGTAAAACAGTCTGTACATTGAGAAAGTGTCCTGACATAGCAGGTGTCCGCTCATTGGAGAGTCCGTTGAAGGCAGGTACTACTGTACTAATAGATTTACTGCACTCTAGCACATACCTAGGGGTACTTCTGATTACAGAAATTCTATTCGAATGAGGTTACCTACTATGTCTTCTAAAGCTGACTGTAGATTAGGACATATTTAATTGAAATTAATTCAATCCTTCATTGAAAATAGAGTTAGAAGTGATGTCTGATACCAGTGAGTCGGATATGTGCTTTTGATCTTGTCACAGCGTTATTGTTGTAATGTCTTATGGAGGTTGATTGTTGGAATAGGTACAGTTTATACTATAGAACATGATTTCACGATACAGATGAGAAGACTTTGTATATTTACAGAGAATGTACAGTGATTTCCATTGGTTGACTGAATGGCTGTTTTATGAGCCGTTGCGATACGGAATTTATTAGTATTTATAACAACTCTCTTAATATTATAAAAAATACATGATTTAGAGGTAAAATAAAACTTGCTAGTTTTATGAAATGCACCTCTCTGCTGCAAATTGAAGATCGACAAATGAATCTTCACTTTTGAAAGTGAAACAATGTTTTTGATGGGGTGATTTGTTTGTATATTAAGTTCCCGTGTTATACATTTTCTGATGGTAAATATACTGCATGAATAAAACTCTTAAAATTAAGTATAATGTTAATTTAGATGTACATTGAGATAGAAAAATTCTTAAAATTGTGGCTTAGGGCAAAGACAACCATTGTCAACCAAACCCCCAACTAGCTTTGTATTAGTGAACCAATGAAAATCATTGTGTGTTCCTGTAATGACATTCACGGAGTCATCATCGACTCAGTGGTGAGTGATGTAGCCGACTGGTTGAACTTAGGTTGGCTGGAGCCACTACTGGACCGTATTGCCGATGACTGGAGCAACGTGGTGACTCCAGTGATTGACGTCATAGAGGACGGCACCTTCAAGTACCTGTATGGCAGCGCAAAGTCAACCAGTGTCGGTGGCTTCGACTGGAACCTACAGTTCAACTGGCATGGCATCCCAGAGGCTGAGCGACTCCGGCGCAAGACGCCCGTCAGTCCTATCAGGTACAGTCAAACAAGACGTGTTCATAACTTCATACTATACAGTTTATTTGGGTTGAAATCCATATTTTTACATATTTGTATAAATCTGTATAAATATTTTTTTTTGTTAATCGGCCTATTGCATACAGATTCTGAAAGAATGTTGCCATCTGTCAGGTTACGAAACATACTTACAAACAAAATCCATGGCTGTATTCTTCATGAAATCCATATTGAATTTGGGTAATCCCTACAAAAAGACGTGTCAGCCACGGGAACCCGTCAGCCATAATATCAGCCAGTCACTTGTTATGCCAACTGAACTAAACGTTCCATATCTCTGTATCAAAAGCTATTCATCTGTTTTACGCCATAACTCTTAAAGGTGCTTAATCAATTAGACTTTTTTGCTAGTCTCATTTCAAATTAATTTTGCGAAAAACCAAACCTACCTAGTATCCACTGCAACATGCTAGCTTGTTTGTGCGACTTATGTTTGTAGTTTTTGTGAAATCACCAGAAGAAACTATTAAATTAGTTAATGGTTGTCCAAGCATTGACTGAAGTGAAAATCGAAATGCTGAAAATCACGATTTTATTCCTTGGCGAAATTTTGTCACTTTCTCATGTAATCAGTGAGGGGATGCAGGTCACACCCATGATCACCATTGAACCACACCGTGTTTACCATTTTGGATATCCACTATTTTGATCCTTACCAGATCTAATGACTAAAGTAAATTCTTTCGATGATTTGAAAAAAAATAGGCATTTCTTTATTAAATCGACCGTGGATGTTATATAAACTATTTACACACTACATATTTGGACACCAATGAACCGGATTTGCGATGGGCTGAACAGAGTAATTGATGGCATGGCATGTATTATAAATCTTTGTGGTACTTGTGTCCCATTGCTTATGTTTTTCACTGTTTTTATAATGTGTGTCTTGCAGGGCTGGGGTCAATTCCAAAGGAATTGGAATTAATCAATTCAATTCCAAGTCCAAATCCGGAATTGGAGCGGAATTGGTGTGACATCAACCAATATTTTTCTAGCCTGTTGTAGGTGGCTATGTGTATAATAATGCTGTCAACTCGTGCATTGAAGATCTGAAAACTGAAATCCTGTCATTCATGCCAGTATCTTATGATTTCTTTATGTTGCCACTTGCCAGCAGGTTAATGAAGGGTTCCAAACTGGCTTTAATAGAAACATCAAAGATATTTTCAACTGTTTACAGACCTGGGAAGTTAGCCTTTTACACCCATGAAAAGATCCTTATTGGCAGGCTACAGCCATGTGGTTCATCAATCAGTAATCACTGATTACTAATCAGAGATCAGTGACCACTGACCAACACTACAAAGCATAGGCAAGCTAGCTGTAGCCAAATGTGTGAAAATGGTTTCCCACTTGCCAGTATAAATATGTGTTGCCTAACATGCATCATCAGAACAGTGTGCAACAGTCATAGTGTACAGGAATTGGAGCGGGAGCGGGAATTGGAATTGAACGATTTTGAAAGGAATTGGAATCACTAAAAAGAATTTGGAAAAAAAGGAATTGGAATTGAATGAAAAGGAATGACAAGGAATTGGAGCGGAATTGGAATTGATTGAAAGGAATTGACCCCAGCCCTGGTGTCTTGTCATAAAAGTATTGTTCTCCAGTCCTCACAGTCCGGTACACAAAATACAACTTGTCTCATGTATTTCAAAGAGATGTTCTAATAATAATACATCGACTATAATACATCTTATTTATATTTTGGCCGCTTTACGCGACGTTCGTCAGCAGACTGACTTCACTATGGGTGTGTCACATGACCAACGCCATGTGACACAAGCAGAAGAAGGACGGGGGAGCTCCTGGCTGATATCTCAGTTCAGGGAAGGTTTTGTTTGAAGTGGCCGAAATATTTGGTGAATTCAACCAAGTTTCTTGTGAGGTAAATAAAACAATCCATGAAACTGGAACATCCATCCATTCAAGGATATCTACTGTACTTTGAGTTTGAAGAGACAATCAGTTGTTGAGTTGGTTGACAGGTCTCCTACGATGGCTGGAGGTCTGTTCTCGATGGATCGCAAGTATTTTAATCACCTCGGCACATATGACCGGGGCATGGAGATCTGGGGTGGTGAGAATCTTGAGATGTCATTCCGTGTAAGTTTTATGCATTTAGAACCCTGTGGGGTTGTAGCTGTACTGAATGCAGAATCAGGCTTTGAAATTATCAGGAAATGCCCCCTTGTCTGATGAACTTGTAGATAAAAATATTGATAAATTGACACATCTTCTAAAAACAATGCTGTTGATAAGTGATTCAATAACAATTCAGCAACAAATACCACAATTATTGCAATATTTTTATGAAACAGTTTATGTATCCGCACCAAGACTCCAGTGATACTGAGCCTCGGAAACGTGTGAAAGAGATGTTGTTGTTATTTTCTAACTTGCTTGTTAGTATTTCTGTGATTGTCCTTTACAGGTGTTAATTTTGAATCAGGATTTCACTTGGTGATGAGCATAGATATGAGAGCAAAAATACAACTGTATGAGATTGTATGCTGCTGTGCATTGTGTTTGTGTACGCTAGTGTTCACTCACCAGCCTGTATACCAGTCAAATTTTCTCCTGTGTGTAAGTGTTAAAATTGCCTCTGCAATAAAATGTTTCACTCATCATATTTTAGAATCTAGAATTTAGAATACCTAGTATCCACTACAACATATTAGCTCTAGTATCCACTACGACATGCTAGCTCTAGTATCCACTACAACATGCTAGCTCCAGTGTCCACTACGACATGCTAGCTGTAGTATCCACTATGACATGTTAGCTCTTGTATCCACTATGACATTCTAGTTGTAGTATCCACTATGACATGCTACACTGTAGTTGTAGTATCCACTACGATATACTAGCTCTTGTATCCACTATGATATGTTACACTGTTGCTCTAGTATCCACTATGACATACTAGCACTAGTATCCACTACAATATGCTGGCTCTAGTATCCACTACAACATGCTGGCTCTGGTATCCACTACAACATGCTAGTTCATTTGTACACATTTTTTATTTAGTTTTGGTTAAATCATCGGACAAACTATGAAATTATCTTTGACTGTGTCTGCAAACAAAGGGCAAAAGTGGTCTAGCTCTATAATCCTGTAACATAAGGCTGTTCACACTTTCGCAAGTTACCCTATCTAACGATCAAAGTAATTTCTTTCGATGGTTTTAACGAAGGTACACACTTTTATTAAACCGACTGCACATATTACTTAAACCGTTCACGCACTACAGATTTACTTTTACTTTTACTTAACCTATTCATGCCCTGCAGATACGAACATCAACGAACCTGATTTGCGATGGGCTAAATAAGTTGAGAAGGAAGTTTTGAGTTTCTTGAGAAACAGGCCGTCTGCTGTGACAGTTGATTACATTGATTTCCTCTGTATATACATATCCATCACTATGAAGTATATATTTGTGCCATATTATCACAACTTAATAGTATAAATAGTTGTATCAGCTCATGCCTGTGTACTGTATTAAACCCTCACAGGTGTGGATGTGTGGGGGCACTTTGGAGATTATACCTTGTTCCCATGTGGGCCACATATTCCGCAAGCGCAGCCCCTATTCGTGGAAGTCGGGTGTGAACGTGGTAAAGAAGAACTCTATACGTTTGGCTGAGGTTTGGCTCGACGAATACAAGAAATACTACTATGAGCGGTACAACAACAACCTGGTAGGTGGCACCACCAAACAGTTGACTAAATTAACTTTATTAGGAAGTTTGCACAAATATTTCTTTACCGTAAGAAGTAATTTTACCTATTAGGTAATATTTATGATTGATATTATGTAGTAACAGTGTCTTTAATAGTTGGCATAATTTTGTTTCCAAAAATGTTAAGACGTTTGCACTTTGACAAAGGTTCTGTTACATTGGTGGCAGTGTACCAGAGTTTTCAGTGCAGTGTTCCAGAGTTTTCAGTGCAGTGTTCCAGAGTTTTCAGTGCAGTGTTCCAGAGTTTTCAGTGCAGTGTTCCAGAGTTTTCAGTGCTTTGTTCCAGAGTTTTCAGTGCGGTGTTCCAGAGTTTTCAGTGCAGCTTTCCAGAGTTTTCAGTGCAGCGTTCTAGAGTTTTCAGTGCAGCGTTCCAGAGTTTTCAGTGCAGCGTTCCAGAGTTTTCAGTGCAGCGTTCCAAAGTTGTCAGTGTGGCATTCCAGAGTTTTCAGTGCAGCGTTCCAGAGTTTTCAGTGCAGCGTTCCAGAGTTTTCAGTGCAGCGTTCCAGTGTTCTCAGTGCAGCGTTGCAGTGTTTTCAGTGCAGTGTTCCAGTGTTTTCAGTGTGAGATTGCTTACACAGCTTACTGTTTTGTGGTGCTGCATGCTGCCTCTGTTACACATGAATGTACATTAATTCTAATCAAATGATCATTGTTTCTTGAAGATGACTACACACATGACAAATGTATCTTTGTTTCTTAAAGATGGCTACACACAAGACAAATGTATCTTTGTTTCTTAAAGATGGCTACACACAAGACAAATGTATCTTTGTTTCTTAAAGATGACTACACACATGACAAATGTATCTCTGTTTCTTAAAGATGGCTACATACAAGACAAATGTATCTTTGTTTCTTAAAGATGACTACACACATGACAAATGTATCTCTGTTTCTTAAAGATGACTACACACATGACAAATGTATCATTCCAACAGTATTATTTTGTACACAGCCAGTTTTTGCAAAAAGGCGATGGTTTTATTGTTATGATATACCATGGCTTATGATGGAAAACGTAATTTTGTTGATGTGGAACTTTTGTTTATGATGTCATCAGGGTGAATAGGATTACGTGCCTGTATATGGAATCTTTGTTTGTGATGTCTCAGGGAGAATACGGTGACATGTCTGTATATGGAATCTTTGTTTGTGATGTCATCAGGGTGAATATGGTGACGTGTCTGTATGTGGAATCTTTGTGATGTAATCAGGGTGAATACGGTGATGTGTTTGTATATGGAATCTTTGTTTGTGATGTCATCAGGGTGACTATGGTGATGTGTCAGAAAGGAAGGAATTGAGGAAAAAGCTGAAATGCAAGAGTTTTGACTGGTACATCAAGAATATCTACCCTAGTCTGTTCATTCCTGGCGAAGCCATGGCATCTGGTGAGGTGAGCTGACATGTGTGAAGGGGTCCATAAACCCCGTACAAATCATTTATTTTGTCTTTGGACATGCATATTGCTGTCTAATTGCACTGTCGTATCTCCAGGGAGTGAAAGTTGTACTGTCGTATCTCCAGGGAGTGAGATTTGTACTGTCATATCTCCAGGGATTGAAAGTTATACTGTCGTATCTCCAGGGAGTGAAAGTTGTACTGTCGTATCTCCAGGGAGTGAAAGTTGTACTGTCGTATCTCCAGGGAGTGAAAGTTATACTGTCGTATCTCCAGGGATTGAAAGTTGTACTGTCGTATCTCCAGGGAGTGAAAGTTGTACTGTCGTATCTCCAGGGAGTGAAAGTTGTACTGTCGTATCTCCAGGGAGTGAAAGTTGTACTGTCGTATCTCCAGGGAGTGAAAGTTGTACTGTCGTATCTCCAGGGAGTGAAAGTTGTACTGTCGTATCTCCAGGGAGTGAGATTTGTACTGTCGTATCTCCAGGGATTGAAAGTTGTACTGTCGTATCTCCAGGGAGTGAAAGTTGTACTGTCGTATCTCCAGGGAGTGAAAGTTGTACTGTCGTATCTCCAGGGAGTGAAAGTTATACTGTCGTATCTCCAGGGAGTGAAAGTTGTACTGTCGTATCTCCAGGGAGTGAAAGTTGTACTGTCGTATCTCCAGGGAGTGAAAGTTGTACTGTCATATCTCCAGGGAGTGAAAGTTGTACTGTCATATCTCCAGGGAGTGAAAGTTATACTGTCTCATCTCCAGGGAGTGAAAGTTGTATTGTCCACTCAAAATCTGAAACCCAAGTAATTGCATTAATAGCATTCAGACTTGTTCAGGTCTTGTGTTCAATATGGATTTTGGGAAGACTATAGCCATATCCCATTTTAATACGGATTTACTTCAAATGGAAAAATCTGGATAAAGTACATAATCATTTTTTGTAATCATCACACAAATATAAAATTGAATGACAAAGGTAAAGCAATTGAAGAGCAAATATGCTATATTTCTCCTAAAATGCTAGGCAGATTTCTGAGAAAACCTAACACATTTTGTGTGTATGTGTGCGTGTGTGTGTATTTCTTGGCCTGATAGATGGCAAAACTCAATTGGAATATGAATGGTACAGGCCAGTTAACCAATTAAAATGGTAGATGGATTTCTATAGATTTATACAGAATTTCATGTTACAAATACGGATTTCAACCAAAATAGTTTGGCATGTCTGAGTCTGAGTATTTATATAATATGTCTATTTAGGAACATCTATTTGCAAAAAAAATATATACCAAGGTAAGTATTATGAATTAGTAATATAGCTTACATTTAGCATTGGTAAAAATAAAAAACCGCATGTGATAAAGATCGACGATCCATTGGATCAACCCATGCTATCCAAAGAATCAAGCGATGCACAGTTGACGACAGGCAAGACAGAGGCAATTGTTTTCTGTGCGACCTACTGTATAGCTCCTCCAACTGTTGATACAATCAACGTATGTAGGTGTGACATGACACGCAATCATTTGTGAGAGATATAGGCGTCTTCATGGACAACACCTTGTGTATGTTCCAACTGCACAAGATCGCAACAATTTGAAAATGCTTAACAACCCATGCTGACGCACTCAAATTGTTTAAGTCTCAACTTAAGGTATGTCTTTTTAAGACAGCATTTGAAGATTATTTATAGAATTTATATTTATTTATAGAATTCTGTCTTACAAATGTTGTATTTTAAGCGCCTCTGAACAGGTTTTATATCCGGATATACGGCGCTATACAAATAAAAGTTATTATTATTAAGTTATTATCATCATCAAGATCTTGTCTTTCTGTTACATCAGATCCAGAATGGGGCCGAGCCCAAGTGTCTTGATAGTGCGATTGACAAGAGTGCCCATAACAAGCCAGTCAAGCTGTGGCCATGTCACAAACAGGGCGGGAATCAGGTGAGTGGTCAGTGGTCAATTCTTTATAGCCTTCATTGGAAATCCAGGTGAGCTCTACAAATAAAAGTATAAACTTGCTTAGACAGGCGTATGGTAGCATGCATGCATGTGTGCATCTGAGGGTGTATTTATATATAAAATATATATAAATAATGTATATATATATATATATATATATATATATATATATATATATATATATATATATATATATATATATATATATATATATATATATAACAGTAATAGTTATGTTGTTCCATCAGCCACAATGGGATGATGACTCTGTAAGTATGATAGTTATGTTCTGGATGGAGGTTTTGGTTAGTTCCCCACTGTTTGCATACCTCCTCCATATATTCTTTTTGAGGAGACTGCATTTCTGGGATTGCTTACTTTTCTTTTTATAACATTATAAGATTTTGTCATTCAGTGATGCCGATTTACCTTAAACAGTAATTCTGTCACAAAAGTATAAGAACAATCTACAATTTTGACAATGTTGTTCCATATTTTAAGGCGGTTGTTCCATATTTTAAGGCGGTAGGGGAAACTAACATGTCTATGCTATAATTCGTAATTTCTCTGAAACACCGTTCATGACAGATGGTAAGATAGTCTTAGCAATCTTATACATAAATAAAACAATAATGTATTCTTGTACTTAATGAAAAAATTTATCATTTAGTGAAGAATTGATGTGTGTATGCTTTGCATGGAGCTGCACATGTTTTTAGTTTGATTATAGAATCATAGTCAGGCCTCGACATTAACACCTGCCTGTTGCCCGGAGCTTTTTTAAGTCCATCGGGCCAGTTTGGGCCACAAGTGTTCATATTTTGCCACTATGTTCTGTTCGACATGTGGTCGGACTTCTTCTTTGACGATGACATGACATAAGAGTTCCATAGCCACAATTTTGACTTAACCAGTAAATAAGCAATTTCGCTCGGCTCAGTTTTGCTTACGTCATGACCATGGTGCCTATGGCATTATCGGTGGTGCCACACGATTTCCCTAGCTGTTCTCGCGCATATTTTAATTGTTGTTTAATTGGCTTAAACCATGCAAAATATTGTTTTTAGCTGATATTAATTTAGTTTATTAACATAACATAACATTGTAGTTCATTAACATAATTTGCTGACTGGCAGAAAATGACGATTAGTTCTCAACGATGCATCACTGCTGCTTGCTATTAGGAAGAAATCTGGGTCAGTTAAAGAAAACTAAAACAAGTTAATGTACGGTGAAGTTTTTAATCAGTGTTTGAAAGCAATGATCATTAAAAAAAATAAACCACTTGGCTCCAGTCATGGAACCACACGTGCAGCTTACATGAACATTAATTGGCAAAAAGGGAGCTGGTCGGTGCCCACACGAACGCAACAGCAGATGTCACACTTGGTCCACACTTTGCACTGGCGATGCAGACAAATTAATTTTATAATGATTGGGGGAAACATTATATTTGTTATTGTATTGTTATTTCGCTTGTTACTGATTCACAAACAGAAATCATTTACATTGACACTCCATTGTTTCGCAGTGATGTTGCAATTAATTTATTTGTGCTTACCACGTTTGTTTCTGTGTTTGCATACCACGTTTGCGTACAGTGACGGTATTGTGTATCATGTATGTATCGCGATATACAGGAATACCAGCATATAATACATGCCCTAACTAATCGGTTGAACATAACCCTGTCTTGTAGCCAGAAGAATTAGCTAAATCTACATATAGGCCCTACATACACGAAACTACTGCGATGCATTGCACACATTCTGTTTTATATCCGAAAAAATACCCAGGCAAGTGGCAGTAACTTTTGTGGGGGGCCAGTAACTTTCCAAATCTACTGGTCCGCTGGGCCACTGGCTACAAAAGCTTAACATCAAGGTCTGATAGTATTTATTACATATTCATCCCAATATTTCAATACTGTAGAATCAAAGTATTTATGATATGTTTAGTATCATTTGCAAACGAAATAGGACAAAGTACATTTAATATTTATCATTTATCATTAATTATAATTTTGTAAGATGAAGAGCAGGTTGTATTTCTTTAAGATGTCCAGCAGGTTGTAATTATGGAAGCTGATCAGCCAACTATAATTTGTTAAGTTTAAGATGATCAGCAGGTTGTAAGTCCTGCCTGTTGTTTTCTTTAAGATGACCAACCAATAGTAATTCTTTAAGATGATCAACCTATAGTAATTCTTTAAGATGACCAGCAAGTTGTAATTCTTTAGGATGACCAACAGGTTGTACATTTTGAAGATGACCAAAGGGTTGTAATTTTGTAAGATGACCAGCAAGTTGTAATTCTTTCAGTTTAACCTGACAGACAGGTTATAATTCTATAAGATGACCAACAGTTTGTAACTCTTTAAGATGAACAATACGTGTAACTCTAAGATATCCATCAGGTTGTAATTTGTGACCAACCTATTGCCATTAATTCTACGATGCCCAGCGTGTTATGATTGTTTATGGTGACCTGGATTCAAGCAGACCCAGTAATCCTCCATGTTTCTTTCCCAGTACTGGATGTTGAGTAAGGAGGGTGAGATCCGGAGGGACGAGGCATGCATGGACTACGCGGGACAGTTCCTTATGATCTATCCGTGCCACGGGATGAAAGGGAACCAGCACTGGGTGTACACAGAGGTAAGGGGTAACCAGATATGTGGAGAGAACGCCCCAGATAGTACATTTTTAACTTCTCTATGCATGGCTGTGATCAGTGAAACCTCTGCTCGATCTGTTCAGTTCAGTCACTGCCACTTGTACTCACTACTGGTAGATACGTCGGATTTTGTCTAAGTAAAATTTGGTACAACAATAATTGCTAACACACCTATCACATGGAAAAAAATTTAAGTTGGAAATGGATTCTTTAACTAAAAACCAAAAGTTGCTTCAGTAGTTACTGCATCATTTTTTTATGCATAATAATGTAGCCTTTTGTTAATCTCATTTGAACTTTTCCGGAATCTTTCCATGCCTTTGTGGAATCCACATGAAAATGTATGATTTAAAACATGATGAAATGAGTCAGATGGTGGCAAACTTGATTCCAAGAAAACACTGTATATATCATTTTGAACAGTGATTTTATGAGGAATCCTCTTGTCTCCGTTTCAAAGCTTGATCAATTTTGTTCACTCTACGTTGCCTCAGTTCATTCAGCTGTATAATTGACATATAGTCTTCACTAAGTAATTGCAGCATAAAGTCGAGTTGGTATTGTAACGAACAGGTCTGTCAAGGGTGAAGTGTAAAGCGGTCCTATGAAGTGGACACTGTGCTATATAAATTTTACCTTTTTAAAAATAATAATTCACATTTTTGTATTGTTGTTTTCCAGAAGCAAGAGCTAAAACATCAACATACAAGTTTGTGCATAGAACTGACAAAAGATGAACAAATAAAGATGAAGCCTTGTGATGGAAGCATACGACAGCGATGGAATTGGCAACGTCAGACGCCCGACTCACAGAAAAAACTGCTAGGTGGCGCTAGGTGACAATGGAGCTTACATCGAATCTCGACATATCACACTCTCGGCTCGTGTGTATCACAGTGCGGATGTGACATTTGCAAAGTACTGCACATTCAGTGTTTGTTACAAAACATGTATATTTGATACGTTGCACAAAGTCAATATTTAAACATCTTGTTTCTTGAACAGAAAATGTATCGTTAGTTTCTGTAGGTACACCAAAATGGTATGATATCCGAGTGCCTTTTATCTCAAGCATATAAGTTGTGTTGCCAAAACACGGCACCAGCTTACTTATGTAACATCAAATATACACAGAGCAAGGTACAATACCAACGAGTCAGTTGTCTGACAGCTGACATTGCTGTTACATGATCATCTACTGCATTCCAGTCGGGGCTGTCCATAGGTGGTCTTTCTAGACGAATTGGTAACTGGTGTGAGATTACAGACCTTGTCAGTTCGTTTTTCAGTGTTGTTTTCACAAAAGTTGTTTGCAAGCAATATCTTGTGAACAGGTGCTAATCTTGTCTGTAGCTGTCAATGATCTTGCCAAGCTGTTTGGTACACGTCATATTCAGTATACTACTGAGAGACAGGAGATAAGCTGTACATTGTTTCTAATGTTAGAGAGCCTACCAGAGACAGGATGCCACTATTCAGGTATCTATATGTAAGTGGACCAATTATTGGAATGGTGTGTATATATTCTATGAATGTTATTATTGTCCATGTGGGTTGTGCCTGCACTTCTCTATTTTAATGATGTTGGGGTGTGGTGTGTGTGATACTATTAACAAAACAAGTGCCTGATTGCTGAAAGCAACTTTAAACATCTTCACTATGACATGTGTCGGTGTATATAGATATTTTCTGTAGGTTAAAGATGCGTGTTGTAGCTGGTTGTTTTTTCCAAGAGCCACTAAAATAGTCAAGTTCATTCTCGATTTCTTTCTGATAAAATTATAGTGGTTATTATTTTATGTTGTGAGAAACTAATTTTTGAACTAGATATTGTGGTAATAGGCATTTTAATAAAAATACATTAAAACATATAAATTAGGTAGTGTAAATTTTTTGATGGGATACTACAGGTCTCAAGCTGGGCATAGCTAAATAAAACAAGAAATGTTTATCACAAATATCATTTGCTAGGGCCGTTTATTTCGGGACTTGTACTGTAGCCGTTAGGCTATAGTATAAGTCAGCCCTAGTATGTACAAACATTGGCTAGGCTCTATTTCCAGCTTAATCTCGGCATATTATTATGCCCAACTCTGAGAACATTTGAAGTGAATTAACGTTCCGTGATTTGATGAATTCATTGGAAATCTTTCATTACATCGAGTTGTATTCAAAGTTCAAATTTAGATGGCTAAATGATATACTGTCGATTGTTAAGTTATTAGGTCCATGATGACATCGGCAGCGATTTGTTTGGTAGTTCACCCCCCCTCATCTTGTTTGGTAGTTCACCCCCTCATCTTGTTTGGTAGTTCACCCCCCTCATCTTGTTTGGTAGTTCACCCCCATCTTGTTTGGTAGTTCACCCCCCTCATCTTGTTTGGTAGTTGACCCCCCTCATCTTGTTTGGTAGTTGACCCCCCTCATCTTGTTTGGTAGTTGACCCCCCTCATCTTGTTTGGTACTTCACCCCCCTCATCTTGTTTGGTAGTTCACCCCCCCTCATCTTGTTTGGTAGTTCACCCCCATCTGGTTTGGTAGTTCACCCCCCTCATCTTGTTTGGTTCCACACATTGTTTAGTCATCTATTTAAAATATTTCTTTTTAATCTTGTCCTTGCAGTGTGACACCAAATATATTTACCTTGGTGGTAATATCTTACCAAAACATCAATTGTTATAAAGCCTTGTAACTTACTCATAATCATTACTTTATTGCTAGCGATGCCTTCTATCATGCATATACTGTAAATATGTAAATTTTAAAAATTTGCTTTTTGCTTCTGTTTCCCACCACATGGAACTCCTTCGGTACTCACACTGAATCTGAACTAACATAGATGGAACGCTTTTACAAACTGTATACAGGGTGTATGTACAGTGCCATGGAAGGCTTCGGGAATTTCTTTCATTGAAACAAGTCCACACTAGGCAGCCTTATAGACTTACTAGCCCAAGACTATTGGTGTGCTACATCTGGTTCATGCATCGTGCCTAACTGCATCACTAGTCTGTAGCTTAGCTAGCCAAGACAGAGCCTAGTTTGAGACTACACTACGCCTAGTTCATACACAATACATCCGGACATGTATCAGGTCTGTAGGCATAATGAAACAAACAATAGTGCACAAGACAAGTGGAACAGAAATGGAAAAAAGATTTTAATACACACACAGAATGCTACATCCAACCCCTGGACGCATGCATCCAAACACTGAGGCAGAATCTGGGCACATAGACCCAAAAACTGAGGCAGACCCCTGGGTACAGACCTAAAAACTGCAGCATACCCCTGGGCACAGACCCAAGAACTGCGGAAGACCTCTGGGCATATAGACCCAAGAACTGAGGTGCAACAACATAACTGGGCTCCAGTGCTTGTTTTATTTCTTGTGCAAATTCCCTTCCAAAATCTGATTTTTTATAATGATTTAAGTATAAACAAATCTGCCACTCTCTACTTCATGTATTTATCTTCTTGTTCACTGAGAACCTTCGCTGATGACTTTGCATCAAAGAACAATTCATTGATCTCTTCCACCTCTTCTCGTCCAATCAACTGCTTGCCATTGATGTTGGCCAGCAGACTGCCGGGAGTCAACAGCTGAATCGCATATCTACAACAGACAACTCACTCGGCTGAATTCACACCAGTATGTTTAGTAATAAAAAAATGTATTATAATTACTTGCCAAGTGTGGTTACAACATTAAGTAATCATGATTACAATTATAGGAAGGCTGATTACAATAACGATCTTGTTCTGGTAATTAATCTCCTTTCATGGCATACAGAGAGTGTGTCACTGAGTCAGTACTGACCTAAGCGTTGTCTTCACCCCGACCTCTGAGAGCGCCTGCAGTGACTCGTCATTGATGTCTATCCGCTCAATCTGGGCACGGATCTTGATTATCTAGAAACAAACCAAGACAGGTACAAATACTTAGGTAACTTAAGATACCGTATAATCCTATTCCCACCATTATTCTGCCAGTGCAGACCACCGCTGGTGGTCTGCACTGGCAGAACTACCGGTACTACCAGTACCAGACATGGGGTCAACTGGATTATATCAATTCCATATACCAATTCCACCTTAAAAATATCAATTCCAATTAGTTATTGAAATAAAAGTATGTGAACGTAGCAACCATAGACATACTCAATGCTAAAAAGTAACAAAGAGTATCTTTTTCACACAACGGCAAACAAACATCATAAATTATATGCAACATGTGACGCCTCGCGTCAAAACCAACAATAACGTGGCAAAGTTCATTTCGCGCTTCGACCCATTTAAGTGATATGATCGAATATGTTTAGTTTTGCTATTTTTGGTAACATACCTCTACTGGGTATTTGAAACCTGCTGTTTCAGAATATGACGTTTTAAAGCCGCCGATGGGAGGCAGCAAATAAATCCTAGATGTCGGACATACTTTATTGAAGCTCCTCAAACACAGTCCAAAGCTAATATTTCTATTTTGTGGATCGTGCAAGTGGTACTGACAGTGGTTGTAGTGACAAATCTAAATGTGTAGGTGAAGGAGAATGTTCCAGTAATGACATGTAGCCGGTATTGCCCGTTGATCAAGTGGTGGTGTTCCATTCATGCCCGTCAACTACGGCATAGTAACCTGACTTGGAAACTGCATGGAATTCATAACATCATATGATCGAAAGGTAATGTGGATTTGTGGAAAGGAAATGTGGACAGTTAGACTTACTGCCATCGTGGAAAATATCCACCATTACACATTATGTAACAACTGGGGATAGCAGCAAACACTTGGTCACTGAACGACTGCATAGGCATAGCCAGCATTCTGACATCTATGAATCGGCAGAAGGTAGATTGATTAACATTGTAATGTATTCAGATAGGCTAATATCTTATTATTCTGTTTATGAAATATTTATATTCATACTGATTGGAAATCCCATTTTATATGACTTGCCACACTATGTCAATAAATAAAAAAATATGTTATTTTATATGCAGTCAATTGGCTTCATTTGCATAATTATTCAATTCACACTGAATGCAAATCCAACTGCCACACTTGTCAGTGTCGGTACAGTTGAGCAGATTAATCAGTTATGGTTTTACCGAGGGGCAGAAGCAATTTGTGCTAAATGACGTTGCAGTGACCTTGTATACTACCTTAACATGTGCGCCATAAATATGATTTGATATATCTCAGAAAACCCTATATTTTATGTATGTGTGCCACATTTTAAGTTCACAGCCTGAATAAAAGAACATGTTGCTAATGTAGTCTGAAGCGTAAACAAAAAGAGCATCATAATTGAAGAGTAAAAACTTTAAAGCCTGATTTCTCAGTTTAACATTTTTCAGGACGGTGAATAGTACCTTTGCTGTTTTTGTAAACAAATAATAAATTTTTACTCTAGGATGTAGTGTGAGAGATCAAATTTAAGCTAACTAGCTGCTTCTGATGGTGTGAATAACAATACTGTTTTCCTAGTTATGGTAGGTTTTGATGTGGGACTTCACATATTATATGTTATTGATTGTCTGTAGTGAATAATTATACAAAATACTAATAACATTTAACCAAAAAAAATTGGCGTTTCTATCCTAATTACAATGTAATTGACACCAAACTCGAGTCCAGTACTACACAACTGTTCTTATAACCTGATTCATCTCCTCCCGTGAGAATGGCAGTGTACAAATGATCATGTTACCTGACTCATCTCCTGTGAGTATGGCAGTGTACAAATGATCATGTTACCTGACACATCTCCTGTGAGTATGGCAGTGTACAAATGATCATGTTACCTGACTCATCTCCTGTTAGTATGGCAGTGTACAAATGATCATGTTACCTGACTCATCTCCTGTTAGTATGGCAATGTACAAATGATCATGTTACCTGACTCATCTCCTGTGAGTATGGCAGTGTACAAATGATCATGTTACCTCACTCATCTCCTGTTAGTATGGCAGTGTACAAATGATCATGTTACCTCACTCATCTCCTGTTAGTATGGCAGTGTACAAATGATCATGTTACCTGACACATCTCCTGTGGGTATGGCAGTGTACAAATGATCATGTTACCTGACTCATCTCCTGTGAGTAAGGCAGTGTACAAATGATCATGTTACCTGACTCATCTCCTGTTAGTATGGCAGTGTACAAATGATCATGTTACCTGACACATCTGTTAGTATGGCAGTGTACAAATGATCATGTTACCTGACTCATCTCCTGTTAGTATGGCAATGTACAAATGATCATGTTACCTGACTCATCTCCTGTGAGTATGGCAGTGTACAAATGATCATGTTACCTCACTCATCTCCTGTTAGTATGGCAGTGTACAAATGATCATGTTACCTGACTCATCTCCTGTTAGTATGGCAGTGTACAAATGATCATGTTACCTGACACATCTCCTGTGGGTATGGCAGTGTACAAATGATCATGTTACCTGACTCATCTCCTGTGAGTAAGGCAGTGTACAAATGATCATGTTACCTGACTCATCTCCTGTTAGTATGGCAGTGTACAAATGATCATGTTACCTGACACATCTCCTGTGAGTATGGCAGTGTACAAATTATCATGTTACCTGACACATCTCCTGTGAGTATGGCAGTGTACAAATGATCATGTTACCTGACTCATCTCCTCCTGTGAGTACGGCAGTGTGCGGATGATCATGAGTCTGTCCAGCAGGTCAAGGGGAATGCCGTGAGGTGAGACAACGTCTTCTGTGCCTCTGTAACACAAGTTTGAAATTATATCATGCTAACAACATACACTGGGCAATAGCACTGTTCCTGAATAACATGGCACTGATATTACAAAACATAGGGCACATCATGTAAGAAATAGAAGCAGAAATAACCCCGTTGATATATAAAAAATATCCCAACATATTGCTAAGATGAAAAAGCGCTATAGCAGGAATAAATTCAAGTAAGTATTATGTATATATAAGTATATATTATGCATGAATGACCTCATGTTCTACGCTGGTTTCACAACAAACTGTTACTATGGCTAACTATGCCCAGCAGGCTGTCCCACAGCCACTGACACTTACTTGATAGTGCACTTGCCCCTGTTGGTGGCGAAGATGACAATGGGTGCGAGAGATGATTCGAGAGCGCGGTGGAGGTAGGTGAAGCACTCTATGTCGAGCATGTGCACCTCGTCTATGAAGAGCACACCAGGCACCAGCTCAGCAATGCCCTGGTCTATATACTTGTTCACAACTTTGTTGATCTCCTTGCGAAGTTTGTCTGAAGTCAACACACAAAGTTGACAAGATTGAAGATGTACTTCATAACGATAACAACAAAAAGAGAAGAGACAAATTAAATCACTGGTCATAAGATTTTAGTTATATTTTTGAAAATAACATCAATCATTTCTTACTCTTGAGGCCGGCAACAGACTACCATGGAGGGGATATGTTTCCAAATAAATAAAACAACTGAATCATCAGTTGTCCAAAAACTAATGGTACACAAAGACAGATCAACTTTCAGAATATCTACCCACTTCCTGACATTGTGCCCTGTTCACCTACCCCAGTACTGATGGATAGCATTGGATACATGCCTTTTTATAACAGTCACAAAAGTATGAGTTAATGCAGAAGACAGGTGACACAGACTTTCAGTAATGAATGCTCCAGATGTTCCATTACACTTCACTTAGTTTGGGAGACCTTCCAAATAGACAAAAGACAAATGATGCTGATGTGAGCCAGCCGAGGGGGACCAGCAGATAATACAGTGATCTCACCTGTGATTTCCGTCTTCCTTGGCTTCATCAGTTGCCCCATCATAGCCATGATGTCCTGGCCACCCTGCAAGCAGCCAACCACTCAGTCAACCACACACAGGCACCATGATGTCCTGGCCACCCCGCAAGCAGCCAACCACTCAGTCAACCACACACAGGCACCATGATGTCCTGGCCACCCCGCAAGCGCCCAACCACTCAGACAAAAACACACAGACACCATGATGTTCTGGCCACCCTGCAAGCAGCCAACAACTCAGTCAATCACACACAGACACCATGATGTTCTGGCCGTCCTGCAAGCAGCCAACCACTCAGTCAATCGCACACATACACCATGATGTTCTGGCCACCCTGCAAGCAGCCAACCACTCAGTCAATCACACACAGACACCATGATGTGCTGGCCGCCCTGCAAGCAGCCAACCACTCAGTCAATCGCACACAGACACCATGATGTTCTTGCCACCCTGCAAGCAGCCAACCACTCAGTCAATCACACACAGACACCATGATGTTCTGGCCGTCCTGCAAGCAGCCAACCACTCAGTCAATCACACACAGACACCATGATGTTCTGGCCGTCCTGCAAGCAGCCAACCACTCAGTCAATCACACACATACATCATGATGTTCTGGCCACCCTGCAAGCAGCCAACCACTCAGTCAATCGCACACAGACACCATGATGTTCTGGCCACCCTGCAAGCAGCCAACCACTCAGTCAATCGCACACAGACACCATGATGTTCTGGCCACCCTGCAAGCAGCCAACCACTCAGTCAATCGCACACATACACCATGATGTTCTGGCCACCCTGCAAGCAGCCAACCACTCAGTCAATCACACACATACACCATGATGTTCTGGCCGCCCTGCAAGCAGCCAACCACTCAGTCAATCACACACAGACACCATGATGTTCTGGCCACCCTGCAAGCAGCCAACCACTCAGTCAATCACACACAGACACCATGATCTTCTGGCCGTCCTGCAAGCAGCCAACCACTCAGTCAATCACACACATACACCATGATCTTCTGGCCGTCCTGCAAGCAGCCAGTCACACAAAGACTTCATGAGTTACTCACTAAGTAGCCCCTAATGATGCTCCAAAGTAACAATAATAATAAACTTCAACAGCATCTAAATCCCCAGCAGCCTGAGCTCAGAGGCGCAACAAACCAGAATTATTAACAATGATATCAAGAACACGGACACGCATAAGTGATCATCAGAGCAAGGACTAACAAGGATTTACTGTGGAAATGCAATTTCGAATAAATATGTCTCCAGTTTTTTGGCCGCAGGTACTTATATGAATTACTCAGCAGACTTCAATAATGGGCAAGTTTAGTATTTTATATACCTGTATCAGAAAAAGAGAATCAAAATTATAACTGGACACCAACCTGTGGCCTGGCATTAGCAATGTCAAGGTCATGTAAGGTCACATCCTGGATGACCTCTTTCTTTTTGTGAACGTCACCTTTCGGCAATGGCACGTATTCTTCTGCTTCAAGGTCAAACTCAGTCGCAAAAGCATCTGACCTTCCTTGTCTCTGAAAACAACTAGCAATCATAAACCAATAGCTAATAAATACATCATTGGAATAACAATCAACTGGAATAACAAATCAATCATAACTGTCAAACAAAATACTGCTAATGATACAACATACTAAAACTTATGAAACTGTGAACTGCTTTGGCTCATTAACAACCATTGCCCAGTCAGGCACTTAGTTAACAATACAGAAACAGGAAAACTCTGGGTATGCCTGTAGAATAATTTTTTTAGAATCATAAAACACCTACAGCATCATGCATTTTGATTAAGGAATTGGCACAGTTAAAACAACATCCAGTTAAGTTTTGTTACACAGACAACACAGTAGATGGAACCTTGACAGCGCCACTGTTGGCTTCAATGTAGATGACGTCTCCAACTTCCACTTTCTCTTTCTGTAGACTCTCGTAAATTGACGGATCCAGTTTGAGCTGCTTTGTGCCTTTAGCCGTCTTCAAACCAATGACGACATGACTGACTGTCTTCCCATAGCCTGTCAAAGAAACATGCAGACAATTAAAGCTTACAAAGAATACTGGAAAAGTCAAGTAAACTTGCATATATCAATTCTTTCTTCCTGACCGAATAATGTCTATGGCAAAAAATTAATAAGTGATTATGATATGAAAGTTTACTGTTCAGGTTTGTTGGAAAAGGTGCATTATAACTGAAACAAAAAATTTTCCATATAAAAAAATATATATTGCATATATATATTATATTTATATATATACAATTTTGTTTATTTAGCATAGCTCCAAATATACAATAATGCAAACATCAACCACCACACAACCTGAGTACGACATAAAGCCTGACATCAATGATAAACCCATTATAACTGTCCTGACTGCCAGCTGAATGAGTTAGCTGTACAAGGCAACAATTGAGAAGGACATCCCACCTCCCATTGGGTTCTCCGTCTCTGCAGGAGTCAGTTCTATCACTTCCCCCTCATACACTTCCTTCGTCTCCTTGATGCGCAGGCCTGGAAGACACAACACATCATCAATTAGAAATGTAATGACACTCAATACGACTCACAAACAGAATCACAAATCTGCAGAATATATTAAAGCAGTGCCATTACACATGACAAAAACCTTTGTTCTTGTCGTGTCATCATTTCCCTATGTAAAGCTTTTAATAATATGTGAAAGGGACAGAATCCATTTTGGTGGGTACACACCCTTGGAATTTTGGAAAATTATAACTTACCAATGGCCCGGCGGAAATTTTCCATCAGTACTTCTGTCTTTTTTATCTCTGAGCTGTACACTTCACTTCCTACCATCGGACAGAAGGGAACTTTGCTGCCCAGTTCTTGGGCTATGGCCAGGGCTATGGCAGTCTGAAACAGCATATAGTCAGCACTGGCACAGGGCAGATTTCATCATCCAGTTATCACACAATTATTTGATTAACCACTAATACAGCTCACGAAAAACCCTTGAACATTTCACAAAATACACTTAGACAACACATGAACCACACTTAGAAAGCTTATGAATTGTTTATGAAATAAGCTTACACTGCCAATGAAACACAGGTGTCAACATTTAACTTACAACTGCATCCTTAACTGATTTAGCCTATTGCGAATCTGGTTCATTGACGTCCTAATATGTAGTGTGTGAAAAGTTTAAGTAATATCGGCAGTCAGTTTAATTAACCCATTAGGCCCCAGGATTTTATTAAAACATGCCACCATGTTCCTAGGATTTCTGGCAAATTTCGACCGATTGTTGTGTTTATTTTGAAGAGGAATTCTAGACTACTCGGCCCACGGACAACTCGGCCTGGGACAACTCGGCCCAGTTCGAGACAGCTCGGCCCAGGTATCAAGACAGCTCGGCTCAATGATAAATTGCCCGGCTCCGATTTTGAGACAACTCGGCCCAAGTGTCGAGACAGCTCGGCCCAATGATAAATTGCTGAATATTAACCTTGCATCCAAATGTTATCCTATGTATTCATGAAACACATCACCCGTAACCCTGGCAATAATCACCACGATATTGTAGGCCTATGGCTATGTCATATATCAACCTGTGTTTGTGTGTGTGTGTGCGTGTGTGCGTATATATATATATGTATATATATATTATTTAATTATTATTATTAATAAACTATTATTATCATTAATAAATGCTTCGTGTGTGTTTTCGTTTTGACTTTTTAGAGATTATTGAAGGTAAACTTTTTTATCTTCGTATACAAGTGTATAAATTCATTATAGAGTGTACTCCATAATTATAGTACACCTACCAACACTTATAATACCCTAAAATGGTTACATTACCTTGAAATTATGACATTGTCCTTTGATTTGTCATAGTAATTGACGTCCTACTCTTGTATTGTGTTATTGAGCTGATCTTGTATGTTGGTTGGTTTTGGTTTGTGTGTGTTAAGAATATTTGAAGACTATATTAATTGGCTTCACTACTCTTGCTTTGTTTTACTGAGCAGATTGTTCCACGTCGTTTGTCCTTTGATTTGTGTGTGTTAGCAGTGTGCGGAGGCCGTAGTAATTGGCTTGATACTCTTGTATTTTTTCGGTCTTTTTGTTTGAATAATGGCATTGTACAAAGTGCATCGAGACAAAGCGTCCGCCATCAGCAGTATTTACCTGAAGTTGGCGAAGGCCTACCACGACCAAGTCGCCTTTGAATGCATTGAATAGAAGTTAGGAACTGAGCAGATCTTGAGTGATCCTCTGATTAACAAGAAATATAACACCTGTTTAAATTCCCCCGTGTGATGTGGAAATTGGTTCAGGGTAATGTTCTGTTAAAAATTCTTAGTTGTAAACCATTTCAGTAGTATGCCTTTGTTATGCTAAATTCGTAGTGAATCTGAACATGATCCTTATATATTAGTCTACATAATATCTACTAAGTTGCATGCTTTTATCACCTAATGCACAATCGTTAATCAACTACTAATATAATATGGTACATTATCAACAACGGAGTACAAAAGGTAAAATATGGATCCATATACATTTAATAAACTACACATAAAATTATCCACAAACACGCCATGGATTGAAATATATAAACACACATGCTTTAGATGTAGTAGAATATACGTAAAACATTTAAAGAATTTAAAGTCAAGGCACGCAGGCGTTTCATAGAAACAACCAAATATTATAGTGCGGGTTCTGTATGAGATGGGCAGTGAAGCAATTAACGGCCAATTGGAGACGGGCATGGGCGGAGTCAACACCACACAATAGACCAATCAACGGCGGGTACCACTCGTCTTCATCCTCATGTCCCGACGCAAGACAAAGGACTACAAAGAGGTACATTGAATTTAGATGGTGATATACAACATTAATTTTTATAGTGTTTTCAACATCACTTTGTATGACGCATTGATTTTAATCATAATTGTTATTATTTCGGGTGTTTCGCGCCATAAACCGAATGCTGCCGCGACCCGCATCCGTGCTTGAAGAATACATTTCTTTCCATAATAACCAGCATGAAAATCAGACCACAGTGAGAGAACTACTGAAAATGAGCGAGGGATAGAGGGAGTGGTAACAGGTGGTGGATACGGTAGTGAAGGGGAAGTTGACACCCAGTATTGATGCCAAGCTCAACCGTAATTCAGGGGTAAAGAGGAAAGAAACAACATAATACCTACGTAATGTATAATAAATACTATGCACATGTCATGTGTGTGAACATGTATGCATGGGTGCATATGAAGAATATATTGACCTGCTTTACCGCTTTTATTTTTTATAATTCATTCAGATCTTTAGAAATTGGAATGAGCCAAATGCAATAAAAAGTATTTTCCATTTTAATAGCTGAGTCATAATACATTATTTGCATCAAACCGACTATGATGGCGCCCAGAAGTTCCAATCATACCACTAGAAAATTACTTGCATGAACTAGCAAACAGAATCTGGTAAAAATAAAAAATTCCTAGGAAAAAAGCCGGCTTATTGCGCGTGCGGAAACCTTTCCCATTATCATAGGCCATGGCTACTCTCACCGTTGGTAGTGCACCGGCAGTCGTGTCTAATTACATTCTCACAGCAAATGTAAAATGTACGTTCACAAAGCCATGCAATAGTTGTCATGTGTAATAATAAAAAATTATACGTGCAGTGATGTCGGTTCGTAATTCAAACTACGGCACGAAAACATTCCACTTCCCCGTTATCGCCCACGATAACACAGTATAATTGTAATTTACCACTCTAACTAAGCACCATCATATCATTTATCATTGGGCCGAGCTCTCTCGACACCTGGGCCGAGCTGTCTCGACACCTGGGCCGAGCTGTCTCGAACGGGGCCGAGTTGTCCCAGGCCGAGTTGTCCGTGGGCCGAGTAGTCCAAGCACCTTTGAAGAGTAGTAATTTCTCCACATGCATGTATACATAGAAATAGGATGTATTAATAAAATGTTGACAATTGATCACAATTTGCAAAGACAAAATAGTACATTTGTTAAAACTTTGAAAGCTGTGACTGACATTTGACAATGATCCCATGCTATAACCCTATGCAACTCAGCGAAGAAAATGTAGCTATATATGTTATGAAAACATCAAATTCTGATGGTTATTTTTCAGGCTACACCATAGTTTATCATGACAAATATAGAAATAAAAATTTTCGAGATAGCGCAAACAAAACTGATGAAAATCAAGATTTCCAAAAGGGCAACACATGCACGTAACGAGCTGTTGTTATTGCAAAATGTATTTGCTAGGGTGTGGCAAAATTTAGTAGTGTTTAGTTCAGTAGTTATTCGCCAGGATTCGTTCTAATAGAGGGTCATGTATGTGGCCGGCGGCGGCCGTTCTAGGACTGCAGAGCGGCCGGCAGCGGCCGTTGTGGGGTCTAATGGGTTAAAAGGTGCATATTTTTTTTCAAATCATCGAAAAAATTTACTTTAATTGTTAGATATGGTAAAACTCAAAAATATGGATAACCAAAACGGTAAACACTTTATGGGGTCAAGACTGATCTTGGGTGTAGTTTGTCTGATGGTTTCACAAAAACAACATACAAAAGTTGCACAAACAAGCTAGCATGTCGTAGTGGTTTGAATTTTCGCAAAATTAATTTGAAATGAGACGAATAAAAAATTTATGAGGCACCTTTAATATGCATATATAGCATCATCATGCAAATTTTCTACCATTCTAAATTTTTATATTTTGTTCTGCAATTTACTGAATATATATATATATATATATATATATATATATATATATATATATATATATATATATATATATCCATTAAAAAATTTTTGTCAGTTGACCAACCTTGCCAGTACCCGGAGGTCCAGCCAGTAGCACTGCCCGGCCAGCCATCTTCTTGGACTTGATCATCTCAGTGACAATGCCAGCTGCCTGCAATTGAAACATTCAACTTTATGTGGTGCTTGTTGGCATGAATAAGCACTCCTACAGATAAGTGCCTCGAAAGACACGATTCATAGTATAGAGTGCCAAGTATGCTATGTGTTAAGTAGGTTCAATCCCAGCTGACATAATAACAGAGATGCACAATAAAAACAGAAGTGATATGACAAAATATCCTGAACCTCTGAAAACATTAGGACACAATGTCCTGACTCCACAAAAACAATAGGACATTTTACCATGAAAGATACATACAATCACATATTGCAATTAGCACCAGTTTTAATGATTTGGCACATCGGTAACAAATTAGACATGTGCTTTGCCTGTCACGTGAAGCCCCTGCACAACTGCCCATAGTCATAGATTAAAAATGTCTATTATTGTTGAAGTGCCTACATCAGGGCCAGAAATAGACGACGCATTAGCATGAATTGCCGGTGCAGCCAACTAGCGAGAAGCTGAACTAGCGAACGAACTGCAGAGTTCGGTAAAAGTTGTTCTTAGTGTTTGCAGTGATAAAAAAAGATAGGACACATGACCACTCTGACGATAATTTTATCAGTCAAATGACCTGATCAAGGCCACATTAAGGACATTTTCAAGTTTAATCGGTCCGATGTCCAATGTGCATCACTGTAATAAATAAAGGTCATTATTAAGTTAGTAGGTTGGCTATTATTAGTAGTACCATCAAAAGGACTTGTGTCAAGTTAACATGTTGCTTTGCATATGAGCTGGTGGAAATATTGTGCTTTGATCGATAAGATTTGCCAAAAAAAGCACTATTACAGAACATGATATGCCGTTTTTGCATTGGGAATATTGTGCACACAAGGAATCATAGTCGGAATGCACCTCTGCCTGAATGCACCAGTCGCAATGCTCCAACCGCTTGGTCAGAATGCCCCACTGATGGTTGGAATATCCCACTTTGGTGGTATTGAATTGTAATGTATTATAATATAAAACTGAGGTTATCTATAATAATTCTGTTTTTTTATGAAATGTCTACGTGACTGATGCGTCTTTCAATATCGCCCACAGGCACAGAGGGCAGTCATGTCGCATCATTCTTAGATATATTAGCCATATATATATATACATATATTACAATTTGATACCACCAAAGTGGGGTATATATATATATATATATATATATATATAATTATATAAACATAGTCAATTTGATGCATAGGAATCATATCTAGCATTGCTTGCATTTGAATAGTGTCATTAAACATAATGGTAAAAAATAATGACGTATTAGTCATAATGAAAACAACAGGCCATAAATAACAATGAACATTTTATTCTGTTCAACAGCAGCACAGTGCAGCCAAGAAAAGAGCATGCTATACAATAAAATAAATGACTCCATTCATTACATTATTCATTTCACAGCAAAAAAAAATCACTTTATCTTGGTACTGTTAAATTTAAAACCAGTTAAAGTGGATTCCCATGTTAAAAACATTATGTGCAGAACAGCATTATTGTATCATACTGAAACTTATTAGTTATAGCAGACCAGAAGTCACTAAAATCCTCATACATATAGCCAGTTGAAATATCTGTAAATGCGACTTTAAGGCTTACATTAGCCACATCAATGAGTATTAAAACTATCATACAGTAAACTACATTGAACAAAGCCGACTAGACTACCAGGCTGAGCATAGTGCTGTCACTGTTGAGTGTGTCGTAGGCGATGTTCACGAGTACGCAGAAGTGATTCGGTATAAAGTGTTATTCCTGTACTCGTCACCAAAGGGAAGCCAGTACAGAAAGACTGTAGATTAATCAAAAACCATACGCTGACGGCTCCATCGCATTCACTAACAACAGTTCATCATTGCTCTGTATTGCTATATACAGAGCAACATAGAAACAAGATATTCTGATAATAATACTTTTCTTAATTTAAGTTATTAAACTATATATATGATTTTTTTTAATATATCATAATTATGAATTAATTTTAACAATACAATGAATTATATAAGTTGTAGGCATGCTCTGGTGTAGGTAATACCCGGCCATGTGGGTATACCCCCATGGCCATGACCATGTGCATATACCTCATTCTCGAAAATTCTGTCACAAAAACTGACATTCACTGCGCGCAGCAGCGTGAGTAGCAACGGGCTCAGACATGTGCGCTACACAATTTCTGTAATGTTTTGATTTCAATGGCAATGCTCTCGCATGTATTTTGACGTACTCACCTCTCTCGCAAGTTCTTGCCCGACCAAACCCGCACCGCTTTGGTGTGCGTACCCACTTTCATCTAAACCAAGACCTTTGACATGACTGTGTGTTGCTATTCGCAATGTCTTCGTCGTGCTTTTTACTTCTTCGATCTTCATTTTGGCGTGAAGTCCTAAAACAGCGTGCTCAACGATACAGCAACGCTAGATCCCAAAGACCATAGCAACATCCGGGTATCCAAACAATTTACCCACGACCGTGGCTCCCCTGGTGGATACTTTCAAAATCAGTTATCGACAAACTGGTTGCCAACACATACACACACAAGTTGGTCACAACAATATTGCATAATATAAAAAAGAAAATAATTAAATTATTGTGTAACTGTGGAGATTCTCTGTAAACCCTGGAGGGTTTTTGGCGAGAATCACATACTTATAGTACAAAAGTTACAATACAATGTAATACTATATGTCTACAATGTCATAGCTCAAATGAGAATTGGATAATACAAATTTCTCTGACATTAATGAATATTTAAATATTTCTGTATATGTGTTTGATTCATAGAGTTACACCATTAATCACCCCCCTATAAACTAACTACTACTTTTTTTACTTTTACTAACGGGTGTTCTATTTATGTCTATGGTTTGATTACAAGTTGCAACTTGTGACGCCGCCTTGTGTTTACTATTCAAATGAATAGTTATAAGATAATAACTAGTAAGATTATTAAATAACTGAAAATTGGTCGGGCTGAATAATGAGTACAATATAATTTAAATAGTATCTTCTACAGCAATATTGTACAATACAGGACAAACACCAGAGTTGGCATGGGACAACTCTGAAGCAGGATGATTCACTTACAAACAAGTGACCGTGAAGCCGCAGAGGTACTAAGCCAGCATTCTTCAGAATATCCACCAAGGTGAACACTACTAACATCCCACAAATCATGCCCAAGAATCTGGTTACAGAAGCACTCGCAATATTCGAAGCCAATGAACAACTACTTAAGATATACCTACTCCAGCTAAAGATAGACAAATCACCAGGCATTGACGTCATCCACCCAATAATTCTGAAGGAGATGGCGGAACAGCTATGTGTACCTCTCAACATAATCTTCAACTCGATCATCAGCACATCTATGCTACCAAGGCAACGGAAAGACGCTATCATTTGCCCTATCTACAAGAAATCTGACAAGAGAAACCCCGCAAACTACAAATCTGTATTTCTGACATAAATTATCTGCAAGACCCTAGAGAGATTGATTGTTGACCAGCTAATAGAACACATCAAGGTAAACCACCCGAAATGGGAGCAACCACATGACTTTACTGCACAAGCACAAACCTATTGGTAGCACTGAATGTCTGGACTAAGGCCTTAATTAATTAATACAAATTTATACCTTGATTATGCTAAGGCATTTGACGGTCCCACACCATGCAGCGTCTCCTCAAGCAGGTGGAGAGTTTGGGATAAAAAGTATAGCAAACAAAAATGGATACATACATTCCTGTGTGACAGAAGACAGAAAGTATCAGTAAATGGAAAACAGTCGGAATGGTGTAGCGTAATCAGCGGCGTTACTCAGGGGTCAGTCCTACAGTCCTAGGGCCAATACCTTTTAAAAAGTATCCTGGTGAGTGACCAGGTGACATGGACAATCTGACCGCCATGTTTGTAGACGATACAAAACTATATGTATTACTTACAGATGAGGTCAACTACCCCATCTCTTTCCAAGAAGACCTAGTAAAGCTACAAGACTGGTCTACAGCAATGCAGATGAAATTTCATCCTGAGAAATGTCATGTTCTCCACGAAGGAGGCTAAAACCCACAAAACCCATACCATTTGAACATGGACAGCGGATACAGGCACATACTCGATGCGGTAACCTCAGAAAAGGACCTTGGAATAACCAGTGAGCTAAAGTTCTCTGACCACACAGAGAGCATTGTCAAGAAGGACAACCGAGTGCTATGATATATAGCAGAAACTTTCCGCCATCTCATAAGGATCCCTTCCTGGTGCTGTACAAAGCAATAGTAAGGCCACACCTCAAATATGCATCCTGTGTCTGGTCCCCTCACTTGAAACAAGACCAAGACCTCATTGAGCAAGTTCAATTAAGGGCCACACGTCTAGTACCAGAAACGAAAGGTCTACCATACAGCTGCAGACTGAAAGAGTAAGATCTTCGAACCTTGAAGTACAGAAAACAGAGAATTGACACCATCCAAACATTCAAAATTATTAAAGTGGCCGATGAAGTCACCCAACATTATAAGTGTTCACTGTGTCCATCGAAGAATATGTTGTCAAAAGACACTGGAACAATAAGAGGACATGGTGCACGTACAGAGAACAATAAGAGGACACGGTGCACGCACAGAGAACAATAAGAGGACACGGTGCACATACAGAGAACAATAAGAGGACACGGTGCACATACAGAGAACAATAAGAGGACACGGTGCACGCACAGAGAACAATAAGAGGACACGATGCACATACTGAGAACAATAAGAGGACACGGTGCACATACAGAGAACAATAAGAGGACACGGTTCACGCACAGAGAACAACAAGAGGACACGGTGCACGCACAGAAAACATCAGGACGGAGGCACACATTTTCAGCACCAGAGTCATAAATGGGATTCATTGCCGGAGGACACGATACAGGCCACAAAAGTAAACCATCTGAAGTCCCGACTTAAGAAGAGAATGGAAAGATCATCCAGACCAAGTCACAAACTAGACAACAATTGTAACAGAAATAGTACAAATTCAATAGTGAAAAACGTGAACAAAGCCAACAGAAAAACCAACCATTGAGCCGGTCTCAATACTCATAATGGGTAATTATTGACCGTGCTGAAGGTGAAAACTGAATGTAAAATTTAAAGAAGACGAGGAAGACGAAGAAGAGGAAGAAAATTTAAGAAGAGAAACACGAAGAAGAAATAGAAGAGGAAGAAAAAGAGGAAGAAGAAACAGAAGAGATAAGATGAAGAAGAAACAGAAGAGATAAGATGAAGAAGAATTTAAGAAGAACATAACAGTAAGAAGGGGAAGAAAAGAAGAGGAGTAGAAAGAAAAAGAGGAAGTGGAAGAGGAGGAAGAATAAACTTAGTATCGTATTTTATAAAGTTCAACCACTACGTTAAAAAATGTAATGACTGAGCCCCCCCCCCAATTTACAAGCAGAAACTAATGGCTTCGGTCACCCCAATATAATATTAGATGCGCCGAAGTTGGTTCCTGTGAGTATAGGGAGGGGGGCTGTTCAACATAATATATCACGTTATACTCAAAATGTACCTACCCAAAATGCCCAAGAATTTATAAAATGTATCAATAATAATAATTATTTTATTTAATATGACTTACAAAACATGTCGACGTTTCTGAATATTCGTCAATCTAATTGTCTTTGCTTACTGTTGCTAAATTTAAAATACACATATCCAGTGATGGTCATACGTACCAAGCAACGTTTCCTATGCAGCAAAACCAAAGATATTTGGTAAACTTAGCTTCCGCCAACGTAGAGTCGACGTAGCAGAAAACATCACGCGACTACCTCCACCAATCTGCACCGTTAAACTTCATTCATTTAAACTTCTGTTTTAACAAGAAGTATTGTTTACAAAGTTTATCACATTAAACGCATTATAGTATGTTTAGATAAAATATTGTGTCTGTACACGTTTGCATGCATTTGCAGTTTGTTTTGAATAACGGCTCGCTTGAATGACAGCGTATCGCCATGGTAACGTTGTTTAGGCCGCCATGTTGGTAGCTGTTATGAGTGGACGAGAAAGGACACCTTTCGGATTTGCACATAAAGTTTGGCAGTAAACGGTAAGTAGTGACATGAATAGTGTGGAGAAATCGTGATTGATACACTCTAGTAAATGAATTGGCAGTATCGTTTGGCAATAAAATATTAATGGTTCAGCAGCGCATTGTTTGAAGGACCCGGGGGACTATCGTGCATCGATTCTGTCTTCATGGATGGATGGTTTGTCCTGCATGCAAAACAAGATGTGTAGTAGAATGTCACGCAATCGCGGTTTGAGTGCACAGTGTAGAACCAACGTAAAGGTAGTTAATGTACACGCATTGGGACTATAGCACTGTACGCACTTTAAACTCGTATTAACTTTTAAGCAGTGAATATGAATTTACATTACTAGTTCGTATATGTCAAAAATAATTACCAGTATAAATTAATTAAACAACTTGTAACTTTGGCTTTGACGTCATATAATATAGGAGCAATTCTGCCAAATGGTCAACCTTGCCATAATTTTTTTTCAAATTTGGTTTATCTATATAAATAGGGTACCATTTTGAAGATAAACCTTTGTACTAAAGGCAAATATGGATGCGACTTTTCATGTAAATTAAACTTTCTGAAAAACATAGTTTTTCATCATATTTTCTTTTTCGTTCCAGAATGAGGCATTTAGTAAACAGGCATGTGCGTCCATAATGTAACATTTATGTTTTTGATTGTATTGTCTAATAAAAAATTAGGTAAAGTGCATTTTTGGTCCTGAGTACATGCAAGTACTTTTATATACTTTTACTTTTTATGTACACCCATAACACTGTATATCCATTACACAATTCTCACAGTGCAAAGTAGATAGAGCTACCATATTTTGGTCAAACATGTGAACTACACTGGCTTACATACCATATATATACAACTCACCATGTGACTCTAAAGGAGTTTGTGGTGGACTGTGCGCATGCGCTGTGGGTGGTACATTCGATTAAAAGACTAGTATCATTAATATTGCTGAAATGGTTTTTATCTTATAGTTTTATTTATTTTATGTATAGGATGTTTAACGAAAAATTTTAATAGGTTGGTTATGTGTATGGATACTGTCGCTGCCTTGCCACATGCACACATAGACAGTGTCCATACCCACACCATGGATAAGTTTACGCTGAGCACTGTGTTTTAAAGGCAGTTTAGGTGAGGAGGTGTGGTGAAAGGGAGTTCCATAATAGCTTCTTGAAATGATTTTGGGTTTTTTATGTTGGTAATTTTTGGTGGAATCATATTCCATATGCGAATGGCTCTGGGATAAAATGAAAAGACCGTTACATTTATACGACACTTGGGGGCTATGTATTGTCCATGGGTTTGAGAGCGGGTTAGTAGGCCTGGAGGGGGGGTGATCTCAATAATGTTGTTTAGAATTTTGTAGAAGGTTGTGGCTTGTTTTCACTTAATGCTACTTCTGTCACAAGGGAAACTTACTAGGCCCAACATTGGAATTCTACATCGACTGGGACATCAGTATGGACATATCAAGAAGCACATGTATAATATAACATTGGAATACAACATCCTGACAAAGGAATTTGATTAATCAAGGATATGTGAAATAGAATATGTCGCAAATCCTAAAGCAGTTTATATTCAAGAGTTATGTCATCTTAATTGAATCTGGTCCATTTTGATTAAAAAATAAAAGAAAGATAGCATGCGAACATTGAAAGAACTGAAACAGATCTTTTAGATCAGACATACTAAAATTAAATAGTTACTTTTTGTTCTCCAGTGACATCAGTCAGTTTGCTAGAGTTCTGATAAGAAACTGTTTATTATTATTAAATATCAAGTTGCATGACCTAAGTTATTGACTATGAGACACATTATACATCCATGTTTTATTGTATATTGCAGTTCACTGTTCTTTATTTTACATCTCAGCCACACAGTTCTGTTTCTTTCTTTATTATGCAGCATAAGTCTGGATGATATGGCTTCTTCAGAAACCCAACAAATATTTATCTTTGAAAAGTATAAGAACAGACTGCACATTATTCATAGAACAGCAGAAGAGGTTCAAGCTGTAATTTGTTGAACAAAGTAGCATATTAAGAACACTCTAATAATAATTAATGTTTGCCATCATGAAGTTTTCAAGATGTTTTAGAGCTGACCCGTGCATCTGACTGCAATAAGAACATACATGTTAGTTTATTCCATCACCAGAACTAAGACAATATTATTATAAAGAATATAATTAGTCTGGTCATAAATTCACAATGTTCATGGCCAATGATTATGGCTTGCATGCAGCCATGTAGATATTCTTGGATTTGGTCCATGTTCTGGGCTTTATAAGAGATGGAATATACATTTGGCTCTCAAAGAAATATATCATAGTCAACTTAATTAAAATCGCTTCTGTCTAGACAAGAGACGTGACAGGCCAGCCAACCTAGTGATGTCCATCTTCTTCTGTCCAGACAATTTATTTTATCGTGGATCTGATGTATACAAGAATATACATATTTTTTTGTTGAACATACCATCCTTATTGGACAACAATACTCAAAGGAATTAGATGCAATTCTTAGCCAAAATTTTGTATTTGAATAAGTAATTTTCTTAAAAAAAATTCTAAAACATTTTTGAGATGGGTACAAATTTAGGGAGTCACATAGTGTGAATCAAACAATTAAAAATCTCTTAGAATTAAGAAATGTTTGTATGTAATTTTACATATCTTGTCACAATGTGCAGACGACAGATGAGTGAAGCGGGTGACATTGAACTCATCCTGGATGAGACTGGGAAGGAGGGGGAAGCGACTGAGGAGAAGGAGTTGGATGAGGAGGAAGATGGGGAGGACAGGGATGATGATGACTACTTTGAAATGGAGGAGGGGGAGGTTGAGTTTACCACGGCCGGTCTCCTGGACAGTGAGCCTCCTCTCTCTGCGGTTCCTCCCCGTGTCGTCCAGCATGATGAGGGTCAGATGGAGGTGTCAACAAGCCCCGCCTTCCAGTGCATTGACGATGTAAGCATTATCACAACAACTAGGCAGGGTTTGCAAATACATGTCATGTCAAGGCAGACTATATCAGTTATTAATAACTGTGTTCCTTTTACAAGTGTCAACATTTTCAGAAAATTACTATTAATTATTTTCTGTTAATTATTAATTATTTTCTGTTATCTATGGTTGTTGTGTACATGACATTTATAAAAACAATAATACATAGCTCATATATTTCATGTACGTGTGCACACATTTGGGTGTGCATGTACACGTGTATATCATATAAATTGATGCAATCATTTCAGGACAAGAATGTATTAAAATATTTCAAAAAGCATGCAACAATTCAGAGATTAGAAATTAATTCCATGAATAGGAAATTAATGTCCAAGTGTGAGAAATTCTGCTGAATGGCTTGAGAACAATATGGCAGTTCCTATCCCTGTAGTTGTTATCTGTGCCTAGTGAACATTTGTTATGTGGATGTGTGACCCTGCCTGCAGCTCTTCAAGGAGGGACGCATCACAGCAACCAAGGTGGCCATGCTCAAAGCAAAGTACACCAAGATGCACGAGGCACTCAAAATGTTAGTCAGCTTTTACATGCATTAACTGACAACTGTAAAATTGCATACCAGTTTGAGATTGCCTAATGACTTGGTTTTGATGCAACTCAAAGCTTGAGTTCCTGAGGATTTTGGCAAAGTAGAATTCTTAATTTTGTATTGTATTTATTGTGAAGCTGTGTAATCTTAGGTTAATGGTAATGTAGTAAGGTATATATATATCACAATAAATACAATACAAAATTAAGATTTCTACTTTGCCAAAATCCTCAGGAACTCAAGCTTATATATATATATATATAGTAGTAAGGTCATATGTATATATAGCATCATATATACAGGAAGAATCTTCTGCAAGGTGCGGGTCTACACCAATTTCCTACAGATACTAAAGTTACACACAGGTGACTTAACAAGTCCATGAAAACTGTCATAAACATGAGTAAATGCATCATTAAACATACCCTTGGACAGTGAACATGATATCCCCTCTGTAGACTGACCAAAACACCCATCCTCAAAAGCAAATGCAGATATTGGTAAGCAGTTTAATTTTCCATAATTGCTGTTGCAAAGAGCCACATTATGTAGTTTTGTCTGAGCACCAGAATACCTCTACTAATTACATTTGTGTTTTGCAGATCGCGGTTGCAAGAGACCCACAATTTGACTGAGGCGAAGCAGTGTCAGGAAGTCCTTGACCAGCAGCTGACCGAACTAGAGAAGTGTGAGGCATTCCCTCAGACCATAGACAATGAGGTGATGAGGCTGAGGGAGCAGCTCCTCAAGTACAGCAATGAACTTGCCCAGATCACAGACCGCGAGTACCAGCTAGCCTACCTCGTAACATCGTAAGTTAACCCAGATCACAGACCGCTAGTATACCAGCTTGCCTACCTCGTAACATCATAAGTTAACCCAGATCACAGACTGCGAGTACCAGCTTGCCTACCTTGTAACTTCGTAAGTTAACCCAGATCACAGACTGTGAGTACCAGCTCGCCTACCTCGTAACATCGTAAGTTAATCCAGATCACAGACTGTGAGTACCAGCTTGCCTACCTCGTAACATCGTAAGTTAATCCAGATCACAGACTGTGAGTACCAGCTTGCCTACCTCGTAACATTGTTTACAGACCGCATGTACCAGCTCACCTACTTTGTAACATCGTAAGTTACCCCAGCTCACACATTGCGAGTACCAGCTCGCTTACCTTGTGACATCATAAGTTAGCCCAGATCACAGACTGCAAATACCAGCTCATCTACCTTGTACTCACTTGGGGGACTACCAACTTGGAAGCACACAAGAAGTGTAAAATGAAACCATTTAAGAACACCACCTGTTCTTCCTTGTTGCTCCATTTATAAAGTTGTGAGGCTAGTTCTTCTGCCCAGGTTGTTATCCCTTTCCACTCCTCCCTTCCCTACCAGCAGCCTCCTCACTCCTCTTGTTGTCCTCCTCTAACATACTTGTATACCTTTTTGATCAGTTCTCCCATCTCAGTCTTCTCTTTTTCTTATCTGAAAAGAAAATTGTATGTTGTAATTGTTGTTCAGAGGTATTCATTAAGGTAGTTAAGTGTTGATAATATTAGTGTGTGATTGTGAAAGTAATATATTAATGTCTTGTCCCTTTACAGATTTGTGTGATTGTGAAAGTAATATATTAATGTCTTGTTCCTTTACAGACTGCATGAGGAAAACAAGATAATGCACCAGGAATATAACAGGATGCCGAAGGCTGGGGTGAGTTCAGTGTGTCGAGTCTGGGCCACACAGCCACAGGATTGTGCTTAGTCTAGCAGCCACTCACTGGGCCACACAGCCACAGGATTGTGCTGAGTCTAGCACCCACTCACTGGGCCACACAGCCACAGGATTGTGCTGAGTCTAGCACCCACTCACTGGGCCACACAGCCACAGGATTGTGCTGAGTCTAGCACCCACTCACTGGGCTACACAGCATCTGGGTTGTGCTGAGTCTAGCACCCACTCACTGGGTCACACAGCCTCAGTGTGCTTTTATAGGTTATGTTGTGTGCTGTCATGAGTCATGTTGTGTGCTGTCACGGGTCGTGCTGAAATGGGTCATGTTGTGGGCTGTCATGGGCCATGTGTGCTGTCATGGGTCATGTTGTGTGCTGTCACAGGTCGTGTTGTGTGCTGTCACAGGTCATGTTGTGTGATGTCATGGGTCATGTTGTGTGCTGCAATGGGTCATATGTTGTGTGCTGTCACAGGTCATGATGTGCACTGTCACAGGTCATGTTGTGTGTTGCTAGGAGGTAGAGAAGAAGTTGGAGGAGTTGAAGCAGATGTCAGTGGACATGCGCAAGGACATCGCCCAGCGCCACATGGAGGTGAAGAATCTCAAGGAAGACCTCGAACAGAAGAACCGTACCATCGGTGTCGAGTCGAAGGAGCTAGAAACACTCGTGGAACAAATGGAATCACTGAAGGTATCATCATTATACAACACTTCCACTATTGTTCCAACACCACAAGCAATACAGTACATCCACAGCTATTCTAACACCACTAGCACCAATTTGTGCAGATATTTATTACCACTATGTAGCCCATATAAAATTACTAAAACTATTACCACTGTGTAGCCCATATAAAAGACAACACAAGTCATACATTATAATTGAAGGTTGTAGTTGTTGTCATATGCTTGGTTTAATCATTGGAGTTGATACCAAGTTTTGAATTGGACAGTCGGACTTGGTGGCAATTAGCTCACAGCCAGGACAGTTGGCCAAAGAATCAGACAAGATACAGAGACATCTCAAGTAAGTTATCTACTCTTTCATCCAGTTCTACTTCAGGATAAGATACAAAAGCTGATCAGTGTGGTAAGAACAACAAAGGTTTATAAAACAAATAATATATATATATTGTTAGCCATATGTAGTAATGCAGGATGTCTACATGTTACCATGATGGGGATAGATTGTTGATATGTAATCTACAACACTATAATCATATTGTCACAATTATCTTCTCACTGCAAATAATTAGTATGACCAAAATGTGTTGCTGCATTCTGTTTATTTTGTAAACATATATAAATATGTTCATGCAACATTAACAAAATATAATTTATTACATAAGCAATAACACATTCTTCAGTGCCATAGTGATTAAATGTTGACTGTGTGATTGCAGTGAGACAGAGAAGATTGTATGAGTGTTGACTGTGATTGCAGTGAGACAAAAAGTTGTGTGAGTGTTGACTGTGATTCCAGTCAGACATGGGAAATTGTGTGAATGTTGAATGTGATTTCAGTGAGACAGAGAATATTGTGTTAACATTGACTGTAATTGCAATGAGGCAGAGAAGATTGTATGAGTGTTGATTGTGATTGCAGTGAGACGGAGAATATTGTGTGAATGTTGAATGTGATTGCAGTGAGACAAAGAATATTGTGTGAATGTTGACTGTTATTGCAGTGAGGCAGATTGTTCTTTGAATGGTGACTGTGATTACAGTGAGACAGAGAAGATTGTGTGAATGTTGACTGTGTTTGCAGTAAGACAGAGAAGATTGTGTGAATGTTGACTGTGATTGCAGTGAGACAGGGAAGATTGTGTGAATGTTGACTGTGATTGCAGTGAGACAGAGAAAATGTTATGAATGTTGACTGGAGGGAGACAGAGGAGATTGTGTTAATTTTGACTGTGATTGCAGTGAGACACAGGAGATTGTGTTAATTTTGACTGTGATTGCAGTGAGACAGAGAAGATTGTGTGAATGTTGACTTGTGATTTGAGTGAGACAGAAAAGATTTTGTGAATGTTGACTGTGATTGCAGTGAGACAGGGAAGAAACACAAGAATGTTGAGGTTGAACTGAAGGGGCTCACTGAATTGCTGAGGAAGATGCAGTCTAAGCTTGAGAGTTCGACAGATGAGAAGCTTACCATCAACAGTGAACTGGACAAGAAGATGTCATCTCTGCATGCCAGAGAGCATGAGTATCACATCCTCATGAAGGACTTTGAGTATGCCAAGGAGAGGGAAGCCATACTTCTTGGAGACAAGTGAGTCTCTCATCATTACCATGTTGTTCCAATTTCTGTTTGCCTGTTTGCACAGTCCACACAGTCTGCACAGTCCACACTGTCTACAGGTTTACACAGTCCACACAATCTGCACAGTCCACACAGTCCACACAGTTTGTATAGCCCACATTGTCCACATAGTCCACACAGTCAACACGATTCACACAGTCCACATGGTCCACACAGTCAACACAGTTGTTATTTTATACAGTTTGTGTGTCATTTATCATAGTTATGGTCAGGATTAATGTCACATTTTGAAAACCAAAAATTAACACTTTCAAAGCTTGGAAATATCCTAAATATTGAGGATTGGAATTAAAAAGCAGCTGTACCAGTTTATGATATAGTAATATATATCATAGGACACATGAAGCACATTGACCAGCAGTTTTTCTTTCCAATAATTTATAATTAAATAGTTTGCCAAATACACAGCTTAGTCAGAACAATAACCTGCTTTGTTTTAAATGTTTTCTAATCCATGCAGAAACCAACCAGAAAGGTCATCACATTTAAGACTAAACAGAGTATAGAAACTAGAGACTGACGTGCTCAAGGTAACATTGTTATTTTTTCATCTCCAAAGAGCAACACTTGATCTAAATCTGCGTCACGTGAATCTGGAGAAGAAAAACACGCATGACATGCATTCACGAAAGTCTCGGGAGAAAGATCGTGACCTTCGTAACCTGAAGAAGACAGAAATGTATCTACGCGTTGCTGAGGACACTCTCAGTCACACCCAACTCATCTATGACAAAGTGCGTCAACAGGTTAGTTCTCAGAACAATGACGGAACAATCTGCATTAGCCAAACTCCTGCATTAGGCCAAGACTGGGCTGTTTGGAGTGAAATTAATTGAGAAATTGATAACTACTAAAATACTAGATTTGTTAAAACAAAGAGTACAATAATATCACAAATTACTTATAAATAATTTAAAATAAAAATTTTTTGTGACATATTTTCAGCTGCAATCACAGCCAAAGGATGATGGGAGTTTGCTGCATCGCCGCACTGAACTTCAGAAGGAGGTTGAAAATGCGAAGAGGTCACTGGCCAATCAGAACTCACTGACAGCCGTTGAAACGGTGAAGGTGGAACAGAGCATTGCGGAGGAGGAGAGGCTGCTGTATGAGCAGAGTGACCTTCGCATAGAGGTTGTGGAGTTGACTCGCCTGGCTGCCATCAAGGTATGGATGTCTGTACATGTTTTAGAAAGTTTGAACCCGGGTTTGAATCCTCTTGCCGCCATTTCATGCAAAGCTTGAGCAATTTCATTCATTCCACGTTGCCTCAGTTCACTCAGCTGTATAATTATACGAGTAGATGGCAAGAGACAGTCACTATTGTGGATATGTGAACAAAACGTCTTTGCACAGAATTGCAGCGTGGCTGAATGCTTCCCAGAGAAGTTGAATAAGTGTAAAGTACTTTGAGCAGTCCTGGATGGATGCCATGCTATAATTACCTCTACCTTTGTATGTGTAGCAACAATGGTCTAGTAAGGACACTATTTTATTAAAGAACATTTTATCTTTATCATTCATGTATACGAAGGTAATATATAGCTGATAGCATACTATTTGGGGAATGGGTAAAATGTGGACATAGTTGGTAGTGTTTATGGTGTAGCATTCAGGGAACAGGTAAAGTCTAGAGGTAATGCAGTTCTTCAGATATGTTTTTATCGATTTGTCCCATCCCTGAATCTTACAGTATTTTTACTATTTGTAGAATGATGAACGAGAGCAGAAAGCACGCGATTTCATGAGATCTGAGCTGCGTTTCCACCGCGCTGAGGAAGATCTGAAGCTCAAGAAACTCAGTATACAGGATCATCAGAAGAAGTACAAGGAGATGCAGATCAGGTGAGTCATATAGGATCATCAGAAGAAGTACAATATACAGATCAGGTGAGTCATATAGGATCATCAGAAGTCATATAGGATCATCAGAAGAAGTACAAGGAGATGTAGATCAGGTGAGTCATATAGGATCATCAGACGAAGTACAAAATGCAGATCAGGTGAGTCATATAGGATCATCAGAAGAAGTACAAGGAGATGTAGATCAGATCAGTCATATAGGATCATCAGAAGAAGTACAAGGAGATGCAGGTCAGGTGAGTCATATAGGATCATCAGAAGAAGTACAAGGAGATGCAGATCAGGTGAGTCATATAGGATCATCAGAAGAAGTACAAGGAGATGCAGATCAGGTGAGTCATATAGGATCATCAGACGAAGTACAAAATGTAGATCAGGTGAGTCATATAGGATCATCAGAAGAAGTACAATATACAGATCAGGTGAGTCATATAGGATCATCAGAAGTCATATAGGATCATCAGACGAAGTACAAAATGTAGATCAGGTGAGTCATATAGGATCATCAGAAGAAGTACAAGGAGATGCAGATCAGGTGAGTCATATAGATTACCAGAAGAAGTACAAGGAGATGCAGATTAGGTGAGTCATATAGGATCATCAGAAGAAGTACAAAAATGCAGATCAGGTGAGTCATAGGATCATCAGAAGAAGTACAAGGAGATGCAGATGAGGTGAGTCATATAGGATCATCAGAAGAAGTACAAGGAGATGCAGATCAGGTGAGTCATATAGGATCATCAGACGAAGTACGAAATGTAGATCAGGTGAGTAATATAAGATCATCAGAAGAAGTACAAGGAGATGCAGATCAGGTGAGTCATATAGATTACCAGAAGAAGTACAAGGAGATGCAGATTAGGTGAGTCATATAGGATCATCAGAAGAAGTACAAGAAGATGCAGATCAGGTGAGTCATATAGGATGAGAAGAAGAAGTACAAGAAGATGCAGATCAGGTCAGTCATATAGGATGAGAAGAAGAAGTACAAGAAGATGCAGATCAGGTCAGTCATATAGGATCATCAGAAGAAGTACAAGGAGATGCAGATCAGGTCAGTCATATAGGATCAACCTTGTTTACTCTCCCTGACCGCTGTGCCACTGTTCGGATGGAGGGCATCTTTGTGTAGTCACATGATATAGAGATTGCCATAAGGGGAATCCCTACAGCAGGTCCGCAAACATGGTTTGTTTATATTTTATGTAACAAAGTCCATTTCTGCATATTACGAGACATACTTTTAAAGAGGTAGATATTATACAACTAATGATGCTAATTGCTGTCATCATCCAGATTGAAACAAGTATTTTGTTAGGATAACTTTAAATTGTTAGGTTTATCCTCGCCTACTTATAAACATGTGTTTTATTACCATTGGTGACCTGCCTGTGCTACTGTTGGTGACCTTGCAGACTGAAGGACTTTGCCAAGTTGTATGACATCATCAAGAATGAACGAAACAAGACGGTGAACCTGATCCAGACGAGTACACAGAAGGCTGCTGAGATGCGGGAGAAGATCAAGATTCTGCAGAATGAGATTGAGATTCTACGTACAGCTGTGTCCAAGAAAGACAGGTAGAAATTCTGTTCTCTCCCACTTCTTGTTTATTATTGTAAAATATGTATTTGAAAAGACAGTTGAGGTATTTGCAGATGTCATCTTCTGTAGAACAAGTCTCAATGGAGATACAGTAATCTAACAAGTCTCAATGGAGATACAGTAATCTAACAAGTCTCAATGGAGATACAGTAATCTAACAAGTCTCAATGGAGATACAGTAATCTAACAAGTCTCAATGGAGATGCAGTAATCTAACAAGTCTCAATGGAGATACAGTAATCTAACAAGTCTCAATGGAGATACAGTAATCTAACAAGTCTCAATGGAGATACAGTAATCTAACAATTGCAACAAAAATAATACATACAAGCATTATGTAAACTGATCAATGAAATAAATCAAATAATGTATAAGACAACTTTACAAAGAAAAATAGTCAACATGCTTTTTAATTGGGCCAGCATGTAGCTACTTTATTTTTCTTAAATTATGTCTTATTTTACATTTCATAGCCACAAGTTGCCTCCAAATGCTTCATATTTACACACAAAAACGTGTCATATTGACCAGCAATACTGCATTGCATTTGTGATTTTATGGAAATATTGAATGTTAACTACCCTCTGAAAAAATGGTTTGCAGTGTTTCAGTGTTTTTTTTTCATTCAGATAACATTTGATCCCTAAAAGAGTTCTCGTAGTCTTTCCTCTGCGCACTCTACCTGTTATCAGCAGGAACACTACTGAACTTCATTGGATGGTGGAGTAAAAGATAAGGTTTTGTTTCTTTGCCTGTCAATAACTCAAATCACATCTAGGTAATGATATATAATACCACTGTGGAAGTATCTGTATTTGTCAGCAAATCTCAACTGAGCATTGTTTCTTTTTCCTACTCTAGAGTCAGTGGGTCCATGACAGTTGACACTTTTATCCCCTACGTGGGACCTTTTACTTCCCCTGGCACAGACGCCAGATAGAAGGAACCAACGACTTTTAGTGTCACACCTGAAAGACACAGGCAAGGTGGGGTGAATGAAATTGCCCAAGTTTCGAAATGGCAGTAGGTGGACCCCTCTCAATTACCAGTGCTAACCTCTGTGCATGGAAGCCCACTTTAAACAAAGATAAGATTGCAGCAGATTAGTTGTTGTTAGTTTGTTTTAATTGTTAGACAACATATCATGCTGTCTGTCTATGACTCGTAAGTACCCACTACAACTGTTGGCCACAGACAACTACAGAAGCAGCGACTGCGACACGTTAACGCCATCGTGGTGCGTGACAGTCTGCGCAATGAAGTATCAAAGCAACAACACATTGAGGAGGAGATGAGAGAGAAACGAGAACAACAAAAGATGGACATTGACAAGTTGAACCTGCTCATCAACCAGGCAGAGGAACAGATGGTACAACTAAGGAAGCGTTACGAGACTGCTGTTCAGCATCGCAATGACCGGTCAGTATCTCAGTTCTTGGACAGTCTCATTCTGAACTCAGAACAACTCTACTTTGAATGATTGAGATATATTTATGAATTGCATTTTGGATATTAATTAGTGTTGTTCATGGACTCATGACACATTCATAAGTCACAAAACTTCAGCTATGCACATGCAGTAGGCCCATGTTTACGTATTGGCACAGTTGTAGTTCATATCTATGTAGGCCTACTTGTACATGTATTGTGTTGACTGAATTTCATCATTGTCCTTGCTACAAAACAAAATCACAGATGAAACTTATTGTAAATAATAGTTCGACATGATTAAAATGTTCACAAACGCAAAAAAATTTCATGTATCTAAATTTAAATAATTTGAACAGTATATGTTATTATAACTGTTTCTGTTGAGTACTTTTATATTGATTTCTGTACAGAGGTGTACAGCTGATAGAGAGGAATGAAGAAGTAGCCATCTTCTACGAGAAAGTCAACATTCAAAGTAAGTAGCAATGCGAGTTATATAACGTCATCATTGAAACGTATTTTCAACAGTGAAATCTGTATGTATTGTTGGAACTGAGAGTAATTATCTGCACCATCTTCTCCATGTTTTTATGATTTTACTTCAACCCTCTGTCACTCCCACACGTCTTGTTTACCTGCATGGATTGTGCAATTGAACCACTTTGTATGGCATACTAGACTGAATGTATCTATGATTTGTTCACCAGCCTACCACTGACCATCTGACACTTCCCCTTAGAAGACCCCACCATGTCGTGTCTTGAGACAGTCCCTGTGTGTTTCAGGCCAGATGCTGCGGACTGGTGATGAGGAGATGTTCATGCGGACGGAGGAGATTCGTTTCTTGAACCTTGAGGAGAAAGCTCTTCAGCGTCGTCGAGAACTGCTACGACAGAGTCTGCCACAGAAGAGGGCCATCGACTGTGAACTGGTTACCGTGCAGATACAGGTGTGGTCTTGGTGTGGTCCAAGTGTAGTCCAGGGTGTGGTCCAAATGTGGTCCAGGGTGTGGTCCATGTGTGGTCAGGTTGTGGTCCACAATGTGTTCACATCCATGGGGGAATGGTGTTTGGTCACCATTTTTCAACACATTCGCCTCGGATTTGTTGGGCTTGATTCCTAAACACTATTGAGTTCATTTTGACGTATTTGTTTGTTTGCTATGACATTTGAGATCAGTTGTATCAAACATGTACAAGTTAGTTTATGTTGTCATGAAATTTAGTCTTGCAGTTGTGCAGTCAGCATAAAAAATAATTTGAATTAATTGTTACTACATGTATAATTTTTAAATAACAGTACACGTGTTTAATGGTTTATCATTACATGTTTAACGTCAACATAAATACATAATTACAATTGTTTATACACGTTTAATGTTTAATCAACAACCTCATATGTGACATGTTTGCTTGCAGCTGTCGCAATGTCAGGATCGAATGCATGAGATGGAACAGCAACTTGAGGACCCGACCAAGTTGGATCGCATCCGATTCTTGTCTGGCACGGATCCAAATCCCTCAGATCTACAGGATAAACTGGAGAAAGTAAGTGCTGCCTTGGTACACCAGCCTTGCTGCGAACTCAACTAATTTGGTACTTCACAAACCAGAACATCTTAGTGACATCACAAGCTTCAGCATCACTTGGTACTACCATGGCCGAGTTCAATTTACTAACTAACACTGACCAGTGGTCAGTGAACAGAACCGGGTATGACATGTGACGTGTGACGCATGCGCACATGTTCACCCGACTAATCTAAGTTGAACAAGAATTAGTCAATGCTGGTTGCTTCACAGTTGTAGCAAGCATGACATGCAACACATAACCATCGACATACAGCTTCTAACGTTCCTAAATGTAATATTACTGACATTAATATTGATTATTACTAGTATTTTAATCTATTTATTTGTTTATTTAGCCATTCTAGACCACATTAGTAACATGATGTGAAGCACCACGAACAATCTTTGATCTAGCGGTGTACCAAATAAAATATATTATTATTGTTATCGTTAACAGTTGGAGGTGAGACTGGCAACCAAGGAGGAACACCTGCTGGAGAAGGACCTGGTCTTTGAGCAGGTGTGTCGCATCACTGGTCGACTCCACACGCGTGCCAAGGCTGGCAAGGATGACACCGTGACACTCGCCAAGAAGGTACACAATTGGTGGAAGTCTCTGTGGCAGTAATGGACTTCTCATGACATGGTTCGGCAGGTTGAGTCATTGTCCTCATGAAATGGTTGAATCCCTTATTGATGTACAGTGCTCGCCTAACTAGAAAGTATGTTTCCAGCTCATGGTGCGTACCTAGAAGCAGCAATAGGGACTATTAGATTAAGATGGAATCATACTTAAGTTTATCTTAAGTACTGAATGCTTATGAAGACAATATTGTGTGGCATTTTCGTCAATATTAATATAGTTCACCTAGAGGGTTATGAGTCAATATTATTAAATGACAGTGTGAATTTTAAAAAGGAGGTATTGTTTCTCCAAGAAGACATTCAATGATTATGACTTGCTACTATAAAAATAGGTTTCAAAATAGAAGACAAATACAAGGGTGAACAGCAAGACTGCTTGACGATGACACACAGCATAATGATGACACATAACCTGACGATGACACACATACCAACGATGACACAGTGTGGCAATGACACACAGTGTAACAATGACGCATGTATGATAATGACACAGCATGATGATAATGACACATCATGACAATGACAGTGTGATGAGGACACAGTTTGATGATGACACAGTATGATGATGACATGCAGCCTGATGATGACATTTTGATAACAATGTGACGAAGAAACAGTGTGATTATGACTATGACAATAATGTGATGATGACACAGCAAGATGATGACACACAGCCCGACAATGACACACTTTCAATGACAGTGTGCTTACCTCAATGTACACACCATGTCCTTTTCCTTCCAGGTGAATGAGTTACAGACAAGGATCAAGTTGGTGACACGTCGTATGATGTCGATGGTGTCGGAGCTGTCGATGCACCAGGCAGAGGGCGTGAAGCTGCAGCAGGAGGTTCGGGAACGGGAGTCGGAGCTGGAGATGTGTTACAGGAGGATGGAGAAGGGAGAGCCTCCGAACATGAGCATTGAAAGGGAGTGGTTGTGTCTGGTGCGTGACACGGAGGCCAAGGCACGTGACAAGAACATCGCCAGACAGGTGGGTGCAGCAGTGCAGTAGGTGGGGCAGTGTCAACTAAGGTCTCGTATTGCTGCATATTGCATAGACATACCAGGTAATCTGTTTTTAATAAATAGTATTTTACCAGCCCCTTCATAATGATGAGTTTTATGGTGTGAAACTGCAACATCATTTGCATTGTTTTTAATCTTCAGGGCTAGAGCTATCAATTTCTGTCAATTTATCTTTATGTCTTAGATTGACTGTTTTACTCGTAAATATATTTCTACTTTGAGTAATAATGTGATGTAACTGATCCCTCCTTCCCTGTAACTGATTCCTCCTTCCCTGTGACTGATCCCTCCTTCCCTGCAACTGATCCCTTCTTCCCTGTCACTGATACCTCCTTCCTTGTGAGTGACCCCTCCTTCCCTATGACTGATCCTTCCTCCGTCCCTGTCACCGATCCCTCATTCCCAGTCACTGATCCCTCCTTCCCTATCACTGATCCCTCCTTCCCTGTGTAGATGGCTGAGGAAGAGGAGCAGTATACACTGCCTGGCGGGATAGTGACGACAGCTGAGCCCCGTCCCAATGCCTACATCCCGGACGACGACAGCGACCTACCGATCCCACGACCCTACGGCTCACAAGCACCATTCAAGCCATCAGAGAGTGGCTCCACTATGCGGCACATCCGCAAACCAGTACCGAAACCAATCGAGATATAAACACATGCACTAACAGTGCTTGTGTAGTGCTCTACACGCCTACGAACTCTGAATGTGTCTTCCCGACACATTCTCTGGTCTGTCTGCTTTTTGTGGATATTATAAGTTAACACACACAGGCAAACATCCCCCTTATCATTTCATTTTTGTATATGTCTGGACACTTCACAGCAGCAAGTCACAATCAAGTCTTTATTACAGACAGAAAGCAGCAAATTTATGTGATTTATTTCTAATTTGTATTGATAATTATCAAGATTTTTTTCAAATGATACTGAATACAGCATTTTTTTGCACCATAAATCTGGCAGCTGGGGCCATTCAGTGGCGCATTACAAGACTATTACAAATACCATTTGGATATTAGCAAGGAAGCTGTATCTCATGATGGGGTAAGAAAAGTCAACGGCCTCCATTAGAATGGATGTATTTTGTTGTGTGTGTGCAAAACTGCTTGTAATGATTTCTAGTGCCAACACATTGGTGGTGACCACTGTTATAGACCTAGCTAGTCTTCACCACGCTGCAGATTAGCATACGAGTTGCACCAGGAATGTGACAGAGGCCAATAATGCCAAAGTTCCAAACAAAGTAAAGGGTCAAATATTAAGCTTTACCAACAAGTCTGTGATCTGTATGTATATCTATGCATATATTTATCTGTATGTCTATTAATTTGTGTTATTAATGTTGCTCTTTTACTTAAACATCTCAACATAGCAATTCTGTGCCAAAGGTTGCCAATAAATATTAGACATTGCATGAGTTGTCATCACATGAAAACATTTTACGTTCAATGATAATTGATCTGAAGATATTCTACCAAGCTATTTATATAATATGGCAGCTCAGTTTCTTAAATGTAACAGAGGTAAACAATTTAGAACGTAACAAATATTGCTTTAAATATTTGGTTCGCTAGTTCCCTTTAACTGATATGTACATTGTGATGTTTCTGCTGGACAGCTCAGACCTAATGTCAGGTGCAAGTGCCAAAGAAAACCTGCAAAGATATTAAAAGAAAAGCATACATACATCTATATACATATATTCTACTGTTGTAGCAAGAGGTAAAAAGTGAGAATTTACCGATGTATTATATATTTATATACAACACAGGAATTGCTGATGCCGATATTCTACGTGGTTGTTTTGTTTCCTAAGTGTTATGCCAACCTTGCCCGACTGTTATAAATTAAGATGACTTGTTGCTGCTGTTGTCTTTTCAATTAACTTGCATGTAATAAAATGTGCATAATCATCGGACGTGTGTTGTTTTATGAGGAAGGTCAACTCTTCAAATTAACTACTTCTACAATTGGTTTTGCCACCAACTATAAAACCTACTATACTATTATAGCACTTACAGAATGTCATGTCCAGAAAAGCATGCACACACGCATGTATGAATACTGTATCTTAACTGACATTTTTCTTATTTTCTGTTCTCGGCCCAGGTCGGAAATATAAATATATATGTTTTACTTTATTTTAACACCTCATAGACATTCTACCCTATAAAAGATAAACTGTCATGTTTTCAAATTCATAGTTTAATAGTTTCAATGTCTCCGTCTATGCAATATCTCATCTGCATAATATTATACTCATTAACAATGACATAGATACATCATATGCTGTCCCAAACTGCAGTTCAGCTAAAACATAATTTACATCAAGTTAACAATATACATATACATTCTTATATGTATATATTTAAATATTATGTGTATAACGCACATACATATATGATTAATGGATATATATATATCCATCAATCAGTAGTCCAGATGAACATTCCAGCAAACTTAGCCGACTGATGTTCTAGTCAAACAGCTCATTCATTTCAATATCCTGCAAGGCACTAGTGCTGCTATGTAGTGAACTAGTGCTGCTGAGCGGTGTATGCACTATGCCCTCATATGTCCACTTAGGGAACACTCGCTTGTAGAGGTTCATGAGGATGGTGTCCTGTGACTTGAGTTGACCATCAAATACACACTTCATGTGACCATGGGTGCCTGCAACACAGCGGTCAGTGTCATTAATAGAATACAATAAACACACTTCCAAAATCCTCTGGAAACCCAAGTTCACCAGTGCACCAAAACAAAAGGGTTAGGCAGTTTCTAATCAGTTAGCAATTCCTGTTGTAAAGGTAAAGGTACGTTCTTATACAGCACGGTATCCAGTCCTTGGGACTGTTCAAAACGTTTTACTCTTCACTCCCTGGCAAACCTGTTCATTCTAATGCCATTTCGACTGTCCGTAGCCAGGTACTCATTTATACAGCTGAGTGAACTATGGCAACGTGGGATGAATGAAATTGCCAAAGTTTTTAAATGACAGCAAGAGGATCCGAACCCGGGTTCTCTCGATTGAGAGTCGGACGTTCTAACCTCTACACTATTGCACCCCACATATAAACAGTTGGATCAGAACTATGGAGGATGAGCGTTTAAACGGTTGGTTTTTACTTGATGGCGAAATGTTACTATATTTCCTGCCAACTTAACACAAACAGGAAATATAGTAACATATTTCCATCAAGTAAAAACCAACTGTTTAAATGCGCTGATCCTCCATGGTTCCGATCCAACTTAACGCAAACTGGAAGTGAGTTCCACAGAGTTGGTGTGGCAATTGAAAAAGCCCTAGTTCTGCCGTTTGTCTTAACTATGGAAATGAAAAGTAGATTAGAACTAGATGATTGAAGCTGTCTAGGCTGTCTTGCAGGTGTGAGTGGTGAATGTAAATATGCTGGTTGCTCACTCCCACCCCTCTTCCTCATTCCTACACTCTCTCACCCTCACCACCACCCCTCTCCCTCACCACCACCCCTCTCCCTCACTTCCACCCCTCACTCCCATCCCTCTCCCTTACTCCTGGCTGTCTGTGTTAGACCAGTACACAATTTATTAGAGCTTCCTTGAAATTTTCCAATTACCTAAAGATTCCTTGATATGACCCCTTCTTCCCAACTTACCTAAATATTCCTTTATGTGACCCCTTCTTTCCAACTTACCTATAATATTCATTGATGTGACCCCCTCTTCACCACTTACCTAAAGATTCCTTGATGTGACCCCACTTACCTAGATTCCATGATGTGACCCCCTTCTTCCCATCTTACCTAAAGATTCCTTGCTGTGACCCCCTCTCCCCCACTTACCTAAAGATTCCTTGATGTGCCCTCGTCTTCCCCACTTTGTCCGTAGCTCCACCGGGGTAAACCATGCAATGTCCTCTGAAAACCACACACAAAGTTATTGTTCTCAGAAAGCACAAAGCCTGTTTGTTGACTCCTCTCAAGGTGAGACATAATTGAGCTCTGGCAACGTTGTGAAAAATAAAGCAAATGCAAAATATTTATTTCAGGCAGTTTTATATTTTTTGGTCATGCAACATAGAATAAGTTATACTAGTAAATGCATGCACATGCATAGACCATTATTAGACATACATATATACACAGTAGACAGTATATATGTTCTAGAAGAACAAGAGAACACTTACCCCTGTTGAAGAACATGTATCTGACGGTTGCTGACTTGGCGTTGATCTTGAATGGATGACCACTAAGGACTATGCGCTTGATGATGACACGGTCGGGGTTGACTGACAGCAGACAGCCTGTGGCCACTAATTCATGTTCGCCTGCAACATGTCAGAAACATGGGTCTGCTGGTTGAAACAAAGTAGAACTTGGTGCAGAAGATCATCTTCTTCTTGTTGATTTCCCCGACTGTTACTGATTATATGGTGCAACTCAAGACTTCAAGAATTAATGTACATCATTTTAACAAGATTTGCCATCCAAGCCAAAGGCCCAGATGGCAAGTGGACAAGGAAGCCATTGGCTTATCGAGAGTCCAACAATGTTCATCTACTTATAACCCGCCCTCCTGAGATATGTGTCAACCTTGTTTTTAAACATATTCACGCTGCTAGCAGTTACACAATCTGTAGACAATTTGTTCCATTCATTTATTGTCCTCTGTGAGAACGAGTGCTTCCTGATGTCCAATCTACATTGATCCTTTACTAATTTTACCTCATGTCCTCTAGTTCTGCTATCCTTCTTGAGTGAGAAAAACATATTTCTATCAATATTTTCATACCCATTCAATATCTTAAAAACTTCAATCTGATCTCCTCTTAACCTCCTTGTCTCTAGAGTTGTTAAACCACATTCTTTCAGGCGTTCTTCATAACTAAGGTCTCTAAGTTCTGGAATCATTTTAGTTGCTCTCCTTTGTATGCGTTCAAGCGTATCTATATCCTTCTTACGATATGGTCTCCATGCTTGTATACAGTATTCTAAATGAGGTCTAACTATTGCTTTATAAAGAGGTATAATTAACTTTTTTCCCTTGTATGTTATGTTTCTTCTAATCAATCCAAGAATTTGATTACCCTTCGAAGCTGCAATACCACACTGCTCTGAAACTTTCATATCAGCTCTTATTGTAACTCCTAAGTCCTTTTCTTTTACAGTGGTACCCAGAACAGTATCTCCCATTTTATAGTTTACATTCAAGTTCCCATGTCCTGTATGTAGGCATTTACATTTCCCAAAATTGAACAGCATCTGCCATTTCTCAGACCATTTCACTAATCTGTCTAGAACGTTTTGTAAATGTTGTTTATCACCATCAGTATTAACCTTTCTAAACAGTTTTGTGTCATCCTCAAATTTCAGTACGTTACTTGTTATACTGTCGTCCAAGTCATTGATATAAATTAAGAATAATATAGGTCCTAATACTGATCCTTGAGGTACCCCACTCAAAACCGATTTCCAATTTGAAACTTCTCCATCTACTACAACTCGTTGTCTTCTGTCAGTCAGCCATTGTTCTATCCAGTCAGTTATGCTATCCCCGATACTTTGTCAAAAGCTTTCTGAAAATCTAAGTAGATAATATCAACTGGCGATCCCACGTCTATCCACTTAGTGATCTCTTCCAAAAAACATAACATATTTGTTAAGCATGACCTCGCTTTAAGGAATCCATGTTGAGATGAATTTAATAATTTATGCTTAACGAGGAAGTCCACCATATGGTCTTTAATTAACCTTTCTAATAATTTACAAATCACTGACGTTAAACTTACTGGTCTGTAATTCTCTGACTTATTTCTCGAACCCTTTTTAAATAATGGTATGATGTTTGCTTCTTTCCATTTAAACGGAACAACTCCCTCTTTTAATGACACGTTGAATACTCTTGCAAGTGGTATACTGATTTGTTCTACTGTTTCCCTTAGTAATTTTGGAGGAATCCCATCCACTCCCGGTGATTTGTTATCCTTCATTGCCTTTATTTTCTTAGCTACCAATTCTGGAGTTACAACTAACGGACCTAAATAGTCAGATTTAGCCCCCTGAAATTAAGCATCAGCAACTGGTAATGAACTAATATCTTCTTTGGTAACACTGAACTGAAGTAACCATTTAGGTCTTCCGCCATTAAAAATTTTGTTCTGACTTTTAAAAATATCTTTACGTTGGGGGATATAAGCTCATGTGGACCAAACAATCTTAATAAATCCTTATTATTCTTTCCTATATGCCCACCATGGATGATAATATTGTAGCTGACCTAGTTCATTTGTCTTGAAAGTCATCGCTTACTAAAGAATTCATACTCCTGCCCGCCTCCCTACACTTCCACCAGGTGTATTGCAGTACATTCGCCAGATGGCGCTACTATCACGATCTCATCCACTTCAGCAGCACAATACATATAGATAGTTGTATGATACATAGTGTCAACTGGTACTTGCAGAGCACTAAATTCTTCAGATTTGTTTGAACTTACTTTATACTCAATGCTTCACATATATTCAGAAAACATCACCCACTTTCCTACAGTTTGCTGTACATGAAAGTTACTGGTATATTGTAACCATTTCATGTTTCTATTCACACATCTGGTGGAATAGTGGCCCACCCACATTTACTACTTTTAACTAGGCAAATAGTCATTACAATAGTTGTTATGTACTGTTTAGTGCCTAATTGTTGTAAAACTTAGTGATGTAATGTTTCTTTAATTAATGTTTCTTTAATTATTTAATTTATAACTGACGAATGTTACCAACACTAGTTTGTTGTCATTTCTGGTAGCAAATGACCTCGGATTCGACCAATAAAGGCTCATTTACACAAGCTAGCCACTACGATCTAAATGTTGACTGGCACCATTCCTGATTTGAGCTGTGATGAAAAGTCATGACGGCTGCACCTGCTGTCGATCAGTGATTGGCCAACGATTAAAAATCTTTGTAAACTTTTGGTGAATTTGGAACCAATACCAAATCTTTGACACAATCTAAAAATTCAGCTCTGGTAATCGGTCTTGCATGGGTGTTTACAAGAACGATTCTTGCAGTGTGACATTGTGCGACACCGTTTCAGCAGACAAATATCGCTCATATAAACCAACCTTAAGTGTCAGTCAGATAAACATCAGCCCAATTCTTGAGAGAGAGGAGCTCTTTCATCCCAGATGAAACATCTCCCTAGTTATTTCTACCATGTCATCTCTTCTGATGAGACACGACCTACCATTTGTCTTCTCTTTAAACATGAGCACCCCAGCTGGAGGGAACGTGATCGGGGCGTAAACTGTCGCTACCACGGTCGCTTGCTGTAGAAACCTTTCATACTGAAGCATACATGCCAATGTGATAGCGAGGGCACTCCTACTTCTTTAGGAATGATTTCTGTGAAATAATTTTTTTCTCAATTTTTCAATTAGAACTTGAAATATCATTTGACCTTGTATCTTAAAATCATAGATTACACATAGTAAATTTGCCATTTGACTAATTTCATGTTCTCTATCACAAACCCATTGATAAGGAATAGTTCTAAATATGCTACAAAGTGCAATTTTTAGCAAATAAAGAAAACAAATTATAACACAGATGAAAAGCAGTTTATTTCATAGCAAGGCGAAGTCAACATTAACCAAAAATATAATATAAACATAAACAAATAATGGTCAAATTATGTAAAAAAAATTGGTTCATTAAAACACATTAGGGTGGTCAAGATATTAGAATATAGTTTATATTAAAATTATAACATGATTTTATGATAATTTTATGAGAATTCTAAACAAATACAAAAACAGAGACGTTATTATAAATAATTGAAAGCCATGTAAAAATTGAGGCTAACCTTTCTAACAGTATGCTAATACAAATAAACATGTTAACACTAATTTATTATTCACTGTATTCATGAAATTTTTTTTAAAACTTGTGTTTATGTGTCTTTCCCTCACCTTGTATTTATCCCCGTTGGTATGCTCCGAGTACACGGGACTGGCAGCGAACCTGCGACATCCCACATGAAAGATGACCCGCTCCTTTGACTTGAGGAGGCTCTGGGTCCCTCCGACCGGCCGCACCATCATGTTCACCACAGACATCTTCTGCTCATGGGGCAACAGGCCAAAGATGACCACTGGATGACCGGGAGAGTATGACTCTACAAGACAAGACATCTAGGATGACCACTGGATGACTGGAGCAGTTTGACTTTACAAGACATGGTCAAAGAGGGAGGGAGGGAGAGGCAGCGAAAGGGAGAAAGGGAGAGAAAGAGCACATTTAGCCATTGTTGCAGATTCCAAGATAATGTAAGTGATTACAACCGATCGATTCATTTGATGAGCATGTAGACTGTTGACTTACCCATGAACTCCCTTGGAACATCTTCTATGTGAACCGTGATATACCAGCCGGGCTGAAACAGTCGTATATATGTCCTATATATACATCCACATGTGGGTATACAAATAGGTGCTAGGGAGGGGTTTTCCAACAAAAAATTTCCTATGTAATGCTTTCAAATACACCCTTCACGCCCTATTGAAAGACTATTCAGTTTCTTTTAAACTCTGTTTCACCCAAACTCTACTCCAAACATATAAAATGTAACAGGAACGAACTACCCATTAATTCACAGATTATCTAGAAAATGGCAGACAAAATGTCCAAAGTTGGTCAACATGCAGAGAATATTAATGTTGAAAATTACCTTAACCACACCTCACCGTTCACATTCTTGGAATAATGAACACAAACTTCTCATCATATAAAACACATACCTGGGCTCCATCTTCGTTCTTTTCTGCAAGAACTCTCCGACAAGTTCGTCGAAAGTTCCCAAACTGAAAGATTTTAGCATATTCGTGCGGAAGATTTTCTTTTGGGTCCCATGGAGACGTGCGGAAACTTTTAAGGCCCCGATAACTGAAACAAGACAACGGGCAATTGAATATGAATTGTGTGAGGTGGTCCAGTACAAGATTCACACATTTTTCTTTGTTATTATAAATTCCATAATCTCTTTCCAAGAGAATATAGAAGTTAAGAGGGGACATTGTACTGTTATGAGGGGACACTGTACTGTGATGATGGGGCACTGTACTCTTATGAGGGGACATTGTACTGTTATGAGGGGACACTGTACTGTGATGATGGGGCACTGTACTCTTATGAGGGGACATTGTACTGTGATGATGGGGCACTGTACTCTTATGAGGGGACATTGTACTTTTATGAGGGGACACTGTATTGTGATGATGGGGCACTGTACTCTTATGAGGGGACATTGTACTGTTATGAGGGGACACTGTACTGTGATGATGGGGCACTGTACTCTTATGAGGGGACATTGTACTGTTATGAGGGGACACTGTACTGTGATGATGGGGCACTCTACTCTTATGAGGGGACAATGTACTGAAATGATGGGGCACTGTACTGTGGTGATGGGACACTGTACTCTTGAGGGAACAATGTACTGAAATGATGGGGCACTGTACTGTGGTGATGGGCACTGTACTCTTATGAGGGGACAATGTACTGAAATGATGGGGCACTGTACTGTGGTGATGGGACACTGTATTCTTGAGGGGACAATGTACTGAAATGATGGGGCACTGTACTGTGGTGATGGGCACTGTACTCTTATGAGGGGACAATGTACTGAAATGATGGGGCACTGTACTGTTATGATGGGACACTGTACAGTTATGACGGGACATTGTACTGTTATGACGGGACACTGTACTGTGATGATTGGACAATGTACTCTTGAGGGGACAATGTACTGAAATGATGGGGCACTGTACTGTGGTGATGGGACAATGTACTCTTGAGGGGACAATGTACTGAAATGATGGGGCACTGTACTGTGGTGATGGGCACTGTACTCTTATGAGGGGACAATGTACTGAAATGATGGGGCACTGTACTGTTATGATGGGACACTGTACAGTTATGACGGGACATTGTACTGTTATGATGGGACACTGTACTGTGATGATGGGACAAGTACCGCTGGAACCGGACCCTGGCTGAGACGTCGCGTGGCGTGTCTATCTCATCTGGGAACATCTGGTCAGTACGCGCCTGCTGTAGCTTCTCCAGACTAGAACACAACAACCTCAGGTCAAACCAAATGATGATGTCATAGATGAGTCTATGCCACCTCCAATGCCATCTGAAGATGTAATTTTACAATCTAGATCCAGCAGAAGATGTGTCCAAAATAACGTGTAATTTCACAATCTCTCCAATATCTCCCAAAGAATACCTAATATGTGCTGTTTAAAAAATCCATTTCACTAACTAAATAAAATAAATAAATCATCTAAAAATGTAGATGCCATTTCACAATTAACATATTATCCTAAAGAATGTTTTTCAACTGAAATTGTATCTAGCAGAGAATGTAATTTAAGAATCTATGCCGTCTCCAAAAGAAGACACACTGCATATTCTAGTTGTTTGCGAGGGGCCAATTTGTGCCCACAATATAGAGAAAGTGACCACTTACAACTGTCTCTCTTCATCCATGTCAATTGTTGCGTCATACTTCACTGTATTGCCACTCTCCGTGACACTAATCTAGAGACACAAACAACAATCAAACAAACGACACGACTACAACAGAACGGATACTACCCATCACATATTGCCATTGATGATTGCGACATAGTAGATTCAACAAGATTTAACAAAATTCCCATCCACAGCCAAAAATGCAGCTGGCAAGCGCACAAGGATGCCATTGGCTTACAGAGAGTCCAACGATTATTCATCTGCATGTAATCTGCTCATATGAGAAATTTTTCAATTTTATTTTTGACATGGTGATTACCTCTCAAGAAACAAATATTATAAGCAAGGTTGAAAAATCATGATTAATTTTTTAAAAAAATCAGATTTTTTTAATTTATTTGGTTTTTTATTTATTTAATTTTTTTTTAATCTGGTATATAGACATTTATATAGATGTTGATATTTATAAACTCTTCCAAATGTGTTCTATTCAAATCGATTTGGGCACTTGGGTACAAGATTTTTGCTTATATAAAGACATTAGACAATGTCCACAAGGCCTCACCCCCTGTAGTTGCATAATCTGTCTTGGAAAGGAAAGCATGCTGTGCATCTGTGGCTGTAGCAGTGCTAATTAGTGTTTGCTGAGAGGGTGGATTAGCACCTGTCCAGCAGGACACTAAGGGTCTCCAACCAGACAGCAAACTGGTACAGTATTAAGCAATTGTAGCCCAGACTGTCTCACTTGAGTCAACATACTGAATTGGTAACAACTAGCACAAGCTCTAAGTGGACTTTAACTCAGGGCTTCTGACTTGAAAAGATGCTTACTCTGGAAGACAAGTTTGTGAGGATTCACTGCATTCAGAAAGGGAATAGCTCAAACATACACAATGTCATAAAATATTAGACTATCAGGCTATCTTGTGTCAATACAGCTACAAGTGTGCACATATTGTGCTTTTGTATTAAAAAACATATAAAACTTTGTTGATCTCGATGCTTGTAAACAATTATTTGTGTTAAATTCATATAAATCAGAGATTAAAAAAATCAGAAGTCAAAAAAATATCATAAATCAATGTTAAGCATAATTACCTCTCAAGAAACTTAGTGTTCGTTCTAAATATTTCAACTGCATCTCGCAGTCTTCTTCAGCAGACTGAAGTTACGGATGTGTCACATGACCAATGTTATGTGACACAAGCTGGAGTAGGACTGGTGGGAGCTCCTGGCCAACGTCTCGGTTCAGCGTAGGTTTCTCTCTGTGGATGTTAATCGCCTCCTTTATTTTTCTCCTGTGCCAGTTCTCCACGTGGTCTAGAATATTAATGTCCTTCATAGAGCACTGATGGCCTGTGTTCAGTTTGTGTTCACTTATAGTTGATAGGGGTTGACAACAAGATAGATGTTCTTTGATTCTTGTGCCAAGTGTTCTGGCTGTTCTGGCTGTGTTGGTCACATTCACATTTGGTCATGTGACACATCCGTAACTTCAGTCTGCTGAAGAAGACTGCGAGATGCAGTTGAAATATTCAGAACAAACACTAAGTTTCTTGAGAGGTAATTATGCTTAATATTAATAACCAAGAAACTGGATCATCTATCCATTCAAGAATCATAAATCAATAATTTTTTTGGAGTGATTTAAATCATGATTTAAATCAATGATTATATCAACCGATTTAAATCAAACAACCCTAATTACATGCCAAGAAATCAGAACATATTCATTCAAGGATTTGTAAATTTTGCTTTTAAACATATTCACACTGCTAGCATTGACACAACCAATAAATAATTTGTTCCATTCATTTATCGTCCACTGTGAAGATGAATATTTTTTATCTACACTGATTCAAAATATAAAAACGCAAAAACAAAATTGAAGGCAATTAGCACCGAGGTCAAGTTAAGAAGATGGAAATGGGTAGGATATATCCTACGAACAGACAAGAACAGCAAATGTGAGACAGTGTTGACACGGATGTCCGAAGGCAGAAGAAAGGTTGGTCGACCAAAGACAACATGGCGATCAATTGTTGAAACTGAAAGATGCATATGGGGGTGGAACTGCTGGAATGACGCCCGACACGTAGCAGCTGACAGAACACTTCAGCCTTATGGGAGGATAAGTGAGGTGATACTAATATTTATTTTACTAATGCTACAGTGTGTCCTCTAGTTCCTTTAGTGTCCTCTATTTCCTGTAGTGTCCTCTTTTTCCTTTAGTGTCCTCTAGTTCCTTTAGTGTCCTCTAGTTTCTTTAGTGTCCTCTAGTTCCTTTAGTGTTGTTATTGGTGGCAAGACAAAGTGGACCTCATAATTTTGCTATTGTGAAATATGTATAATTTATCCAAAAGCTAAACAATGGTTGCTGTTTATAAAGTTGGCTTAATAATTTGTCCACCAAAACAGAACACACATAAAAAGGTGTGATCCTATATAGAGATAGTCCGCTCAAAGCACTTGACACTTCACCCCCTGGCAGACCTGTTCATTCCAATACCAACTCAATTTCTCTGGGAAGCATTAAGCCATGCTGCAATTACTATGCCAAAACACACACATCCAGCAGTGTCTATAGCCAGGTAATTATACTGCTGAATGAATTAAAAAAATTATAACATCTTTAATCTTTATTTAAAATAAAGTAAAAATAAAGATACTATCAGTTGTTAGTACAACACAAGCCGTGATGTGGTTGAGTAACTGCGATGTAAAAAGAGAACTGACCGTGTCCAGCTCCTCCTCCTCCCCGTCTGTTTCCTCAGCTCCCTCGCTGCTGCTCCCATCCTCTCCCACTTCTGCCATCTCTTCATCGTCCTCCTGAGAACAACAAATGTGGCCATGAAACATTCAGTGAGCCTCGTTCTCTTGAAGTCAACTCGCTATACATTGGCTACTGCTACATGAAAGGAGAGGAACTGTACAACCTTAGTGCTCACATTCTCTAACTTGTTACAGTCATACATTTCCCCCCAAAGATTTGGGTTATTTTGGCATTCAATAAAAAATTATAACATTATTTCACCCCATAGGGCTAAAGAACCTGATATTTATGACCAATAACGAAGTCAGTATTGTTAGATTGCACCATTTCAGAAACCACATCTCTATTTCCAACAGTCTCATCACTCATACATAGTATAACCACTGTTTATTATTCTGCCACCAGTTGACAGGCCTAATAATGTATCGTGTCCACCAGATGGCAGGCTGAACAGTACACACCCTAACCACCAGATGGCAGGCTTATTGGTATACACTGTAGCCACCAGAGGGCACACTAATTCATACACATTTTTGGCACCAGATGGCAGGATACAAACATGATACACTCTCGGTCCCAGAGACAACAATTCATAAATCAGTGCTGTGTTACATAAATAATTTAATTTATATTATGCATCTATTAACGTAAATGATATCACATACGTATAATTACAGGCATATCTGTTTAAAAAACTCTAGTTCCCATTGCCAGAAAGATCAGTTGTGCTATTGTGGGCTTCCACCATTGGCCATTGTGGGCTTCCACCAATGACTATTATGGGTTTCCACCATTGATTATTGTGGGCTTCCACCATTGGCTATTGTGGGCTTCCACCATTGGCCATTGTGGGCTTCCACCAATGACTATTATGGGCTTCCACCATTGACTATTGTGGCCTTCCACCATTGGCTATTGTGGGCTTCCACTATTGGTTATTGTGGGTTGTTACCATTAGCTATTGTGGGTGGCTACCATTAGCTATTGTGGGTGGCCACCATTAGCTATTGTGGGTGGCCACCATTAGGGAGTATTTGGCAAGGATGACTGGGCCATACAATATACAGCAAATTCTTTTGCAACAAGGCTGTCACTGTGCTACTTGCCAGACATGCAGGTCTTCATCCTGTCAAATATTGTTACCCTGTGTATGATGTATGTAACCTCTCACAGTATTGTAAGGGCAGGTTATTCTAAGTCGTGGCGGGACAAGGATACAATTGTAGTACAGCATTAACACATTCAACAAACTTTGCATAACGTGACACACCATTCAATTAACTTTTGAAGAAAACGAAAATATCATTATTTTGATACATTATCCAAGGTTGCCTTAGAGTAGGCTGTCAGCAGCATGTTACAGTGTCCTATACAGGTCCCAAGGATGTCCTAATTCAGTAGTTCCACAAGACCTCCAGGTGATTGACGCCAGCTGTGCACAGCTAAACAAAGCTACACCAGCCTCCAGGATCTCTATACACCTACGTAGACATCCTTACAACACATATTGATCTTAATCTATGACACCTAATTGAAATTAAGTGATTCTATTAAAGAGAAAAACAGTCAACTACATAGCAGCATATGTGGATCCATGACTTCAGGCAATGTCTCTTTTCATGTTTATCTTTCATACATGCTTCAACCTGCATGTCTTATGTCATACATGCATGTTTTATGCCATGCGTGCATGTTACAGAATATCGTTAAATCTCTGTTTCATGCACAAGACTAAGAACTAACACAAACACTGGTGGTCACAGATAACATTTAATGCTTAATTTATCTGAATAAAACACCAAATAAGAAGGGCGATATAATCATTCCTTGTTTCATACGGTTCTCTACTGAGAAATCACTATATACATTAGACCCCACCTGGCACAGTTTTATTACCAAACCAGTGATAACATTTTAATAAAATACACAGTCATGCTACATTCAACAAGTTTATGAAAGATTTTGCTATGGTTAACATGATTAAAGTGTTACAAAGTGAAAGGAAATATCATAAATTCTGGGGTATGCGGACTGACGATCGATCTAGTGAGGACATAAAGGAATATGTCAGTCAACAGCCTGTGCCTGACACCTTCTGATGGTCACATGGTAGCCACATGAATAAAAATCAATAAAAATGTTTTCCATTTATAACTAGCCCCTTTTCTGTATTATAAAAGCAACAACAGAAAACCAGGAGAGCAACCTTAAAGGTTCAGTACAAAGTACACAGATTTTAGTTGGTTAACAAATTAAAAAAGATTTAAGAAGATTTGCCATCCAAGCCAAAGGCCCAGATGGCAAGTGGACAAGGAAGCCATTGGCTTATCGAGAGTCCAACAATGTTCATCTACGTGTAACCCACCCTCCTGAGATATGTGTCAACCTTGTTTTTAAACATATTCACGCTGCTAGCAGTTCCACAATCCGTAGACAATTTGTTCCATTCATTTATTATCCTCTGTGAGAACGAGTACTTCCTGATATCCAATCTACACTGATCCTTTACTAATTTTACCTCATGTACTAGTTCTACTATCTTTCTTGAGTGAGAAAAACATACTTCTATCTATATATTTCATACCCATTCAATATCTTAAAAACTTCAATCTGATCTCCTCTTAACCTCCTTGTCTCTAGAGTTGTTAAACCACATTCTTTCATGCGTTCTTCATAACTAAGGTCTCTCAGTTCTGGAATAATTTTAGTTACTCTCCTCTGTATGGGTTCAAGCTTGTCTATATCCTTCTTACGATGTGGTCTCCATGCTGGTATACAGTATTCTAAATGAGGTCTAACTATTGCTTTATACAGAGGCATAATTAGCTTTTTTCCTTGTCTGTTATATTTCTCCTAATCAACCCAAGAATTTGATTACCCTTTGAAGCTGCAATATCATACTGTTCTGAAACTTTCATATCAGCACTTATTGTTATTTCTAAATCCTTTTCTTTTACAGTAGTACCTAAAACAGTATCTCCCATATTACAGTTTATATCCAAGTTCCCATGTCCTGTATGTAGGCATTTACATACAGGACATGGCATCAATTATCTCTAAAGTTCAACATTATACTTCATGTCTTAATCTGTATTGCTATAGTTTGACCACCAATATAATATTATCATCATCCAATGAAAAAACTTTATATGTCACCTCCAAATGTGAAGATTTATTAATCTGCCTTTTATTTTTGTAAAGTGATCTCCATACATATATGTTATAAAACTGGCATATTTTATATCATCACCAAATTGTGCATTTTCTACAATATTAACACACGAAAGATGATAATAGTGACACGTCTTGTATGGACATTATTTTTAACAAACCCAGATGTTACAAATACTATAAAATTCTGTGTCGCAACATCCCGTAAATCTGTCCTGCTAACCAATGAAAATCGTTGTCCATTACCTTAATTCAGTATAACCACCTCCCAATATAAACCCAAAACTCCCTGGGGTAAGGCAGCCTTTCACCCAAGTGGGAGCTTTCCATGGCAGGAAGATCTGTGATTCCTGTGCTGTCGATTGTTGATTCACATGTAACCAGACATCTTGCACAACATGCACACAAACATATATCTAATTAAACACCTCAATAATCCACCAGAGATACAGTGACGCCTGCAGACAGATTGGCTAATTGCGTGTTGCCACTGACAAAGCCCATGAGAGCTTGTATATAACACAAGCCGCTAATAGTGTTGATGTATTCATCAAATTCATCCGATTTCCACTTAGGTCTGATAACTCCATTTACTCTGAATGACATACTCAAACTGTACATGAAATATGAATAAGCCTTTGATGATCATCGGACACGGGCAGGTTCCTGGCACCAACACATGTGATATGGTAACATTTCATCAGCAGCTGGCTCCAATATATGCACAACTTCATCCATAATTTCACTGCCATCTTGAACCACAGACAGACAGATATGAATATAAACAACTGTCAACCGAGAGAAATGTGACTTGAGTACACCTGCTGATGTTTCGAACTTAGGCAACTTTGTTCACCACACTTTGTGTCTTCTGGAAGAGACGCTAATAGTTTCTGGTCCCTTCTATCTGGTGTAGTGCACTGCAAGGGCCTATAATTTGAGCCCAAGCCCGGCCTGCCATTAGCAGTTACAATCCAGGCCTGGCCTAGGCCTGCAAAAATTTGTCAACTCCAGCCCAGGCCCGCAAACTAGAATTTAGGCACATGCCTGACCTCGGCTCGGCCAGCCCGCATGTTTCAGGCCCAGGCCCATCCAATACCCACAGGACAAAAAAACGGGTAATCCTGTGGCCCACAAGCTCAGGTTTCAGGCTAATATATAAAAAGATGGGGAGGGCACTGGCCCATAGTGCTGGGGCCTGCAACAACTGTGCTGAAGAGGCTACCCCAGCCAGAGACCCATTCCAGCCAGGGACCCACTCCAGCCAGTGCTAGTGTCAGTAAACAGTTTACACAGTCTAGACAGACATCAAGGATTAAGGGATGGCAAGTGAAGCTGACGAAGAATGATGAGAAACATGCATTGACTGTGATGAAGTCCGTGAAACAAGTGCCACTACTCCAGTCACTGCATTTTGGAAATGCCAGTAAATGTTTAAATTTTATATGAAATGTCTCCGAAATGTTTCTATTAAAAGAATGCACATTATTAAAATTGAAAAGAGGTTAAACTGCATTCCAGTATATAAAGCACCTGTGTCATTCATAATTCCATGCAAGGTCTCAATTTGCAACTATGTACTACTACAGAAATAATTTTAAACATTCATTAACCGGAAATACAATTTAAACTCAGTTTTTATTAATATTAAAATTAATAATCTGGGTTTTTTATTAATATTTTTATTTGGCCCAGCCCAGCCCACTCAAACTAGGCCCAGGCCCGGCCCAAGCTCGATTTAAAAAAAAAATTTCAGCCCAGGCCCACAAAATGTAGGCCCAGGCCCGAGAAATTTAGTATAGACCTGGCCCGGCCGGCCTGGTTGTGGGTCGGGTTTGGACTCAAAGCCCGGCCCATGCAGGGCACTAATCTGGTGATTATGCCAGGGGAAGTAAAAGATCCCACACACGGGGTAAATGTGTAACCCGTCATGGACTCACTACCTCTGACACATTGTGACAACACCCCAGAGGTGAACATGTACTAGATGTGCATCCCCTTGATACAGGGCAAAAAGGGGTACATCCCTTTCAAGTACGTTTTTGTAATTTGTTTGTTATTTATCAGATGTTGTGTGGTTGTTACTCGACAGATAAAATAAAAAACATTTGATAACAAAATAGTGTTTGTCTTTTTTTTCCAGATTTTTCCTCTGAAAATGTGCTCAAAATGGCATCTGGAAAGAGGACACACTCTTGGCTCACTTCACAATGTTCTCTCGAGAATTACAGAAGACAAACAAACAAATCATACCACAGTACTTTCAAAACAGTTGATTGGCATATTTATCCATGAAAAGCAGAAATGGTACGCTTTAATCATAAAACAAAACGTGCTTTCCGTAAGTTACATTTTGTGTCTTGCGTGTTTTGTTTACATTTGGCTGAAAAATCAAACATATTCATAAAATTATCAAATGAACTTTGTAAACTGTGCCACATAGATGTATCTTTATTTGCAAGAAGTACTAAATTGTATCTTTATTTGCAAGAAGTACTAAATTGTCAAATCGCTTGGGGCTTCTTTGCCACTAATATAATTAGCTTTTAGTAGAGTAGCCATCAACATTATTTGTTAATGCATTCCAAACAAACTCCTATTTAATGAAAAATTAACATTAATTTAGAGTAAGCATACATACTTTATTATCTCATTTATGCCAAATTATCGTGCGATAATGAAAATGTCACATTTGATAAAAATACCAACTACTTGAGTTACTAATTATGCTAATAAAGTTATGCAACACAATGAAATAAACAGGACATAACAGTGGCAGCAATTGATAGAGCACAGTTAATCACTTTCGTGCATTCAAGGTAAATGATCAACAAAGGAAAAAGTTATATGCAGTGGTAACTGGAGATATTCTCGTAACCATCCCATTATGGAGACTGCGTGTGGGATAAACAAAGGCTACAATGGAGTAACTGAATGGCCAGGTCATGTGACACATTAAGTAGGTGAGTGTGGGAATGCTACACTGGGTATTCATAGTGAATTATTTATTTCACTATTGACTTGATCATAAAAATGAGACGCCATCTAATAAAAAAAACCTAGTTTTTTTAACTTATTGATAATTCATCAGCATAAATGGTTCTATAGTCTCATAGATACCAGTGATGTGTTTGTTTGCAAGCGTGGTGAGTCCACCAATATGTTTACTGAACAAGTATCCCGTTTTATTAAAACAGCGTTCCATCTGTCTGTCTGTCTGTCCATCTGCCCATGTTTTTCTGCCTGCTCATGTATCTGTCTGCCTGTCTGTCCATGTGTCTGTCTGTTTGCCCATGTGTCTGTCTGTCTTTCTAGCCATATGTATGTCTGTCTGTCAATGTGTCTGCCTGTCTGGCCATATGTATATCTGTCTGCACATGTGTCTGGCTGTCTGTCTGCCCATGTGTTTGTCTGTCGGTCAGTCTGTCTGTCTGCCCATGTGTCTGTCTGTTTGCCCACAGTTCTATCTGTCTGCGCACGCATCTATCTGTCAGGCTGTCTCTGTCCATGTGTCTGTCTGTCTGCCCATGTGTCTGTCTGTCTGTCTGTCTGCCCATCTGTCGGTCTGTTTGTCTGCCCGTGTGTCTTTCTATCTGTCTGTCTGCCTGTCCACATCTGTCTGTCTGTCTGTCCATGTGTCTGTCTGTCTGTCTGCCAACGTGTCTTTCTGTCTGCCCATGCTTCTTTCTGTCTGTCTGTCTGCCTGGCCATCCTTTTTTTTTCTGCCTGCCTGCTTGCAGCCTGTCTGTCTGTCCATGTGTCTGTCTGCCCGTGTGTCTTTCTGCCTGCCCATGTTGCTTTCAGTCGGTCTGCCTGCCCGCCTATCCTTTTTTATCCGCCTGCCTGCCTGCCTGCCTGCCTGCCTGTGTGTCTTTCTGTCTGCCCATGTTTCTTTCTGTCTGTCTGTCTGCCCACCCATCCTTCTTTATCTACCTGCCTGCCTGCCTGCTTACCTGCCTGCCTACCTGCCTGCCTGCCTACCTACCTGTCTGCCTAGTTGTCCTGGTAATCACCCAACAGACTGTATCTCTACCTTTAAAATCAAATAAGTATTTCAATGATGAAGATTATCATCAACAGCAATCATCAACAGCAATCATCAACAGCAATCATCAACAGCAATCCCTCGAAGTGAGGATGATCTTTCCTTGGACAGTTCAATATGTTGCGACTTTGAATATGACCAGTCAGTCTGATGTTAGCCCAGCATTGCTCCCACATGTCTGCATGTGGCGGGGGTGCACTTTGTATACTACAAATGTCTCTCATCTCCCTGATCTCTCACTTTTTGGCTACATCTGTTAGTTTGTTAGTTTCAAATAACCTAGTGCTTTTACTGTGATCGATCATCAGTTGGTACATGACCGATCCTCGGATTCCTAGGTGTTTGGGTTGGTTTCACACCTTTTCAAGGTGGTCTTTAAAACGTTTTTCCTGTCCTCCTTGTGATCGCTTCAAATGACACGGTTCAGAATAAAAAACTTGCTTGGGCAGTCTCGTATCAGGCCGGTGAACTACATGGCCGGCCGACCGACCTCGGTAGTTGCCGCATGATGATAGCTCCAATGCTTGACACTTTAATGCTTCACATGGCCCGGACGCTGCTATAGGTTCTCCTGTCCTGCCAGATGATTCACAAGATCTTTCGTAAACAATGTCAGTGATGCTACTCTATGGCCTGAAGATTTCGACCATTTTGATGATACCCAACGAATTTAAAAAACCACTATCTGTTGCATGGCTTAGTGCTACTTAAAAGGAAACATTGAGAAGACTACAAAGGTGTTTGTGAGAGAAATATTAACTGACAGATGAACTGGATTACTTTCGGACCCATCCCAGGGCACTGGCAAGCTCCTACAATTACACATCAATTACATACGTCAAATTCACTGACATGTGTACAGACATACATGTCCAGCCTGAAGACTGCCTAGTCACTGCAACATCTGTTATAGATTATGTATCATGTCAGACATCAGTGCTACTTAAAATGTCATATGTATCAAAATACAGATCAGGTTGAAGGCCAAGTTGGAAACAAGACTTTAATGACATTTTTTCTACAATATCGACGTCTTGTTCTCCACTGAAATGTGTCCTTGCCAATTATGAAAAAATTCTTCCAGTCAGTGTTTTTAAAAGTTCAGATCATACAGACAATGTAGAATGGCGTATGAGCAAAAAACGTTTGCATTTTGTTTTCATCCACTTTCTTAAAGGTGAACTACAAATTCAAATAGCTCAAAAGATCACAAAGCAATGTGCTGAGAAAGAGATTTTTTATTAATAAGTTTGAAAAATTAAATATTAATGTTTTTCATTTTCTCAGTCAGTAACTTTTACAAATTTCATATGGGCAGCTGTGATTTTAAATGGGCAATTTGCTCATAACTCTTACACCAGTTTACTCATGATTGGCTGTGGTCAAATGAGATAATCGGGGAAATAAAATTCTTTCTTGTACAAAACTATCAATACTTCTGCAAGGCTGATGAAAAAGTGACACATCTGAATCATGCATCATGATTATTGTAGGTTCACTTAATCCATGGCTGCAGATTGTGGCCTGCTGTAAATTGATGGCCTTCAGCTATTGGCTGCCTGCAGTCATCAGGCCACCAATCAGTGCAAGTGAGAAGCCTTCAGTCACTGACTGTCCCAGTACGGCTCCAGCACTGCTAGAAGAGCCTGTCAAAGTGCTACAGAGGAGGCCAAGTAAAGTAGTCCCATGTCTTCAATGCTATTATTGTTCAGTAGTGATAAAACACACAACTGCTACTGGTGGTTGGGCTAGAACAGAGATGTTGATAACCACTTGACAACTGTGGGATTACGTAGACCATAAAAGCAGGTAAGACACGTGACATACCAGGGAGTATACACTGATATGTTTGTCGTTATGATTATTATATATCTGGTGTTGTTTTTACACAGAGCTAGTACAATTGTTTGCATTGATGATGAATTAGACTGATTCATGAAAACTTACTTAGTATCTATTACAATTCCACAACATGCTACCTTGTTTGCTCAAATGTATTAGTCTGGCTGAAATTATCACACAAGTTCTACTAAATTATTTGTGACTGGATCTGGTCAAAATTCGGCAAAACAGGCCAAAGGTGGTTGAGCTCTATATAGATTATGACATAAGACTATTCATACTTTCGCCAGTTAACCTGATCTAACAACCAAAGTCAATTCTTTGAATGATTTCAATGAAAGTATGCATTCTTTCATTAAACTGACTGTGCATATGACTTAAACTATTCACGCCCTACAGATGTGAACATCAATGAACCCACCTGTCGGTGGGCTCAATGAATCCGCCTGATGGTGGGCTCAATGAACCCGTTTGTCAGTAGGTTCAACGAACCCGTCTGATGGTGCGCTCAATGAACCCGCCTGTCGGTGGGCTTGATGAACCCGCCTGACGGTGGGCTCGATGAACCCGCCTGTCGGTGGGATCGATAAACCCGCCTGACGGTGCGCTCGATGAACCTGCCTGATGGTGGGCTCGATGAACCCGCCTGACGGTGGGCTCGATGAACCCGCCTGACGGTGGGCTCGATGAACCCGCCTGACGGTGGGCTCGATGAACCCGCCTGATGGTGGGCTCGATGAACCCGCCTGACGGTGGGCTCAATGAACCCGCCTGATGGTGGGCTCAATGAATTGAGGAGGAAGTTTAAAGTGCACAAGACACATTTCTAGGCCGCTTTTGGAGCTTCAATCCTATCTTAATCACATGCACTAGGCACTTGACATGCCCAACATATCTTAGCACTTTTTGTATGTGTGTATTTATATTATATGTCTAGATTAAAGTAACTACAGCATAAAACAATTATTGTCACAAAATAATTTTTTTAAATCTACTCATAAATTTTTTTTTAAAGCATTTGCAGATTAAAAATACCTATTTATGGCAGCCATTTTACTATTTAGTAGATAAATGTGATAACCATCTCAAACAAAGAAAAAACTGTGTTTAACACATTTATGTTTGGTTCATAAAAAGGATGTAGCATCAGCTCAAATTAATTAACAATAATGGCATTATACCATTGTGAAATGGATACATGTGATTAATAACTGGATAATTCAACACGATAATCATTTTACATATGCATTAATTTCACCAAACCACATGCACACTATATAAGTGGAGTTCTCACTTACATAACACAGTTTAACATCCATTTGTTGACGTGTAAATATTTCTGGTCAGAATGATGTTTAAACATCATGTTATTTAACTTCACAAGTAAAAGAAAACAAATTTATTCTTGATGACAAATTAAGTTATCTTGTCATCATGCATGGAGCTTACAACAAACATAATATACACTGTATATTCATTATATAGTCGCAAGCTTCGTTTCTGTTCCACGCCAGTTTTGCCTCAATTTGAGATCTCACTGAATCTCAAGTTAGATACATCACTAGTCAGATATACCAGTCACTGGAACTATAAATGCCTGACAAAGTTAACTATTTTGAAGAAAAATTATGCGTAAACCCATTGTTGACTTGTTGAGACATATTTTTGTATATCTAATACTACACCAATCCCCAGGTGGCAAAAACTACACCAACCAGTACAAACACCAATGGTTGGTTTGAGCACTGCAACTGTTTATCCATTTATCTGTATGTCTGTGGCCTTGCGTCTGTTTTACAACTTCTACAACCACAAGTAACAAGACCTACCACGGTCTGCCCTAGCTGGAGTAACAAGACCTACCACGGTCTGCCCTAGCTGGAGTAACAAGACCTATCACGGTCTGCCCTAGCTGGAGCAACAAGACCTACCAGTCTGCCCTAGCTGGAGCAACAAGACCTACCACGGTCTGCCCTAGCTGGAGTAACAAGACCTACCACGGTCTGCCCTAGCTGGAGCAACAAGACCTACCAGTCTGCCCTAGCTGGAGCAACAAGACCTACCACGGTCTGCCCTAGCTGGAGCAACAAGACCTACCACGGTCTGCCCTAGCTGGAGTAACAAGACCTACCAAGGCTCGCCCTAGCTGGAGTAACAAGACCTCAGGTCTGCCATGGTCCACAGACCTGATAACAGGCTGGACAGCTATTGATTCGTATGCTAGTGTCATGTGGCAGTGAAATGGAATACATTTGAAACAAGTGCAGCATCAAGCGATCATGCGAAAAACTACTACAACATTATGTAGGCAAATATAACACAAATAAACTGTGTGTTGTCTATTTGCATCAACAATTCTCATGATATCCATGGTCTGGAAGATTCTGGAAATGTTTGTTGCAATAAACTTTTGTATAATTTCAGAGACGTTCTTCAAATCTAGTGGAAATGTCTGGTGGAGACGTGGACAGACTTCATTTCTGATATAATTAACATTAACATTAATATAATTAACATTAACTTCAGCAATGTCCACATCACACAATCACTCATACAACAGAGGTATAAAGTTCTCATGCATGGAGGGAAACCTCTGTTAGATTTACCCACAGCATTTAGACACAGGATTGACTGCCAAAGGATGGGAATGTAACTCTGTAAATGTTTTACAGTAATTACTTTGTTTTTACCACCTGACCACCAAACCCCAGGAGCCTGGTTTACTACAAAGGCAACTACCAGGTAAACACCATGTAGGTACACTGCGTCAAAAGTGCAGATAATTTGTGATCAATGTAAGACAAATTCCTTGAAGTCCTGCCTGTAGTGCAATCCCCACAGACAGGTACGACCAGGTGTGCACAACACCCCCGTCTGACCCACACTGCGGGCACAACACAAAACAGATATGCCATGCAATTAAGAAAAAAATTCTGTGACCGCACTAATTACAAACACCTGACTTCGAACTGGCTCCATGCCTGTTTTCATTCCTCCCAGTTCTCAGCCTCCCCCGGGCTAATTTTATTTAGTTTTCTTGCCTTGCTCTGCTGATCAATGGCCCCAGTTAACTTAGATCTCACCAATTATCAGTTTGTGCTGTCGATTTATGTTCCCTTGCTCTACCGCCCTGTCATGCTTCTGACTAGATCGGTACCCTTGGCAGACCAACCTGTGCATTTTGAAAGTTGTTTCAGTTGCTCTGTTAACCAGTGGGATTGCTCGCTCAAATTCATGGGGCCTGTAATCCCCGGCAAACATGAACTTAACTTGGTACTGGACCCATCATCGTCATTATCATTACTTGCATGACTTGTATGCACATGGGTGATTATGTTAAATAAAAGTCATACTTATCTTTGTAAGTCCCTGTTAGTTACATGACATATTAAACCTCTATGGTCACAAATCAAATAACTTAATATAATTACTATAACCGGGCTGTGCATACAGGGGACTGCCCTGCTTCTACTCTCATCTATCATGTGCTGGCTGTATGAGAATACTGGGCACATACTTCCACACACACCCCCCAGGTCTCGTATGACATGACTGGCAGTAAAACACACACTGCATTTCCACAGCCATCAATATCATCTCCATCCAGCTGGCTAAGGCTAAGTGGTTCAGAAAACATGTAGAGAATTAATTATAGCAAAATTTATATACAGTGTGTGTGTGTGTGTGTGTGCGTGCGTGCGTGCGTGTGTGCATGCATGTGTGTGCATGCATAAATGCATCCATGCATGCATGCACGCACGCACACACACACTTTGGTGATGGTAACATTTTTGATGTTTGGTAAAGAAAAATATATTTAAATATGGCTTAATGCTAGGCAAATATTCCAAGGTTCAAGCGAAGAAAATCATAAACATCGAAAGCCCCATGTTGGGATTGAAAACATCATAGCAGCAGGAAATGCATGCCTTGTATTTTTAACTTACATGTGGAGTGCTTAGTCTATAACTACACAATCAGGCTCATAAATGCCATGCTCCCACCATGTGAGACTATGCGTGTGCTGCACCATTACCTGGCCAGTACCTCACGTCTTTCCATTCACATGCCTGATCACTTCAGTTAATCGACTACCACCTGAGCCATTTAACGCAGCTTCATATGCAACTTATTCCATGTGGCTTTTTTGGTAAACATGTTAATCTCTTGCAGTTGTTTCCTGCTTTCAAACATTAACATCAACATCAGAACATAAAAAAATATACCAAACTGACTGTGGAATAAATGTCAGTGATACTAATAGCATGTACTGTCGATAAAATAGTACACTGAATAAATCTAAACAAGGGCTGATGCAGCACCAAATTAATTTGCACACAAAGCAGTTTTTAAACCAAACCCACTTATAACAAAATGTAATAATCCTGACTAGGTCTTTCTGAGTTATCTGTATAATGAAATATGGTTGAAGATAACTGAACTTTGATGACATGCCATATTTACTGTTCTACCCACTCCGCACGTGTATAATCTTATACACATGACAAATGTACGAGGAAATAGAATATTTGTTAATGACATTGTAAGGCAATCTCACAGGATATGTGACCACATTTCCGCCACTCCCCTCCGACAGATTTCCTCCCCCAAGACAGAATATGCTAACCAATTGTTTCTTGTAATAACCATCTTCAGTACACATAGTTAACGACCCACAAAAAAGTTTATTTTTGTATGTAGCCTGGTTGTTTACATACATGATCTATGAAGTTATCACCAGACTCAAATCTATCTAGTAATGGGAGACAGTAGAGCAACATATACCTGCTTCAGCAGTCTATATTATTTTATATAATCAGTATTGACTGATTTGTTTATCATAGTTATTTATCACCAGTTTATTGGGTTTTTTCTAAACAATATGTGTATTAATCAATGTTATGTATTTATAACACATTTTAAATGCTGCATCTAGCTTCCTGTTCAGCCTACAAGATACAAGCCATGGGTTAAGCTGGACTGAAGTAGAAATTTATTTTTAACTTAACGTCTTAAGAGGTGTACCTGGTAATATCATTTAATGATGTTGTCATAACTACGAAAATATTACTACTTACATAAGAGGCATAAATCTACCTAACAAACAGTTCTATTTGTGCCTTCAAACACAACTTTATGTATTACCTTCAACAAAAGCCTGTTTCACCTACTAGATGTACCAAATAGTTTGCACCCCATTTTCAGAATTGAAACCATGTGCGAAATCATAAGAATGAAGGAACGCTAAATGCAAAGGGTAGCAATGATGCTGCTGGCGCCACCTCGCAGATACTTTGGATATAATTCACAATGTGTGCTTTTAGCCATGAGGTGTGTGCTATATGAATGAATAACTTTATTTTGGCTACACATATATTTTAAGATATTTACAATATGATTTGAGTCACAGATTATACAAATAGCGGAGCAACCAAGGAGACCCTCTAGAAACCCCGCGGGGCTTATGACGAGGACCACCCAGAAATAAATCAACATAATTATTTTGTTTTCTTAGACTTAAGCCAAAAACATACTAAACATACATACTAAGCAACATTATTGCAAGTGAAATACAATATAATGTAAACAAATTTCTTAAATATATGTACATACAAATTGTAATTAGAATTTTATGAGAAAAAAATACACTAATAACCTAACTAATTATTGCACATGAATACATTACAATGTGAACATGAACACATTAAGTAATGCAGGAACCATGAATACATTAAATACTACACGAACATCAATTTATGGTTTTTTCTGCCATGTTAAAATAAAGGTAGATTTAGAGTATATGTTATACAAATACAAATTGAGTCTCAAAAATGTTGTTGAAATATCAACATATAATTTCTACTTTGAATTATATGAACAAATAATACACTAACTAGACAAGTGTCGTGTATTCATTAAATGTGAGCATGAATACATTAAGTAATACATGATCCTGACTACATTAAATATTACATAAGCATGAAACACACGGTCTTCTCCACCATGTGAAAATAAATGTAGATATAGAGTACATTTTGTACAAATACAAAGTTTCTTATTTGCAGTGTTTACTGTAAAGTCATTGATATTTAGAGAGTAACAATTCTTTCAGTTTATTTTTAAACTGGTTAATGGACACTAGCTGTTTTAATTTATTAGATAATGCATTCCAGAATACTGGTCCTGAATAATTTATTGTACATTTCCTGCTGTTTGTTCTTATGTTTTGGATATAATAGCTGTTTTGGTTTCTTAGATTATGTTTGTGGATATTTTGTATTCTCGTAAGCATTGATGACATAGAATCTGGGAGTTTGTTATTTGCTGCTTTCTACATAAAAATACCAAGTTGATGTTTATATAGATCATCCAATTTTAATAGTTTTAACTTTGAGAATAGAGGATCAGTGTGTGCGATGTAATGAGAATTTGTGATTATCCTAACAGCTTTCTTCTGTAGTATTCTTAGTTTGTTTAAGTTTGTACAATATGAATTTTCCCACAATAGAGTGCAATATTGTAAATGTGATAAGATCAATGAACAATAAATAGTTCTCATTATATACATAGGGAAAAAAAATGTTTTAATTTGTTAAGCATTCACAAATTCCGTGCTACTTGTTTTGATAGATTGTCAATATGTGTTGTCCAACTTAAGTGCTCATCTATAAATATCCCTAGGAATTTGGTGAATTTGACATGCTTTATTTTGTTTCCATCTACTTGTATTAAGGCACTGTTGATATTGTATTTTTTTCCTTTTGGTGTGAATATAATAAAATTTGACTTTTTGGTGTTTAGAGAAAGTTTGTTGGTATGGAACCATGTTGATATTTTTTTGTATTTCTATGTTTACCTCTTCGATGAGAGTGTTGAAGCATGTATGAGCATGAAAGAGACTTGTGTCATCTGCAAACAGTATAGGATTTAGGATATCTGATACATTTTCTATATCATTTATATATAAAATAAAGAGTAATGGGCCTAATATAGATCCTTGTGGAACTCCACATGTAATTGTCATATATAGCTATTGCTGGTGGTGGCTTTTGCTGGACGTCGACTAAGACTAGTATTCATTAATTTGATTGTTTGATAGCCATTGGGGAAGCGTGAGAATTTGAATTGGTCCAACAACCTCCTTTCCTGAAGCAACTGCCTATCTAGCACTGCTCAGAGAATCAAGTGGTGGCTGGAATTATAAAAAAAACGCGAGCTAACGAGCTGACTGTCTCATGCATTCTTGTTATGGTCGGTCAGGCATCAATCAGTTCGTAGGTGTGCTGAATCTGTGTCTTCGCTAAGTGTTGCCTGGCACAGAGATGCACATGCATGACATGCATGCAGTTTGTCCAACCGTCCACCCCTGACAACTTGTGCCACTATTGAGAAACTAACAGATGCACACCCAAGCACTTGGCATCTATTGGGAACTGTACTGGCATCTCATCCCAGGAATCCGTGGGAGAGGGAAGACTGATGGCTTTGCCTTGGTACTGTACTGCAATTCTTTTGGCTACAGAACCAGTTGTATTCCTAGTGTTTCCGGTACAGCTGTCAATTCCTGGGTCCACACACAGAGAGCCCAGAAAGCTACACATTTCAGACCCAGCATGTATTACCTCTAACCTAAAGTGAACCCAAATGTTTATATGAATATCAAAGTCACCCCTGGTAGTCACAACGGTCGAATAGGTGCTCCAACTGCACTAATTAGTAGTCACTTGCACTGTTGCAACTCACTGATAAACACATTACAAAGAGACTTATCTAAACTCCAACATGTGTAAACTCCAACATGTGTAAAAAACTACCTTGCATGTGTGGTATTCAGGGCACTTCATTTCTCACCAACCACTACCATTACTTAAACAGTTACACTGGCTTCCGGTTACTGGTCAAATAAAAGCAACTGTCTATTCTTACATACTGTGCTCTATCTACACAACATTGGTTAGTCTCTGTTTGCCCACACAGCTCCGATCATTTACCTCACAACTTTCTGTTCCTAAAACTATGCATAACCTGGGCAATCATGCTTTTGTAGGATCTGTACCTGAAATCTGGAATGAACTCCCAATCAGTTTATAATCATCTGAAATTATAGATACCATATGCAAAAAACTGATGATATATGTATTAAAAAAATTACATTTCCACCCTAAATCCACAACTATTCTCGTTGCTCCGATGATGACTTTTCCATGCCCCAGTTCATGACATGATGCTTTAATGATTCTGAGTTTTGAGAATTTAGGCACTGCAGAAGTGTGTTATTACTATACACACAACATTGGCACATGCAGCCAACCACTGTAGAACTCTAGGAATCTGCTGAGTATGACGCCGTTGGAGCAAGTGGGCTGGGTGTCCCATGATGCCGTTGGAGCGAGTGGGCTGGGTGTGCCATGATGCCCTTGGAGCGAGTGGGCTGGGTGTCCCATGATGCCGTTGGAGCGAGTGGGCTGGGTGTGCCACAAAGCCCTTGGAGCGAGTGAGCTGGGTGTACCACAAAGCCCTTGGAGCGAGTGAGCTGGGTGTACCACAAAGCCCTTGGAGCGAATGGGCTGGGTGTGCCACAAAGCCCTTGGAGCGAGTGGGCTGGGTGTGCCACAAAGCCCTTGTAATGAGTGGGCTGGGTGTGCCATGAAGCTCTTGGAAAGAGTGGGCTGGGTGTGCCACAAAGCCCTTGGAGCGAGTGGGCTGGGTGTGCCACAAAGCCCTTGGAGCGAGTGGGCTGGGTGTGCCACAAAGCCCTTGGAGCGAGTGGGCTGGGTGTGCCACAAAGCCCTTGGAATGAGTGGGCTGGGTGTCCCATGAAGCTCTTGGAAAGAGTGAGCTGGGTGTGCCACAAAGCCCTTGGAGCGAGTGGGCTGGGTGTGCCACAAAGCCCTTGGAATGAGTGGGCTGGGTGTCCCATGAAGCTCTTGGAAAGAGTGGGCTGGGTGTGCCACAAAGCCCTTGGAGCGAGTGGTCTGGGTGTGCCACAAAGCCCTTGGAGCGAGTGGTCTGGGTGTGCCACAAAGCCCTTGGAATGAGTGGGCTGGGTGTCCAATGAAGCTCTTGGAAAGAGTGGGCTGGGTGTGCCACAAAGCCCTTGGAGCGAGTGGTCTGGGTGTGCCACAAAGCCCTTGGAGTGAGTGGTCTGGGTGTGCCACAAAGTCCTTGGAGCGAGTGGTCTGGGTGTGCCACAAAGCCCTTGGAATGAGTGGGCTGGGTGTCCCATGAAGCTCTTAGAAAGAGTGGGCTGGGTGTCCCATGAAGGTCTTGGAAAGAGTGGGCTGGGTGTGCCACAAAGCCCTTGGAGCTAGTGGGCTGGGTGTGCCACAAAGCCCTTGGAGCGAGTGGGCTGGGTGTGCCACAAAGCCCTTGGAATGAGTGGGCTGGGTGTCCCATGAAGGTCTTGGAAAGAGTGGGCTGGGTGTGCCACAAAGCCCTTGGAGCGAGTGGGCTGGGTGTGCCACAAAGCCCTTGGAATGAGTGGGCTGGGTGTCCCATGAAGGTCTTGGAAAGAGTGGGCTGGGTGTGCCACAAAGCCCTTGGAGCGAGTGGGCTGGGTGTGCCACAAAGCCCTTGGAGTGAGTGGGTTGGGTGTGCCATGAAGCCTTTGAATCAGTGGGCTGGGTGTCCCATGAAGCCCTTGGAAAGATTGGGCTGGGTGTGTTGTGAAACTTTTTTAAAGTCAGAACATACCAACTGTGTTTATTAGTAGGGAAACACTTTAAGTATCTCCAGAGCCTTTGGTTACCCCAAGAGCTCCTAGATGTCTGTAGCAACAGTTTAAGGATCTCTAGAGCCTTTGACTACCCCAGAGCTCCTAGATGTCTGTAGCAACAGTTTAAGGGTCTCTAGAGCCTTTGATTATCCCAGAGCTCCTAGATGTCTGTAGCAACAGTTTAAGGGTCTCTAGAGCCTTTGACTACCCCAGAGCTCCTCGATGTCTGTAGCAACAGTTTAAGGGTCTCTAGAGCCTTTGATTACCCCAGAGCTCCTAGATGTCTGCAGCAACAGTTTAAGGGTCTCTAGAGCCTTTGACTACCCCTGAGCTCCTCGATGTCTGTAGCAATAGTTTAAGGGTCTCTAGAGCCTTTGATCACCCCAGAGCTCCTAGATGTTTGTAGCAACAGTTCAAGGATCTCTAGAGCCTTTGATTACCCCACAGCTCCTAGCTGGCTGTTGCAATAGTTTAATAATCTACAGAGCCTTTGATTACCTCAAAGCTCCTAGATGTCTGTAGCAACGGTTTAATGATCTCCAGAGCCTTTAATTACCCAAGAGCTCCTAGATGTTTGTAGCAACAGTTTAATGATTTCCAGAGCCTTTGATTACCCCAGAGCTTCTTGATGTCTTTTGCAACACATGGCATCAAACCATCTGGCTTAGAAATCAACACTTGGATCCAATTCTACAGATAAGATGACACTAAATAAACTCTTTCATCAGAATCACTCAGGCTTCTCATTGCCGGGAGAGCTGACATGGTAGGAGTAGAGAGGTGAAACTTGACAGGGCATCACAGTGAAGATATCTTTCATACTTTGTAACATAATTGGAGGCAACTCCATCATTTATAGGGGTGCTTCCTCTAGTCTGTTCTTACTTTACTTACTTATTCTCTTCATACCTTATAGTTGGTACATAAGGCCACTTATAACTTCCACCATTGTGTACAATCTCTAGCTGTGTTTTCCACCATCTTCCAAGAACTCCCTCCCAGTTGGTTTCTCCCTGCTTCCAAAGTCCTTCTCCCTGTTGATTTTGGTCTTCCTCTTTTCCTTTTCCCTTCAGGGCCCAGGTTAGTGCTATTTTTGTGTTGTTATTTCCATTAGTCTGTTCTAGTATGATAATTACTTTAATCATGACGTTGATTTTAGCAGGAAGTTGATAAACATAACTAATTAGACAACTATTTCCAAATCAGACATGATGGATGCTTATAAGTATATTTACATATAATGTTCATATTATCTGTATCAACTTGTTAATTAAACTACAATGAACGTAATTAAAACTATAACCATCCATCTTACTGAGTTAATGATAAGATATTTTGGTAACCTACAAAATTCCATTGGTTACTGGAAGACTGCTGCATGTGACAGGTAATAATTAAGTAATTACAATAAAAACATATCATAATCATAACCACACACAAATTAGGTATATCTCTGGAATCTATCTGATACCATCTCATGTCGGACAGGAGGGCAGCTATCTGACACAAATCAATCTCATAACTAACAGCCCTACGTAACCCCCTTGAGGGTAAAGATGTGGTTTTCTCTGCTACTAAGTAAAACCAAAAAGACTGTTGTACCCGTATTAGAAGACACAATGAACGGTCTTTCTGAATACTCTCATTCTGATATTGGCATAGTGGTTATATGTATGTGTCAAGCCTATGGATAGTGGTTATATGTATGTGTCAAGCCTATGGATAGTGGTTATATGTATGTGTCAAGCCTATGGATAGTGGTTATATGTATGTGTCAAGCCTATGGGGTACAAATAAACACTTGGTCTTTATCTACCCTTACTCTGGGGCAATTTGTTTCATAGCACAGTGTGTGAGAGGGCATTGACCCACAGAATGGCTTGTTCAATTACTCGTTACCAGCATATAGATATTAGATATGTGACAATGTGTCATAGGAAGTGGTTGTCCAACTAAAGTCGCCAGTGCTATTGGTTGTTGATGAGGTCTTTCAGTGCATTTATGAGTAAGTCCAATTACATGACTTGTTGGCATGTCACAAATTAAAAAAAAAACAATTAACAAAGGAAATTTAACAGAACCATTAAAATGTACACCTTCTCTACCTACAAAGTGCTGGTTGTTCCTATTTCATGTGCTACCACAAATCACTGTTTATTTAATTCTCTGTACAAGCACAATCATGCATATGATGGCTGCACCTGAAGGTGTTTTGTACACAGTATACTGGCTGTTGCAGAAATAATGTAAATAGTTTAATTCAAAAACACTGTTATTTGTATGGGCTTACACGACTCAGTAATACCATAAAAACCAATTTAATAGTTGCTTATTTAGTACCACCTGGTGATGGGAGAAAACAAATATTCTACACGGGGTAAATATGTACCCTAACAGGGGCCAACAAAGGAGCTGGGGGCAGTGTACACAATGCTACACACCCAAGGGTGAACAGAGCGCACAGTGCAGCTGGAACAAGGGCATTATGAATCATGTGGATAAGTAAATGTATGTGTTTCTTGTTCGCGGTCATAAGGACAAGACCAACTGCCCAGTCAAGTGTAGCTGGAGCGGATGTCAAGTCAGACAACCATGTGCCAATACCTGGTTATTATTTAAATAAGTGTGTTATGACGGGTGTTTATACAGGCAGGCAGTAACTGAGCTGGAAGCGTCGTCAAATAGGAGTAAATAACATTATCTGTCACTACCCCAATTATGAGAACATTAGCGACCTAGTTCACACAATGGCCAAATTAAGCAGTAAGAAGAATGGAGGTGGAATTTCGGCAGAAATAAGCATGTTTTTTTGGTGTCTAGCTGTAATCACGCTTGATGGTAAGTGCATCAGATAAGCTAACAGTGTATTACTTAGCTGACACTTGGTTTATGACATTACGCAGACAAGTGGCTTATGACAGGTTATACCTGTCTTCAAACAAGACTTGCTGTAGAACCGCCTGGGTGAAGTCTCAGTAATGGCGACATAAGTGCGATGCAGTGGCACCAGTTAGAACACTGGACTGTCAGTCGAGAGGACCACGGTTCAAGTCCACTGCTGCTGCTTCAAAGCGTGGTGCAAGCAATGGTGAAAACCAACATTTTGCCCACCAGCCCAATCGTGCTAGTAAGTTTCAAAATCTACCAGCATGACCAATGTTCTACCAGGCCCAATACTGCCCTGGGAAAAATGTACTGATTGTTAAATAAAGCTATGAGGACTGTAATTAGCTCTTTTATTTTCATCAAAAACAAAATGAAATAATAACATAGTCACAGTGCTCACTATTAACCACTGTCCATCTCTTCAGCATAATCTGCACTGGTTGTCTCTTCATCACTATCTGCTTCTTTGCCATTGTTAGCAGAGCAGTTCAGTTGCTATATCAGAATTATGTTGAGATTAAAAAATTTATGAATAAAAATAATTTTTTATTTTTAAATCACGATGCTGGAGGCTGTAAAACCCACCAGATACATGGGCTGGCAACCTGTCGAATGCAACCGGCCCGAATCCAAATGTACTGGCCACTGGCTGCTGGGCCAGTGACAACTTGCAGTCCAGGACTTGGGCCAACAAACTGCCAGTATGTATGCCATAGCTGGCTCCCTACAGTGGTTGGTAGCAGTATATGTACTTTCCTTGGACTGTTCTTTAGGAAGAGGTTCCTACTGTATTGGTTGAGGGTTGATTGAAGTTCCCATCTGTTCCTAGGAGTATTGTACTACTTAAATAGAAAGAAGCTCATTCCTGGGATGACTACTTGCATATTTTACGTGGATAGGTAAACAATGACATAAATCATTTAGAACAGGGCGTACATACGTGGTGATTAGAACAGGGCATACATACGTGGTGATTAGAACAGGGCGTACATACGTGGTGATTAGGAGAAGAAGGTAACTGTATGTCTTATACAGCACAGTATCCAATCCTTGGGACTGCTCAAAGCGCTTTACACTTCAACCCCTGGCAGACATGTTCATTCCAATGCCAACTCTACTTCTCTGGGAAGTATTCAGCCATGCTGCAATTACTGAAAGTTTTGAAAAAGCAGCCAGAGGATTCAAACTGGGATTCTCTTGATTCAGATTTATGATTTACCTCACTAAATAATTATGAGTTATTTTTTCTGCAGCAGCATAGGGGCATTTTCCTGCCATTTAGCAGCTAGTCATAGGTGTTAATTCAGTTACATGCACTAACAAGCGAAAAATGTGTAGACAGACCCAGGCATTGTGCGTCGACCCAGGTGCTCAGTCCACCAGGACAAGAAATAACCATAGAATCTAAAGTATGACCTAGAGGTTATAGCCCCACCACACAGCCAGGGTATTGTAAGACATTGCAAGATACACGTCAAATACAGGGTGGCAACATTAGAGCAAACTTGTCTGATGTCGTTACGTTAATCACAGCTTACACATACTGTGTACTTAATATAATAATAATATAATTGTTTGGCTATCATAAGATTGAATACTGTGTACTTCATGGTCTATTGGACATAGTGATGTCAAACTGACCAGCTGGTCCACTGGACATAGTGATGTCAACCTGACCAGCGGGCCCACTGGACATAGTGATGTCAAACTGACCAGCTGGTCCACTGGACATAGTGATGTCAACCTGACCAGCGGGCCCACTGGACATAGTGATGTCAACCTGACCAGCTGGCCCACTGGACATAGTGATGTCAAACTGATCAGCTGGTCCACTGGACATACTGATGTCACATTGATCAACTGGCCCACTGGACATAGTGATGTCACACTGATCAACTGGTCCATTGGACATAGTGATGTCAACCTGACCATCCTAACCAGCTGGCCCGTGATGTCACACTGACCAACGGGTTCCCTGGACAATGATGTCACACTGACGAGTTGTGACGTCAAGTTGGTTATCTATGTACATTACTTTTGAACACTGTTGTGGTTCTTCAATGTAAATGTCACTAGATAATTATGTTCATTTTTATTTATTCTAAGAACAATTTTAGCGCTACCTCATGATAATTTATAACATCCTGGTTTTGCTGGTAAACTCAAGCTTTGAATACAAATATACCAAATATATGTTAACACAATCAAACCTTCATTATCCAAAATGACAAGGTATATACCATTTCAGTTTATGATATTTTAATACAATTATACAAAAGTGTCAGATTCTAATTTTATTTAGTTACTCTTTTATCTCCCATTTTTATTTTTTGGTAAATATGTGGATATAAAATTTGTATTTTGGATAAGTAGCACCGCCGACTTCGCCCATATATGTCAATGTTTCTCAGTGCAAGGTTGGCCAACATTCGATGTGCATGCTAACTGTCACATTAATTATAGTGCACGTGTCAAGATGACCAACTAGCATTGCCTCATTGTGGCAACACTAGGACTGTTCCCAGTGCTTCAAGTTCACAAATATCTATAAATCTGATTGTAGTCATTAGTTGTTATGATAGTAAATAGCTTTGGAATTGTCAGCTAATATGTATGTGTCAGAGCGGCAGGAAGACAGTTTATGAAATAAAAACAATCCTAGCACAAAACCATCACATATTCTACTAATGACATCATTAAATCTAGTAAACACAGTGTATTACTACATTATTTTCCATAGTTTCAATCCATTTAACAATAATATTCAATAGTTGTTAATTTTCCTTTCATACTGATTAGATAGCCTGATTATGAAAAATCAAATCAGCATCTGGAACAATGGTGACATTCATAGACCTTTTTCCTGTTGTAATAAATAAATACATTAAAATAAATGTTTTTTCCGAGGGACATGCAAGACTAAGAGAAAAAAGTTGTTGTGCTTGGAACATGTAACGAAATTCCGAGGCATTGGCTGGAATAAAGGAAACCGTCAACAGCCGTAACTTAACTACGTTAACATTGTTACCTGCGAGTGATATCCCTGACATTACAGCACTGTGGGAAATGTCAGCAAGACTGTTTACGATGTTGTAACCATTTTCTGGACATGTTTCTAGGAACACTGCACTAACTCCAGTCACGCCCAGGCACCTGTGTCTCCACATACCTGACTACCTGGTCAATGCAGGTGACACTTGAATACTGATAACTGTTTGTCTCCTTAAGTTAATATGCGCCAATGTCTGTCTCACACTGTCTTCTCGTGATTAGTTCTTGCAGACATACCATCAGAAAATAAATTATCTATAATTTTTTTTATTTTAAATTAATAGTCATGATTCAGGACGTTGATGTTCAAGTCTGTAGTGTTTACGTAATTTGTGCATTCCGTTTAATAAAAGAGTGCATATTTTGGTTAAAATCAATGAAAGAATTGACTTTAATCATCAGATTGGGTCACTTGTGAAAATGTCAATAGTCTGATGCCGTAGTACACTTGCACCTCGTTATAATGTGGTGGTGGAGGTCCATGATGTTGGACCGCGGTCTAAGTGAGGCATGTTCGGTGTTCCTGTATCTGCCACCGGGGAGTTACTAAAAACATTGGTCACTGTCTGTAGCACCAGGCAAGATGCTGTCGAAGCCACTGACACTATATGCTGGCAGCATTGTCTATACGTGATTTATATAGTTAAGGCAAGTCAACTAGCATCAAAATGTATTATTGTTTAATGTCAAACACTGTTGAATGTTGAACTGAATAAAATACATATATAATAACCTGGATCTGAGCAGCCGAAAACGTATATATAAGTTGACACACGCAGTGTGAAAGCTGATTAAACATAGAAAACGACAATCAATAATTGCTTCATTTTGTCTTTCAACTGATCTTGAAGCATAAATTTGCTATTCACATCTCCCATAGCACTTAACATTGATTCACTGTTTCATATGCAGATGATGTTTTCAAATTTTTCGCGTACCGGTAACGCTTTGAGTTAGGCACTGGGCACACTGGTTTGCTCAATCACTCACTCACTCACTCACTCACTCCTCTTCGTGCCAGGCGGCACATAAGACTTCAACAAGAGAGCACCACTGCTGTCAGTCGGCAGGGCAGCCCGTTTCGTGATGATGTCCTATGTTGGGTCACATTCTTTTATCTCCCTTTCCAGTGTTCATCTCCATGTTTCTATTGGGTTACGATGTCTCCTTCTACAATTTACTGTCCAGTGTAAGGTTGTCTTGAGCCGTGCGCCTGATGACATTCGACTACTTGGTAGAGTGACTTCATATCCTTTCTTCTTCTGCTTCTTCTGCAAGGTTTTCAACATAGGTGTGTTTGTCTGCTCTGGTACACTTTTTCACTTCTTTGTCTTTCTGTGAATATTCTCGAGAAAGCTGTTCTTTGAGTCTTGGCCACTTTGTGGTGTGCAGTCTTTGCTTTATTCCTTTCCTTGGGCTATTTTGTCCGAGGTTGATGTGGAAATCCACTGCTCTTTCTTCGCTCTTCTGTAGCCTAGCACTGTTTCCCTGCTTGCTCCATGGCCTTTGCTCTTCTGTAGCCTACGACTGTTTCCCTGCTTGCTCCATGGCCTTTGCTCTTCTATAGCCTAGGACTGTTTCCCTGCTTGCTCCATGGCCTTGTTGAAACTGTGTATTGTCATCTCTATTTCCTCATGCAGAATATTAAAACTGTTCTTCTGAGCAACTGTGAATGGTTGTTTGGTTTCTGGGGTTTGTATGATCATGATCCTTCCCCTGTCAGTGTCAATAAATCTAGAGTTAAATATAGCATAAAGAAGTCGTTCATTTATTGGTTTCCATTCAAGAAGAGTGCTGCCTTTCTTGCTTACTTAGGCTACTTCTGTTCTTCCTGACTATAGGCAGTGGCCTCGGGGTCAGATCTTCAACTTTCCCTTGGAATGCTCTATGACTTCCTGGCAAAGCGTTTTTGAAGTTGTAGAGAAACTCCTCAGTACTCCAATGTCTATCTAGACGATTTTTAAACGAGTTGACACTTGGGGCAGTTACAACTACTTCCGGTAAATCATTCTATAATCTGGTAACTCTAAGTGAGAAGCTTTCTTTTCTAACATTTGTACGAGCACGTTCTATAAACAATTTCAAACTATGACCCCTTGTTCCTTCCCTTGTATCACTGTCTGCAGTGCAGCTTGACAATGTTAGATACATCACTGTCATATTCCCCTTGAAGCAGTTTATATCACCATGAGTTCGTCTATATGCTAGTGTGGGAAGTTTCAATCTCATAAGTCTTTCCTCGTAAAGAATATCCTTCATACCAGGAGACTGCTTTGTTGCACATCTCTGCACTCCTTTTTCCTTCTGGATGATCAGGACTACTCTCTGTTGGTGCTGGTTGTCATTTCTGCCTGACCAAAGTATGTTGTCTCCTGTTGCCAATTGTCGTTTTCCACTGGTTTGGCATTGCAAAAACTATTCTTGATTGCAATTAACAAACCACCAAAGAGAAGATGCAGGGTGAAGCCAGCAGGGTGAAGCCAGCAGGGTGAAGCCAGCAGGGTGAAGCCAGCAGCATAATATGATTGATGCCAGCTTAAAACAAACAACTCATCCATTGTTCATTAGTCCCAATGTAACTAGCATTTATTCATGCAGGAAGCTTGATTAATCAACTCAATTCAATATACACAAATGAGATTAGATGTATACAAATGAGCAAAGGCAGACACAAAACAAATAGAGTTAGAGGTGAATCCTAATTGAATACAAAGAAGCAGACTGTGAGACTTGTGGGGGGGGGTGGGGGGGGGGTGGGGTGGGGTTGAGAGGGGGCATCTGATTGTATTAACCACCTACATTGTTGCCAATCGCCCCATCTTTCACTTTCAACGGCTTCATTCATAACTAGGCTATAAAAACACTAACGAGCTGGCTGTATAGTCAAACTGACCCCATTACAGTTCAATACACAACCTCTTCAAACCATGTCACTCAATATTCCATAATTCCACATCACGACTGTCATTTGAGAATGCTATTAAAATGACACTGATATTTTAGGTGATCTATTATGAAGAGCAGTTTGTTAGATAAACACCATCTATTTAATGAAGAAAACAAATTACATTGGGAATATTGTGTCATTCAGTGTTAACCACCATCTAGTGTCAGTACAGTCAGTAGTGGATTCTAACCACACTATCCTGCTAAGCAAACATTATTCAGGCATGCTTAGTGACAAATAAATAGTGCTTGCAATTAATATCATTTATTTATTAATTATTCGAGCCTCTATGTAAACACAGAGCAACCGTGGCCTAGTGGTTAAAGTGTTGTACTCTAAATTCGAGGGTTGTGAGTTCAAAGCTTAGGCAATTTCGTTTACCCTACTTTGCCTCAGTCTACTCAGCTGCAAATGAGTACAAACACTGTTTGGAAGGTACCTGCGATGGACTAGTGTCTCGTCCAGGAGAGTCAGTACAACTGCACTCTGAGTTGCTTCGCACTACAGAAACCAGGTTTAAGCACTGGCCATATAAGCCTTCATGGCTTCCTAAGGCGTAATGCCTGGGGGATGACTTTACCTACCTTACCTTACCTCTGTAAACACAATTCAGCATAGCCTCAAGTAACAATAATTTAATGAAATTTAATGAAATAATCTTAATAGCACTTTCTAGTCCGACACATCGCAGTGATTAAATTCATTAAGACATCGGAGTTTGTCGTCAATGGCCTTTACAATGTCACCACGTATCACTGTCACATCTCAGCTTTGGTCACACATTTTGTGTTTTGTGTCATGCTAGCTAAAAAAAATTATGTTACTGCCTGGCCCTGACACATTGCGTTAGCAGGAGTTTCATGATATTTGATACGCGCACAATGGGAGACTGGGAGTGAACTGATGCTAGCCACAGCTTCTCTCTGTGTGCACGCAATGGATTCCTAATGCTGAGGTTGCAATGTGGAAGTTTTGACTGTCATTATAAAGGGTTGGATGGGAATGACATCCCGTGAATGCTGAGCAAACTAAATTTATGTCATTCACAAAGTGTTCCTGTTAGACATGAAGGGTTCTCCAGGTGTTAACAGGTGAAATAAGAGACAATGGGAAAAGGTAGACTAGTTTATGGTCAATTTAGTCTTGTAAAAACAATGTTTTCATGATATCCTGTAAAAACTAACAACACTTTGCCAATGTTTTCACACTACAACTGTTTCACTGCTCTTTTTAGGTGACATCTGAAGTGTCACATCAACGACACACAGCTGCCATTGACATCACCACAGGACGACACTCAGATCAACTCTAGTCTTGACAACGTGACACAATGAATTCGACAACAACATGGGACACAGGTGGCGCCACCAACAACTACAGTACAGAAATGGAAGGTGACAAGTCGTTCACAAGCATCACGGGAATCTGGGTGACGGGTGTCTGTTGCATCCTGGGACTTGCTGGCAACATCCTGTCGTTCATTGTCCTGTTCCAAGCATTCAAGAAGTCGACGATGTTCCTCGTACTTCGTGCCGTTATCGTGTCTGACATCGTCTTCCTGTTGACAGTGTTCATCACAATGACACTCGTCAATGTGTTCCCATACACGGGCATGCTTCAGACACTGAATGAAAGTCGCGGCTATGTCCAGTTTATACTATGGCCAATCCTCATGATGTCCCAGATGACTACTGTCTGGTTGACCGTGTTTGTATCGGTCGAACGATACATCGCCATCTGCTTCCCTCTCAAGGTGGCATCACTATGCACGATGTCGAAGGTGCGCTGCACAATAATCGGCATCTTTTGCATGTCTGTCCTCTTTAACATACCGCGCTACTTTGAGTATGAATATGCCAAGGCAGATCTGAATAATAAGACTTCACTGGGACACAGCGCAGTGTATCGCTACCTCTACACCTGCACCCTCTACTCCCTCTTCCTCTTTCTTCTTCCTCTTTCCCTCCTCATCTTCCTCAACGGGAAGCTGATCCTCGCCCTGAGACGAGGCCGGCGGATGTGGCGCACGCTGCAAGTGAGGCAACGCAAGGAGCAGAACCTCACGACCATTCCCCTTGCGATCGTCGTCGTCTTCTTCATCTGTGCCACACCTGCACTCGGAGTCAACGTCATCGACGCGATGCATCCAAACCTTGGCAACTCCCCTGACTTTATCATGTTCCTTGTCATAGCCAACCTTCTAGTTGTTCTCAACTCAGCAACCAACTTCATCATCTACTGTCTACTGGGCACAAAGTTCCGCACGCGGCTTCTACAACTATGTCACCTGACCTGGTGTCAGACAACCAGCTATAAACAGGTGGCCAAACACCCTAAGGAGGCAACTTCTGTCTGAACAACCCATCGTTGCCTTGCTGACAGCAACAATGGTCTACCATATGAATGTTTTAATAAGTTTCTTATAACCTATGGACACAAGACATTGCTTATATCATACACCTTGTTTGCATATTATATAATTATGAACTGTATAAACAAACGTTGCTAACTATGACACAGCAAAGTGTTTTATAATGTACATGAATCTCATAAATTATGATAATACTGCAACATTATTAATGCCTATTACGACAACTATTGATATATCATAACTATTTATACAAACTGTATGCTGTTAAAATGGGCATAACCAGTTTGTGGCATCACTGTCTTTGTAAAAGGTGCTTAATCGATTTGATTTTTTTGCTAGTCTCATTTCAAATTAAGTCTGCGAAAAACCCAAACCTACCTAGTGTCTAGTACAACATGCTAGCTCGTTTGTGCAACTTTTGTCTGTAGTTTCTGTGAAATCATCAGACAAACTATTAAATTAGTTAATGCTTGTTCAACCATTTACTGAAGTGAAAATCGAAATGATGAAAAATCATGATTTTGTTCCTTGTCATGTGATTGGCGAGAGAATGGAGGTCACGCCCATGGTCAGCGTTGACCCACATAGTGTTTACCATTTTGGATATCTCCAATTTTGATCCTTATAGAGATCTAGCAGCCAAAAGTCAATTCTTTCGATGAGTTGAACAAAAATAGGCATTTTTTTATTCAATCGACTACAGATGTTACATAAACTATTCACACACTACATATTTTGACATCAATGAACCGGATTTGCGATAGGCTAAATCAGTTGAGGAAGCAGTTTAAACTAAGAAGCAGACATTCTAGAGATGACTGTCAGTTCTACTGCAGTGGCTTGACATATTCAGGGCCACTTACTGAGAGTTACTGGTACACCCTGCAGTGAACCATGAGTGGATATAAATACCAGTAATATGAGTAGTGAACCAGGAACCACACTGTGTGATTTAGATGGGTGATGGAACACACATATCACACGTATCACAGAGTCTGTCGGGTGATTGCTATACTGTTTTTGTATCCAAGCTCAAGGATGCACCCAATTTGACAGTGGACATCATATGTCTTTCACTAATGACCTTCATGGGGCAACTAACACCCCGTGCACACTAGCAGTTTTAATCCAGTGCGAAGTCGGTTTTCACACTACACCGGTTTAGTTTTACTCCGGTTCAGATTGTATGAATGCAAAGGGGATTAGCGCCAAGTCGCACTAAATTTGACCTGATTAATGCCCATTGAAATCTCTCTTGATATCGTGTTAGAGATGTCACAGCGTTTGTTTACGACATTAACAATACAGAGTCTTGTCTGAGCAAAATATATTTTGATATATAATATAACATGGAACACATTTATGATATACATACCTTGATAAAAACCGACTTTGCATGCTTACCAGACATTATTATTGAGCGTCTGCTGACGCGTGTCTCGTTCTTGGGCACGTGACAATAATTGCCCTTTGTGGTAGATGTATGGCAAGCCAGTCTTGTCATAAAAGTATGAATAATAAAAATGTGTTAAATATACGAGAAATTTTTTCTACATTAACGTTATATATTCAATACAAGTATATGTGTATGTGTTTTATAAAGCGTTATGTCAAGCCTGGTTGTTATAAAAAGTTGAAATAATTGGAACAAAGTGGTAAAAAGATTGTCTGTACGGCTTGCCATAAATATAGGTTGAATTCCGTTGGTTTGCTCGACTCGAGCAACAGGGTTCAGACGTTCAATATTCATAAGTTTTTCACTCAAAACAACTGTTTTAATAATTTGTTTGCATTGAATAAATGAAGTAGCTGTTGGTGATTTGGTATATCGATCTCTTACAAAATTGTTTAGCATCATGTGACCTAACTAATGCCCCGCCAACTTGCTACTCTGTTGTCATTAATCAAAAGAACTGCATTAGTTGACGAGAACTACTCCGGTTCAGGCTGTTGCAGTGTGAACGCAATGGGGCATCTGAACCGGCTTAGTTAATGCGCATTAACTAATCCGGCTCAAAACCTGTTTGTAGTGTGAAAGGGGTATTACTGACCACTTTCAAGTCTTTAAGCGTCCCGCCCCGGCGCAAGATTATTTTAACCCTGGCAAGGTGTCAGAAAAAACAAAGTGTGACAGACCATGGGTGTCAACCTTACTTTCTGGTGTGCTGAATGTCACCAAAGTCAGAGTGTGTTGTGACAACAATGTCATCCACGTTCAAAGTGGAGAGAATCTCAACCAAACATTAAAACTAAGCAACAGTATTCGTGATGTTTCCTTCATCATAACCATTATGTGGTGCACAATGCCACTTTCATAACACCAGCTATACATCAACCACAAACACATGTTTGTGTGGATTTTGTTTGTGCCAAAAATGATGGAATGAATGCACTGGCTGACGGCTCACCTTGGGCAGAATACTTGTTCTCCATGGTATCCGGAGTCCAGGACATAATCCCCTCCAAAAAAGGCCAAAATTCGCTAGTGATAAAACCTAATTTAGACTGGACAGGAGGCCACCTGGAGCTAGCCTTGCGGTTGTATACACATTTCATGCCACATTCCATCCTATAAATGATACAATGTGCTAAACGCCTCTTACAGAGTGAGCTTGTACTCCACATTATACATAAAACAACATTATCGCAGGAACATGCCACTATTTTATGCTACACTAACAAGTAAGTGCCTGTGGTATTTTATTTTTTAATCCTGAAAATGTTGGGTTTAACCCTCAAGCTGCCTACAGACAAACATTTCTAACGGCTGGCTAGCAACTTGTACACGTTTTGAATTACGCATTTCATGTACGGAGAATATGTACGATTTTACAAACACCTCTGCAATACTCCCTGGGTTGTTGAGTTTCTAAGTATATTAGACAAGGTATGTAGAACATCATCAAGTGGTTTGTCAGCTTAAAATACATTGTAAAAAAACCATAGTATATATCTGTATTGTGTAGGAATACCCACTGTGTAACTGTACAATCACATCATAACGACCATTGATTTTCAATGAAAGTTGTGATAGTTAAGGTCACCTAAAGTCAATATCCCGATCTATAACACACACAAACACACTGTCACGCTGCATCATCACAATGACACCAATGTCACCGGGGAATCCTACGTGACAAACAAGTACCATAGTAAGCGTATGCGCCGGCTGACATAGTACAACATAGTATTCCCAATACAATCACTGCATTCACCGCTCTGCCTCTGTGAATGTGCCATCAATTTAGAAACACTTTGGCGAGGATAATTAAATCTCCGGAGTCTCATATCCCAAATGAATGTCCACTTTCCTGTTGCTAGCGGGCCTGCTGTCACTACAAGCAGTCTGTTTACAGACCTGACTTGTTGATTTCTATCAAACTGTGGCCCAACTGGCTTCACAGGTAACACCCATTATAGAGAATTGTTTAGGAAACAAACGTGCTAAACGTAGCTCTATACGAAAAACAAGCACTTTCCCAATACTGAAATACTAAAGAGAACTAATTATTCTTGTCTAACAGGCAAACCAGAGTAACTCATTAAAAGATAAAACAGAAACATGACATGAAATATAGTTAACATTACTGCCACGGACCAGTCATGTCTAACGTGACATCACACAATGACAGATGTCAATCATGTCTGAACATGATTATGCACTTACAAAATGGCAGAAATTAAACACTGTCACAAAAACGGCTTATTGTGGTATCTTGATGTTATGGTGAGAAAGATTAATGTGGATTCTTGTAAGGTAATTTTACACAGTACAAAATGTTTGTAGCCCGTTGACTTCCTGCTAAACGCATCCATCTAACATAGATTTGGGGAACCCAGCCATTAACCCATTAGACCCGACAACGGACGCATGTGGAGAAATTACTACTCTTCAAAATAAACACAACTTGTAATTGTCATTATTGAATAGTTTTTTTCTACAGATTTTTAACACAAGGAGGTAAAATCGCTCCAAATTTTGCAGAAATCCTGGGAACGGGGAGCATGTTGGGGCCTAATGGGTTAACCTTGCTACCAAAATCTAAATATGAAATCTTGATGGACGGACGTGATTCATGTATAGATTCAAAAGGAAAACATCCAAGCACCATAGTTTTCATCATAAGAACAAGCCAATCACAGCAGACAGTGCTCCTGGTGCTCCAACTATTACATTACAGAGGATGCAGGGATGAGGTGTACAGAGAGGAGTGTAATGTGGGGTGTTATATACATGAGGGAATATAGGAGCGTTGATTACTGGGGGGAGTGGAATGTGGGGTGTTGTGTACAGAGGGGAGTGGAATGTGGGGTGTTGCATACAGGGAGAATGTGAGTGTGTTGTGCACAGGGTAGTGCCCTGCACAGGCCAGGCTTTGGGCCCAAGTGTGGGCCGGGCCTCTACTAAATTTCTTGGACCGGGCCGGGCTTGGGCCTACATTTTGCGGGCCTGAGATTATTAATTTTAATATTAATAAAAACTTATTATAAATTGTATTTCTAGGTAATTAATGTTTAAAATTATTTATTTAATATTACATAGTTGCAAATTGACCCTTGCATGGAATTATGAATGACACCTGTGCTTTATACAATGGTATGCAGTTTAACCTCTTTTCAACAATGGAACTTCCAATGGTATCATTATTGTAATGTGCACTCTTTTAATAGAGACATTTCGGAGACATTTCATATAAAATATACTCGTAGTCTCATACCATGTCTTTGTATTGTAATTCTTGAAACATCTACTGGCATTTCCAAGACACTGTGACTGGAGCAGAGGCACTTGTTTCACTGGCTTCATCAGAGTCAATGCATGTTTCTCTTCATCAGCTCAAACTTCACTTAATGTGTGATGTCTAGACTGTGTAAACTGTTTACTGACTTATTGACTCTAACACTGGCTGGAGTGGGTCCCTGGCTAGAGTGGGTCCCTGGCTGGAGTAGGTCCCTGGCTGGAGTGGGTCCCTGGCTGGAGTAGCGGCTTCAGCACAGTTGTTGCAGGCCCCAGCACTATGGGCCAATGCCCTCCCCATCTTCCTATATAAATATTAGCCTGAAACCTGGTTTCCTTATTCATTCTCCTACCATCGTGGTGAAACAACACGAGTCATTTACACTGTGGACAGTAATATCAAATTTAAGCTGAAAACGGGAGAGTTTTTTTAATGTTATTTAATAAAACAATACAAATGTATTATAGTTTATTTGTATTTCTTTTTTGTTATAAGATAATAGGTTTATCTTTTTTTCTAAATTAATGTGGGGTATGGTGTAGAGAGGAGTGGAATGTGGGATGTTGTGTAGAGAGGAGTGGAATGTTGTGTACAGGGGGAGCGGAATGTGGGGTGTTGTGTACATGGGGGAATGTTGTGTTCAGAAGGGAGTGGAATGTGGGTGTTGTGTACAGGGGAGTGGAATGTGGGATGTTGTACACAGGGGGAGCGAAATGTGGGATGTTGCATACAGGGGGAATGTGGGGTTGTTGTGATCAAAGCGGAGTGGAATGTGAGGTGTTGTGTACAGAAGTAGTGGAATGTGGGGTGTTGCGATCAGAGTGGAGTGGAATGTGGAGTGTTGTGTACAGAAGTAGTGGAATGTGGGGTGTTGCGATCAGAGCGGAGTGGAATGTGGGGTGTTGTGTACAGAAGTAGTAGAATGTGGGGTGTTGCATATAGGGAAATGTGGGGATGTTGTGTACAGGAGGAATTCGCACAGAGGGAGTGGAATGTGGGATTTTGTGCACAGAAGTGTGGAATGTTGTGAACATGGGTAGTGGAATGTTGTGTATACAGGGGGAGTGGAATGTGGGATGTTGTGTATACAGGGGTAGTGGAATGTGGGATGTTGTGTATACAGGGGGAGTGGAATGTGGGATGTTGTATAAAAAGGAGTGGAATGTTGTGTACATAGGGAATTGAATGTGGGATGTTGTGTACACGGGGAGTGGAATGTGGAAATGTTGTGTACAGGGGAGTGGAATGTGGGCTGTTGTGTATAGGGGGAGGAATGTGGGGCTTTATGTACATGGGGAGTGGAATATGGGATGTGTACAAGGGGGGAAAGTGGGGTGTTATGGACAGGGAGAGTGGAATGTGGGATGTTGTGTACATGAGGGTGGACTGTGAGGTGTTTTGAGCAGAAGTGTGGAATGTTGTGGAACGAGGGGGTGTTTTGTTCAGGGGGAGTGGAATGTTGTGGTGTCCTGGCAAGTGTTTTTTAATAGTGGGCGTCAGCTGGCGAATATATTTCGTACGCTGTATTACTTCAAAAACTGGTTCAAGTCAGACCTCCAAAGTTGCAACTTTGCACTGGTTATGCAAATCATTCAAAAGAAACATTTAGCAGCTGATGTAAAACCGTTGCATTTACAGCCTCTGTGGACAGAAGAACCCTGATGTTGTTTCGCTCGAAATGTGCGTCTCTTTCACAAAAAGCCATACATTTACATATCAAACCTACATTTCATTAGATATACAATCATAAACTCTAATCATGAATCGGCTTAGACCTCTGAAATAGTATCTTGTCAAGTCATTACCAGACTTTCAGGATGTGTTCCATGACCACGGCACCCTCAGTTACCATATTTTCATTGTTAGGCCTATTTGTTTCATCACAGTTTGAAGATAATTACCACATCACCACGATTAATAATTGCTTCATGAAACATTTAAATGATTGTAGTATCTAGCTTGACAGACATGCTGCATGGGTCTTACTCTGACACTAGTTTGTGTGTCAACCGTGACATTGTGAACTTACATTTTATATTTGCTGTGAGAATATTACATGACTGCCGGTGTATCATCAATGCCATCAGTGGGAATAGCCATGGTTGCAAAAACAGGTTGCCGCACACACAATAATCTGGCAAACTGCCTCTATATTCTACCAAATTAATTTTTTTTACCAGATTCTGTCTGCCAGTTTATGCTATTAATTTTCTAGCGGTATGATTGGAACTTCTATTACACATAATTCTGAACTTCAAAAAAAACCTTCTTGTTATTTTTCAGCATGACGATGAGGAAAAATAACAAGAAGTTCACAAACTACACACCTTAGTATTGGGTAATTAATAGATGTAACCTGCTGCCACGGCCAATTGGCCCCTAAATTCCATGGTTGTTGAGTTCAGGGGCCAGCTGGCCCTAAATTTTCAGGTAAATTTTATGCCCTGGGATGGGTGTGGAATGTGGGGTGTTGCATACAGGGGGTGGAATGTAAGGTATTTTGAGCAGAGAAGTGGAATGTGGAGTGTGAGGGTGCAGGAGGGGAAGTGTCTAGGTGATGTAACATGTTTTCCCTGACATGTCACAAAGAGAGCCAAGTGAGGCAGACTGACCTCCCCATCGCTGTCTTCGTCTTCCTCCTCATCCTCAATGATCCAGGCAGCCTGGTACTCGGACGTACCCTTGGGCACCAGCTTCTTCAACTTCTTCTTCTCTGTGGCAGCTGACAGGACCAGAGGGAGTATTCAGCCACAACGCATCAACAGCTGGTCAGTGGTGTGAAACACTAAGGTGACAAACGTCTTTGTAATTAAGAGAGAAACGCTCAATAACATTTCTTGACAACACTGCCCATTTCCAGTTATTTCAATAATTGGTGATGGATGTGTATGTGTATGAAAACATTACTAAAAGCTGAGTACGAGTACAAGTACATTCTTATGAGTACAAGTACGAGTACATTTTTTTAATGACATTTCCATTCCCAAACATAAGGTTACCTTTTACAAACCCCTCCCTTTTAAAACATACAGACATGGTATGACTCATAAAATAATTTTTGGCTTGGAGTCCCTTCTTAACTGTAATTAACAATTCATAAACCACATGCTTTGATATAATAATATCCATTAAACCAATATATTTGTAGTTAGTCTACCAGTGACTAAACATTACCCCCCCCCAAACATGTACATCATTTGAAGGGGTAGAGGTGAGAAGATTTGTCCAAATTGGACCAAAGGGGATGTGTGACAATTTGAGTAAAGTTTGTAATTGTTCTGAATTAAAACCACGAGACCAATTTACATGCTGATACATCAGTTCAGCTGTTTTTTTTTTTTTGGTAAAGGCAGTGTTGCAATATTTGTACTTTTGCCCCTGGTCTGCTTTGTTGCTTAATATATATATATATATATATATATATATATATATATATATATATATATATATATATATATATGCACACACATGCATGTATGTGTGTTTAGGTGATATGCATATTTGGTTTAATAAAAAGTGCATATTTTGGTTAAAATCATTGAAAGGATCAACTCTGATCATTAGATTGGGTCACTTGTGAAAGCCTTACCTCACAGTATACAGAGCAGGACAACTATTTTTTTCCACAAATTTTTATCATATCCAATTGGAAATATTTTCATAGTTTGTCCAATGATTTCATCAAAACCATATAACAAATTACACAAATGGTTAGCATGTTGAAGTGGATACTAGAGCTAGTATGTTGTAGTGGATACCAGACAGATCTGATTTTTCACTATGTTATTAAACAAGACAAACAAACAATTTAATTAAGGAAGGAGCTTTAAAGCAACGATGTAATACTTCCACAGACTTCAGAAGGCAGAAATTATTACAATTCCACTGACCCTGCTGAGCAAGAGCCAATTCCTCCTCTGTGGGCCATGTCTGTTCCCCTTCCATCGGGTCTGGGACCACCTCAGACTGCAAGGACTCCTGTTTCCCTGGGTCAGCCCTCTCCAACAGCCTCCGTCCGGTCTCTTCCATCTCCACCTCCTGAACAACAACACATGGGCATTAGTGTGGAGTTCAAAGCCATGCTTCATTCAAGTCACTAAACAAAAATTCCTTGACTTTTCCCTGACCAAAATATAATTTTCCCTAACCAAAATGTCATTTTCCCTGACCAAAATGTAATTTTCCATGACCCAAATGAAAACAAATAATAACATTCCTAGCTCTCCTACAGCTGTCTGATCCATCCTTTTGGTCTCAAAGGCAAGTAAAATGGCATCTTTAACACAAAGGTAATATCCAGAAGATTGCCATAGCCAAAAGAATGCACAAAACATCAAAATAAACATTTATGTAGCAACATTTTTTTACGGCAGTGTAACTGCAACGATCTTTCATCTGAGTGCCAGGAAAGGACCAGGTAAATAAACATCTGAGGGGGCCTATGTTTAAATGTAGTGTGTACATGAGAATCAGTGAAACTGTGGAAGGCAATGTGTGATCACGGGTCTATAAAGGTACGCTCTTATATAGTGCGGTATCCAGTCCTTGGGACTGCTCAAAGCTCTTTACACTTCACTCCCTGGCAGACCTGTTCAGTCTAATGCCAACTCGACTTCTCTGGAAAGCATTCTGCCATGCTGCAATTGCTGCACAAAGACTGTTTGTTCACATAACCACCAATGTCTATAGCCAGGTACTCATTTATACAGCTGAGTGAACAAAATTGCCCAAGTTTCGAAATGGCAGCAAGAGGATTCGAACCCAGATTCTCACAACTGAGATTCCATTATGCCACCGCGTCACACAGGTTATATCCTCACTTGTGGTCACATGATTCTAGGTCAGTAGAAACATGACGTCCTTGTGCATTAAAACATCACTCATCATACATCAATAAATTATTCATCAAGGTGTCCATTGTGCGGTATCCGAATATCCATCACTCAACACATACAGGTGACACAGCTAAGTCTTGACCTTTGCACCTGCTCATGTAGACTGAGGCCTAAATTCACTAGGGCCTCAGTACATACCCTTATAGCATGACTGCAGGCCCTGGTGCATTGGGGTCTCCATGAATGGAGTGTTAAAACTTAATATGCATCCACATTACCACCATGCATTAAAAAGGAAAACATTCATAGCAGGAACAATGCAATAAAATCTAGTAAAAAATGGTTTGAAACTTTGATAGAATATTTTGTTCCCATCCATTTTTGCCCTTAAATGTATGGGAAATACAGGAATTCAGAAGTAGATAGTAATATTTTAATACAATAATTATAGCATTATTTCAGGTAGTCATCAACTGACTTGAGTTCCACAAATTAGCAACTGCTGACTTTCAACATTACGTCATGAAATTTGTATATTCCACCAATCTGATTACAATGAGATCCCAACCATCAGGTGGTCATTGGCATGTAGATTTCTACTGCAAAATAACTTTGTAGTGATAAATCGAAAGAAACTTCAAAATCTCCACAATAGGATAAAAAAAAAAGTAACTGCAATTAAAATATAGGAAAATACACTTCATCTTTCACCCAGCCTGAATGCCTGTGTTCATTTACAGGGCCCATATGTCCTGCAAAATAACGTTTTTGTTACTGATGTGATGTTTGGTGATTAGAACTTCACAAATTGTTTTGATTGTCTACAACCATTAAACAATGATTAAAATGTTAAATAAAAACCAGTTTTGTTTGATTGAATAAGGTCTTTGTCTGTTACAGGTTACAACTAAACTGTTGCCGCTGTATGTTTTAGAATACAGCGAATGTGATAATGGCACACATTTAAATAATGCCTACAAACTTTACTTTGAAACACTGCTTTTATTGAATGCAAATAAAATTGTCCCTACATGGCAGATGTCCCCTTCATCAGAGGAACAGGCAGGTTGGAATGAATGTTGCGGGAGAAATATGGACAATATCCAACTGATGAGAGTTTTTGATTTTCATGTTTCGATGCAAAATAAAATAACAATGTCACACATAGGGGAACAAGTGACGTGCCTGGAAAGGAACAATTTCAAAAAAATTTATAAATCATAAAAATAACATGGATTCACATAAACACAATTCAACGCAACGACAAAAATTCCCCACATTAAACTACATCACTGATTCACCATGTAGCTGAAAAAATCTGTGACCACTTTCAGACATGACAGAGCAGTCAGTTTAATACAGTGTCCCTGCAATAAGCTGTGATAAATTACCAAAAGACCACAACAAAAATGGTGGTAATTTCATTAACATACCACAGTGGTAGCGACTATGGACCAAATCGACAGCTAGATGAAACAATGATGAAAAGTACGGTATCAATCGACAGCTAGATGAAACGATGATGAATCGCAAGGTATCAATCACTATGGTAGCGGGCAAAGTTAGCAAACAGATGTCACGGTGTAAAGGACAATCATAAACTTCGTGGTGTGAGATCCTGTGACAGGCCCATTAATATTAATTAAATAAAACAAATATAAAAGTGAAAACGGTGAAATGTGGCAAAGAAATAGATATCTTTCAATAGTTAAAGCACCACTGAAGTATGAAATATATATCATATTATGTAAAACAAAATAATATGCCAAAATCAACCTATTGTGTTCTTGATAAAAAGGTGGGTATTCAGGTGATGTCGAAACATCATTGTATTTCCTACAGACTTAACACTAACAGAAAGTGGGTTCAACAGAGTCGCTGCAGCAACAGAGAAAGCTCAAGTTCTGATCTTTTTATTAACACTGCTTACTTGCGACACGGCACTCACCATACTGTCCAAACACTTCCCTTTCTTCTTCCCCTCTCTCCCTCCAGCCGTGAGGGGGTTAGGGTCATGGGCAGCATCTATCTGCGACATCTGGAAGTCGCCCCAGCCAGGTAGGTGGACCAGACCATTGACGGACAGTGCCCTGCCTCGCAGGTAACCCGTCACTCGCAGTGTCCCGGTGGTGCTCTGCAACAGGTAACCCATCATTGACAGTGTCCTGGTGGTGCTCTGAAAGACTAAAACAGGTAACCCGACACTCGGTGTCCAGGTGGTGTTCTGAAACATGTAACCCGTCACATGCAGTGTCCTTGTGTATGTGACTGTCACATATAAAGTATTGTGACTGGCTGATGGCCAATGACGCAACATTCTTGTTGTTTGAAGAAATGATCATACAAAAATGCTCACTGTGTTGTATCAACTTCAGTGTAAGACCAGTGAAGCGGCCGAATGACCATGTCCACTTACCTGGTCATCGGTCAACTCAAAGTTGATGTCTTCAGCCATGATGTGTGGCCTCTGATCGCGGAAGGTTACAGACTGTAGCTTCTGATTCCCGATTGTACGTAGCAGCACCAGTGCATCCTGGGATGTATCAACCATATGCAACTTCTCCTGTGGGAAGCTGCAACAATAGGCCATGCTGGGTGTTGTGTTTATAGAGAAGGCCAAGATACCGGAGCAGAAACTCAGCACTGCTAACAAAGTCAACGAAGAGATAACTAATCTTGACCAACACAAACTGACTACATTGACTGGTGTTTCCTTGAAACATTTAACACTATTGATTTCATATTGAAGAAAGTTTAGTTACTTTTGATTTCATGTTATTGAGACGCCATAAACAAAATCTTCAGAGAATAATTTTATTAGAAGATAGACCTACAGAACAAGGAACGATAAACCAATTTCTTTGTAACATTACAAGGATGCACAAATTTATCGTGAATGACACCAAATGAGTTCCAAAAGTAAATGACCATCACTGCCCTCTTCCTGTTGATACATGTAAATAAATCTCACTTGTATCCAATATTAGCTAAATTTTACCATGTATTCTGCCTTGTGTTCTAAGCAATGCATTTGATTTCTTCATATGTGTTTTGCTGTTTCAAGAACAGCACCTCTGACAGCTGACTCTAAAAACTGTATATTTCAGCTCAGCTAATCTTGATGTTTTATAAATTAGTTCAATTGGTGAACTATCACTGAGATGCATGGAATAATCACCGTTTCTCCAAGCGCTTCTGTAGTGAATGCCGCATCTCGCTCTGTTTCTTCACAGAAAATTCTTTCAATCCCTACAACAAACATGTCCTGTAATTAGAAAGAAATCATGCAACATAAAATACTATGAGCCTATGACAAGTGTCTTGATGTCACTAACCTAACAATACAGAAACAGAAAGTGTAGCTCATTCACACATGCATCTTGTACAGTTTATGGGTGAAACACAAGTACAGGAAATCGATATAAAAGAACATACCTTTCTTCTTTACCTTGATTTGATTTATTTCTGTATTGAACTGATACAAGATTACAGAGAGGTGACGGAAGAAAGAAGTGAGTGAAAGATTACAGGGAGGTGACGGAAGAAAGAAGTGAGTGAAAGATTACAGAGAGGTGACGGAAGAAAGAAGTGAGTGAAAGATTACAGAGAGGTGACGGAAGAAAGAAGTGAGTGAAAGATTACAGAGAGGTGACGGAAGAAAGAAGTGAGTGAGAGATTACAGAGAGGTGACGGAAGAAAGAAGTGAGTGAAAGATTACAGAGAGGTGACGGAAGAAAGAAGTGAGTGAAAGATTACAGGGAGGTGACGGAAGAAAGAAGTGAGTGAAAGATTACAGAGAGGTGACGGAAGAAAGAAGTGAGTGAGAGATTACAGAGAGGTGACGGAAGAAAGAAGTGAGTGAAAGATTACAGAGAGGTGACGGAAGAAAGAAGTGAGTGAAAGATTACAGAGAGGTGACGGAAGAAAGGAGTGAGTGAAAGATTACAGAGAGGTGACGGAAGAAAGAAGCGAGTGAAAGATTACAGTGAGGTGACGGAAGAAAGAAAGAAGTGAGTGAAAGATTACAGGGAGGTGACGGAAGAAAGAAGTGAGTGAAAGATTACAGAGAGGTGACGGAAGAAAGAAGTGAGTGAAAGATTACAGAGAGGTGACGGAAGAAAGAAGTGAGTGAAAGATTACAGAGAGGTGACGGAAGAAAGAAGTGAGTGAAAGATTACAGAGAGGTGACGGAAGAAAGAAGTGAGTGAAAGATTACAGAGAGGTGACGGAAGAAAGAAGTGAGTGAGAGATTACAGAGAGGTGACGGAAGAAAGAAGTGAGTGAAAGATTACAGAGAGGTGACGGAAGAAAGAAGTGAGTGAAAGATTACAGAGAGGTGACGGAAGAAAGAAGTGAGTGAAAGATTACAGAGAGGTGACGGAAGAAAGAAGTGAGTGAAAGATTACAGAGAGGTGATGGAAGAAAGAAGTGAGTGAAAGATTACAGAGAGGTGACGGAAGAAAGAAGTGAGTGAGAGATTACAGAGAGGTGACGGAAGAAAGAAGTGAGTGAGAGATTACAGAGAGGTGATGGAAGAAAGAAGTGAGTGAAAGATTACAGAGAGGTGATGGAAGAAAGAAGCGAGTGAAAGATTACAGAGAGGTGACGGAAGAAAGAAGTGAGTGAAAGATTACAGGGAGGTGACGGAAGAAAGAAGTGAGTGAAAGATTACAGAGAGGTGACGGAAGAAAGAAGCGAGTGAAAGATTACAGAGAGGTGACGGAAGAAAGAAGTGAGTGAAAGATTACAGAGAGGTGACGGAAGAAAGAAGTGAGTGAAAGATTACAGAGAGGTGATGGAAGAAAGAAGTGAGTGAAAGATTACAGAGAGGTGATGGAAGAAAGAAGTGAGTGAAAGATTACAGAGAGGTGATGGAAGAAAGAAGTGAGTGAAAGATTACAGAGAGGTGATGGAAGAAAGAAGTGAGTGAAAGATTACAGAGAGGTGATGGAAGAAAGAAGTGAGTGAAAGATTACAGAGAGGTGATGGAAGAAAGAAGTGAGTGAAAGATTACAGAGAGGTGATGGAAGAAAGAAGTGAGTGAAAGATTACAGAGAGGTGATGGAAGAAAGAAGTGAGTGAAAGATTACAGAGAGGTGATGGAAGAAAGAAGCGAGTGAAAGATTACAGAGAGGTGACGGAAGAAAGAAGTGAGTGAAAGATTACAGAGAGGTGACGGAAGAAAGAAGTGAGTGAAAGATTACAGAGAGGTGACGGAAGAAAGAAGTGAGTGAAAGATTACAGAGAGGTGATGGAAGAAAGAAGTGAGTGAAAGATTACAGAGAGGTGATGGAAGAAAGAAGCGAGTGAAAGATTACAGAGAGGTGACGGAAGAAAGAAGCGAGTGAAAGATTACAGAGAGGTGACGGAAGAAAGAAGCGAGTGAAAGATTACAGAGAGGTGACGGAAGAAAGAAGCGAGTGAAAGATTACAGAGAGGTGATGGAAGAAAGAAGCGAGTGAAAGATTACAGAGAGGTGACGGAAGAAAGAAGTGAGTGAAAGATTACAGAGAGGTGATGGAAGAAAGAAGTGAGTGAAAGATTACAGAGAGGTGATGGAAGAAAGAAGCGAGTGAAAGATTACAGAGAGGTGATGGAAGAAAGAAGTGAGTGAAAGATTACAGAGAGGTGATGGAAGAAAGAAGTGAGTGAAAGATTACAGAGAGGTGATGGAAGAAAGAAGTGAGTGAAAGATTACAGAGAGGTGATGGAAGAAAGAAGTGAGTGAAAGATTACAGAGAGGTGATGGAAGAAAGAAGTGAGTGAAAGATTACAGAGAGGTGACGGAAGAAAGAAGTGAGTGAAAGATTACAGAGAGGTGATGGAAGAAAGAAGTGAGTGAAAGATTACAGAGAGGTGATGGAAGAAAGAAGTGAGTGAAAGATTACAGAGAGGTGACGGAAGAAAGAAGTGAGTGAAAGATTACAGAGAGGTGATGGAAGAAAGAAGCGAGTGAAAGATTACAGAGAGGTGACGGAAGAAGTGAGTGAAAGATTACAGAGAGGTGACGGAAGAAAGAAGTGAGTGAAAGATTACAGAGAGGTGACGGAAGAAAGAAGTGAGTGAAAGGTTACAGAGAGGTGACGGAAGAAAGAAGTGAGTGAAAGATTACAGAGAGGTGACGGAAGAAAGAAGTGAGTGAAAGATTACAGAGAGGTGACGGAAGAAAGAAGTGAGTGAAAGATTACAGAGAGGTGACGGAAGAAAGAAGTGAGTGAAAGATTACAGAGAGGTGACGGAAGAAAGAAGTGAGTGAAAGATTACAGAGAGGTGACGGAAGAAAGAAGTGAGTGAAAGGTTACAGAGAGGTGACGGAAGAAAGAAGTGAGTGAAAGATTACAGAGAGGTGACGGAAGAAAGAAGTGAGTGAAAGATTACAGAGAGGTGACGGAAGAAAGAAGTGAGTGAAAGGTTACAGAGAGGTGACGGAAGAAAGAAGTGAGTGAAAGATTACAGAGAGGTGACGGAAGAAAGAAGTGAGTGAAAGATTACAGAGAGGTGACGGAAGAAAGAAGTGAGTGAAAGATTACAGAGAGGTGACGGAAGAAAGAAGTGAGTGAAAGATTACAGAGAGGTGACGGAAGAAAGAAGTGAGTGAAAGGTTACAGAGAGGTGACGGAAGAAAGAAGTGAGTGAAAGGTTACAGAGAGGTGACGGAAGAAAGAAGTGAGTGAAAGATTACAGAGAGGTGACGGAAGAAAGAAGTGAGTGAAAGATTACAGAGAGGTGACGGAAGAAAGAAGTGAGTGAAAGGTTACAGAGAGGTGACGGAAGAAAGAAGTGAGTGAAAGATTACAGAGAGGTGATGGAAGAAAGAAGTGAGTGAAAGATTACAGAGAGGTGACGGAAGAAAGAAGTGAGTGAAAGATTACAGAGAGGTGACGGAAGAAAGAAGTGAGTGAAAGATTACAGAGAGGTGACGGAAGAAAGAAGTGAGTGAAAGATTACAGAGAGGTGACGGAAGAAAGAAGTGAGTGAAAGATTACAGAGAGGTGACGGAAGAAAGAAGTGAGTGAAAGATTACAGAGAGGTGACGGAAGAAAGAAGTGAGTGAAAGATTACAGAGAGGTGACGGAAGAAAGAAGTGAGTGAAAGATTACAGAGAGGTGACGGAAGAAAGAAGTGAGTGAAAGATTACAGAGAGGTGACGGAAGAAAGAAGTGAGTGAAAGGTTACAGAGAGGTGACGGAAGAAAGAAGTGAGTGAAAGATTACAGAGAGGTGACGGAAGAAAGAAGTGAGTGAAAGATTACAGAGAGGTGACGGAAGAAAGAAGTGAGTGAAAGATTACAGAGAGGTGACGGAAGAAAGAAGTGAGTGAAAGATTACAGAGAGGTGACGGAAGAAAGAAGTGAGTGAAAGATTACAGAGAGGTGACGGAAGAAAGAAGTGAGTGAAAGGTTACAGAGAGGTGACGGAAGAAAGAAGTGAGTGAAAGATTACAGAGAGGTGACGGAAGAAAGAAGTGAGTGAAAGATTACAGAGAGGTGACGGAAGAAAGAAGTGAGTGAAAGATTACAGAGAGGTGACGGAAGAAAGAAGTGAGTGAAAGATTACAGAGAGGTGACGGAAGAAAGAAGTGAGTGAAAGATTACAGAGAGGTGACGGAAGAAAGAAGTGAGTGAAAGATTACAGAGAGGTGACGGAAGAAAGAAGTGAGTGAAAGATTACAGAGAGGTGACGGAAGAAAGAAGTGAGTGAAAGATTACAGAGAGGTGACGGAAGAAAGAAGTGAGTGAAAGGTTACAGAGAGGTGACGGAAGAAAGAAGTGAGTGAAAGATTACAGAGAGGTGACGGAAGAAAGAAGTGAGTGAAAGATTACAGAGAGGTGACGGAAGAAAGAAGTGAGTGAAAGATTACAGAGAGGTGACAGAAGAAAGAAGTGAGTGAAAGATTACAGAGAGGTGACGGAAGAAAGAAGTGAGTGAAAGATTACAGAGAGGTGACGGAAGAAAGAAGTGAGTGAAAGATTACAGAGAGGTGACGGAAGAAAGAAGTGAGTGAAAGATTACAGAGAGGTGACGGAAGAAAGAAGTGAGTGAAAGATTACAGAGAGGTGACGGAAGAAAGAAGTGAGTGAAAGATTACAGAGAGGTGACGGAAGAAAGAAGTGAGTGAAAGATTACAGAGAGGTGACGGAAGAAAGAAGTGAGTGAAAGGTTACAGAGAGGTGACGGAAGAAAGAAGTGAGTGAAAGATTACAGAGAGGTGACGGAAGAAAGAAGTGAGTGAAAGATTACAGAGAGGTGACGGAAGAAAGAAGTGAGTGAAAGATTACAGAGAGGTGACGGAAGAAAGAAGTGAGTGAAAGATTACAGAGAGGTGACGGAAGAAAGAAGTGAGTGAAAGATTACAGAGAGGTGACGGAAGAAAGAAGTGAGTGAAAGGTTACAGAGAGGTGACGGAAGAAAGAAGTGAGTGAAAGGTTACAGAGAGGTGACGGAAGAAAGAAGTGAGTGAAAGGTTACAGAGAGGTGACGGAAGAAAGAAGTGAGTGAAAGGTTACAGAGAGGTGACGGAAGAAAGAAGTGAGTGAAAGGTTACAGAGAGGTGACGGAAGAAAGAAGTGAGTGAAAGATTACAGAGAGGTGATGGAAGAAAGAAGTGAGTGAAAGATTACAGAGAGGTGACGGAAGAAAGAAGTGAGTGAAAGGTTACAGAGAGGTGACGGAAGAAAGAAGTGAGTGAAAGGTTACAGAGAGGTGACGGAAGAAAGAAGTGAGTGAAAGATTACAGAGAGGTGACGGAAGAAAGAAGTGAGTGAAAGGTTACAGAGAGGTGACGGAAGAAAGAAGTGAGTGAAAGATTACAGAGAGGTGATGGAAGAAAGAAGTGAGTGAAAGGTTACAGAGAGGTGACGGAAGAAAGAAGTGAGTGAAAGATTACAGAGAGGTGACGGAAGAAAGAAGTGAGTGAAAGGTTACAGAGAGGTGACGGAAGAAAGAAGTGAGTGAAAGGTTACAGAGAGGTGACGGAAGAAAGAAGTGAGTGAAAGATTACAGAGAGGTGACGGAAGAAAGAAGTGAGTGAAAGGTTACAGAGAGGTGACGGAAGAAAGAAGTGAGTGAAAGGTTACAGAGAGGTGACGGAAGAAAGAAGTGAATGAAAGGTTACAGAGAGGTGACGGAAGAAAGAAGTGAGTAAAATAAGAAGCAAGATATACACAACGATGTACAACAACGATGTCTAAATTCTGTAACAACATGGTTTAACAAAGCTCGAAAACATCAAGGTTCAGTAAAACGTTGTACAACATCAAGGTTTAGTAAAACGTTGTACAACATCAAGGTTTAGTAAAACGTTGTACAACATCAAGGTTTAGTAAAACGTTGTACAACATCAAGGTTTAGTAAAACGTTGTACAACATCAAGGTTTAGTAAAAAGTTGTACAACATCAAGATTTAGTAAAACGTTATACAACATCAAGGTTTAGTAAAAAGTTGTACAACATCAAGGTTTAGTAAAAAGTTGTACAACATCAAGGTTTAGTAAAAAGTTGTACAACATCAAGGTTTAGTAAAAAGTTGTACAACGAACATCAAGATTAATAAAGCTCTATAGCAAATTTTTTAACAAATCTGTAAAAATAACAAGGTTCTATATTAACGAAGAGTGTGTCAAGTGTGTTTAGTGCCCACCTGTATGGCGAGGACACTGGCAGGCAGGCCTTGTGCAAACACTGTTGACAGACACAGCTCCCCATAGCTGCTGATGGAGTCGTGTGGTTTCAGTACAAAGAGGAGACAGTCGGCCACTTTGACAGCGTCTAGGAGGGCATACAGGTTGCCGTAGTCGGGACACACAAACTCAAACCTCTGCTTGAAGCGAGGCACTCTGCAAGTAAATCACCACTGTACAGGCAACGGGACAGATACCCATGACATGAAGGCCATAGTTCGCTTGTTACAGGCATAGGTCTAACAAAAGATGCATTAACAGTAATTATTACAACAGTTTAATAATAATAACTGCTTGGATGACAAGTGCAGAAAATGCCAGTATACCAACAAAAATGCTAAGTATGACAAGCAGTTTTTTTTACTAGACATGATAACAAAACTGGGTAATTATAGTACTACTACTTACATATTGGATATATATATATATATATATATATATATATATATATATATATATATATAGTAAAAAGTATACATATATCTCACTTCCCACATTATCATGTCATTCCTAATTCCATAAAGAAAAATGTCAAATTCTAAATATTGAAACAAATTCTTTAAAAATCAAATGTTTGGGTCATGGACATGGCCGTATATTTCATGTTTTCAAAACCACCACAATCTCAACATAAAGAGACAGCTGCAGGTCATGTGACTGCTTTGGCAAATATGGATAAAAAACAATTTGATTATGGTCAGAATAGCTGTGGAAATGAGTGTAACAAATCTCAAAACATAATCAAATTGTTTTTTATCCACAAACATATTGCCTATGGAATAAAAAAAATTTTAATGCCATGTTTCTATCATAGTTTGGAGACAACAAAACCAACACATTAATAATTTGTTTGTTATTCTACAGTGGAGATGTTTGTGGAAAAAAAAACAATTTGATTATGTTTTGAGATTTGCTACTCATTTCCACAGCTGCACTGACCATCAGAAAGTTTGTGTGTCATTATGGCTTCACTCGCCTTTTTTAAAGGTACAGAATGTGATAGTTTTTGTTGTAAAATCATGTTATATTATATATGTTATACATCTGTTCTAACACCTTGACAGCCCAAATTTATTTTAATTATAATGTCTTGGGGCAAATATCATATTTACATTGCAAATGGAGTGGACGTAATTTTACAGGTGTTAATTATACGTCTACCATGCGATCTCACAAATGCCTGACCCTGATAAACTGTCTACAGGTATTAGGAATTGTTCACAAATGTATTTCAATGGCAAGGTCAATATTCATAAACAGATAATGGTCATTGGTCAAATATTTTTTTTAATGTGGTTAAAAAAAGAAAAGAATTTAGTTGATACAATGCAACATGATTTTATGCAATCAACAACACAACACAACACAGATATAGAGATATGAAAAAGCCAAATGAATGACGTTTATTGTGGGGATTAAGGGTAAGCCCACTTTCAAAGAAATGTAAAACAAAGAAATGTGGGCTCCACAACCCAACGCCAGACTGACTACGCCCCATGCGAGCCTCCTGGATGTCAGATTCAATAGAGCCCACATTTCACCACAAAGCAGTAGCACAACATGATTTTATGGTAAGAAACCGTCAGACTTTGTGCTTTTAAAATCAAATTATATGTTGTTACATTACAGCCTCACCCAATGTGACAAATGTTGAGGTCATTCTGTCTTACGACAGCTGTGTCGTCACAAATCTGCAGCAGTTTCAGCAGTGCCCCCGTGTCCACGCCATCACAGAGACACACAACAGTCTACAACATATGAGATATCATGTATGATACACTACAATATCAGGTTCGCAGTTTCAGCAGTGCCCCCGTGTCCACGCCATCACAGAGACACACAACAGTCTACAACATATGAGATATCATGTGTGATACACTACAATATCAGGTTCGCAGTTTCAGCAGTGCCCCCGTGTCCACGCCATCACAGAGACACACAACAGTCTACAACATATGAGATATCATGTGTGATACACAACAATATCAGGTTCGCAGTTTCAGCAGTGCCCCCGTGTCCACGCCATCACATAGACACACCACAGCCTACAACATATGTAATATCATGTGTGATACACTACAATATTAGGTTCTCAGTTTCAGCAGTGCCCCCGTGTCCACGCCATCACATAGACACACCACAGCCTACAACATATGTAATATCATGTGTGATACACTACAATATTAGGTTCTCAGTTTCAGCAGTGCCCCCGTGTCCACGCCATCACATAGACACACCACAGCCTACAACATATGTAATATCATGTGTGATACACTACAATATTAGGTTTGCAGTTTCAGCAGTGCCCCCGTGTCCACGCCATCACATAGACACACCACAGCCTACAACATATGTAATATCATGTGTGATACACTACAATATTAGGTTCTCAGTTTCAGCAGTGCCCCCGTGTCCACGCCATCACAGAGACACACAACAGCCTACAACATATGTAATATCATGTGTGATACACTACAATATCAGGTTCTCAGTTTCAGCAGTATTTCCTCCTCTCAGTTCCATACTAAAACATTCTGTGAAGTTCTGTTTTTGTTACTATAATTTTATGAATAAATGAGTGAGTACCTGGCAATAGATGGTGACATTATGTCGGCACATGACTGAAGCATTTTAAAGGATAATTCAAACAAAATGTTGATACGTTCAGAAGTGTGATTTTCAATTATGATAGCATCCATGTTAATTACACTAAGAATGTTTAAAATGATTGCTGCATAACAACAATAACAATTGTGATGACACAAATTACAATTTATATTATTATAAAATATTTATCCCAAACAAGACATTTTTAACTTACAACAAGAAAGGGCGGACTTCCTGATCCTCCACGACTTCGCTTTTTGTTCAGTATTTCATCTCGCTTCTGTTTTCTAATTTGCAAAGCCTGAAGCACAAGAAAGACAAACAAAGGCTACAAAAGAGATAAGTCTACACACTCCAAACAACTTCAGACACTATCAGAAGACTCTAGGTAACCATCCTACTGAGAATATACATATAAAAGTGACTATTTCAACAGGTTCTTTCTAATACGTGGTAACGAGAAAGCAATGAGTAAATGCACCTGGTTTCTTCTCTGTTGTCTATTCAGTGCCTTCTTGGCAGATCTCCCTGACAAAGACTTCACATTCACTCTCCCTGAAACACAACAAGAGTTCATGCAGAGCACATACTTAATGCCACACATGCTCAACCATGACTGCTATGTTAGTTATGTCAACAAAATTCTTATCACATATATTTTTAATGTGTGATAATTTTGCCTTTTATCAGTTTAACACTGGTTGAAGTTGGTTCCAGAATATGCTTGTTTGCAGTGTTTGAAATTAACGGCTTTTTATCTGTGGCTGCCAATTGAAAATGCTTCCCGCCGATTCGGTTAGCCAAAATTCACAAGTTATCGGCCCCACCCGTTTCATCCCAGCGGCCACAGCTGGGTCGCACCGTATTAATGACTCACATTACACTATTTACTAATCTATGCTAATTCGATATAAAATACAATCGTGACAAACTAAGTCTTCCTTGCCAAAAACAAAGCCTGCACATGCAAGGGAAACCCCTGGCTCTTGCAACAAGGGTGCCTATACTGTAGATAACTAATTTCATTCAGTGGATAAGGAAGTGGTTGGCAAGATCACCAACTTGAGAAAACCTGGTGAAGAGAAGACTGAGCTCCAGAAGTAGTATCTTTTGACAACACTGAAGGAAGCTCATGCAATGAAACATGAAACCCATAATTTAGCTGTCTGTATATTGCACATGACATTAAAATATGAAGATACAGTTCCCTGTAAACATGCAGAAGAGTAAAGTACCAATTTTTATTTTATGTTTTCCCCAAAATAATGAATTCTGTTATCATGCCATGTAAATCTTGTCTTGAAATGATTAGTTTCAGTCAAAGTTTTAAAGATAAACTAACCATTTCGTCACAGATTGTAGTTGGACAATGTGCTCCACTTTCACGGCGAACGAATATAGCTGGTCGTTATTATGGATTCAGTATGGAAACATTTTCGCTTTTCCGGGAACTCAAGGGGATTTCCAAAAGGACTGCATTTTAAAGGATGGATTGACGAAATATGATGTTAGTGCTGGGTGTTTTTTTGTGGTGTAGACATTTAGTTCAGTATATCTTAGCATGTTATGAAGAAAGAAAAAAATCAACTGACATGGTAGCCGCCCAGCCACCTTAATGCAACAATTCAACAAGCATTAACTAATTCAGTAGTTTGTCTGGTGATTAAAAAAAATTACATACAAAAGTTGCACATTCGAGCTAGCATATTGCAGTAGATACTCGGTAGTTCCAGTATGTGTGAAAAAAAGTATATTAAAAATAAAATTAGTCTATTTTATAGACCAAGTATACTCTTTCGATGAAAGTAAGCCAAAAACATGTTTTGAAAACATGGGCGGGATGTCTTTAAAGGGATGTCGGATGTTTTGGTCCATACCGAGTTTGGCCCATGGGCCGAACCAACTATTTTCGTAACAGGTGAACCAGACCTGGGGCTAAAGTATTCGGTACTCATGTATATATTTTTAAATACTCATACTCGTAGAAATTATGACCATGTACTCGTACTCAATGTACTCAGATTTTATGAGTACATTACAAGTACATCTGAGTACTTTTTCAATGATAATTATTGTGAAAATTATTTTATTTCTTATTTTAAATCATTAACAACTACAATCTAAAAAACTATGGTAGCAAATTGTATTACCTGCATATGAATCAAACTAACACAATTTTTTGTTGTTCTTGCATGCATCTCAGCTGAGTTATATAAGTTTTCTAACACAGGATCATTAAAAACACTTTATTATGTCAATTCTATTGCAACAACCATGATATCAATTGCAATATAATAGCCCCTGATTTGTAATAATTATTATTGTTACATTTAGTAGATGTGGTTCACTTTTCTGCACATTGAATGCACCGAAGCCACAAAGGCTTTGCTTCAAGAGGCAGCATCTTTAGGTTCTTTTCCCAGTCACAAACCTCTAGTTCATATCCATAGTTATACTAGTCCAGGCAATAATCCTTGTGTTTGTTTAATTAAACCAGGAAGTCTATTAATCCCATAGTGAAAGGGTAATTAATCAGTTAGCCATAAAATGCCTTTGTTGCTCTCACAAGTGACAGCGTTAAGTACTGCTAGCCGAGTCTTCTTCTGAAGAAGTTTGGTGACTCAAGTCAGACAGCCTGCACTAGTATTGCTTGGTGCCAATTTGTAGTGTGGTTAAAGAACAAAGGGGATATTGAACCCTGGACATGGGTAGGTGCTAACCCACCCTCTCAGCAAACATTAGTTGTGGACTTGTGGTCACTGCCTAACAGTGTTCATTGATTCATATATCATATACATTTAATGGTTATATTTCTTTTTTCTTGTTATGTTGTGCTATAAAATGTATTTTCAATTTAAATACATTTTAACCCATATTGGAGCATCTGAATGCGAATCGCACCTTTGAATGGAATGCAACCCCCAGTTTGGTCCCAAACATAAAGATGTTTTTTTACACTGTTCCTCATAAAAAAGATAATTATATAAATTAATTCATGGTTATTTAAAAATATGTTATTATTATTATACAGAGTTACTATAATACCATACAAGATGTACTCATACTTGTGGAAATGTACTTGTACTCAGCCATCACCAATCACCATTGTACTCATGAAAATGTATTCAGCCCCAGAGGTGAACCGTTTTTTGCTCGCATGGGCCGAATCAATCATGTATGCAACCAGTGCCAACATGCTCCGTAGGCTGAAATGATTAACTTATTCTAACTGGGAAATGGGGGCCCGTGAACCTTATTACATTCGTATTTTTTTAATTGGACCAATTTGACTGTTGTAACTGGAAAATGCTAGGTGCTAAATTATTGGCGTTTTCGAACAAATATTCTAATCAATTCTAACTAATCTTTAAAAACATACAAATGCGTTAAGAATTACATTGTTTTTTATTAAACATATATACGGATGAAGATACAAAGTCTACATGGGCCATCTGTTGGCGTAGTCGTAGGTAGGTATATTACAAAAAAAATTGTTTTATAATAATTTAAACACTTCTATCTGATAGAGTATGTTATGCCATCACCCATTTTTTTCAATATCTTTATTACTTTTTTTCAATATCTTTATTATTTGTGAAGTTATTCCACTTTTTGGCTTCAAAAAAAGGGGTCTATTTTGTATATTGGAATCAAGTCCATTTCTTGTGACCTTTATGTCTGGTGACTGTGCTACCACTGAATGCAGGGGATCATGGCATTATGTGAACTAATGAAGATATTAAGGTGTAATAAAAAGACCCTAAGATGTTTACCTAACAATGTGTGACCTTGACATGACCTACTTATATTGACCTTGACCTACAGTGACCTATTTATGCTGAAAATGGTCTAATTACTAATATAGCAAGTACGTATGACATGTGGAATCAGGGAGGGATGTAAGGGAGAATTAATGTACATGTACACATGGACCTTAATGCAAATTAATGACCTATTACATTGTGACCTTTGACCTAATTATGTGTCTTAATGGCCTATTTATTTTTAATTAAGTCTGGAATTGGAGGTTGTAATTGTTGAATATAATATTCGAAAATTTACTAAGGGAAATGGTGTATATAATTACCTTTACTACAATATATGTTGATGACAATTGATTATAATGTGACATTTGCATAATTACAGGTATTAGTGGCCTAGCTTTGTATATTTAAGTTTAACAATATATTCTTGCATGGTGAAATAATCGCTCTGTCATTGTATAAATGTAACACAATTTATTATATATTGTGAGAGCACATCAATATTCACTGTTTCATGAAATAATGTCCTGCACTTTAACATGAAGTAATGTTTATATACTGTTCACAGTAGGCTGATAGAGAGACATGGAAAAGGACAATACCCAACTATGAGGCGAACCATAGAGTACACCCCTGGTTCACTACAGCAATTATTCATTGTTTCAAGTCCATGCCAGTGCATGTGTCAATGTTCGCATGGTATTGCAGACTCAGTGCAGGAATGTTCATATGTCAATGTCTCATGAATTAATGTCATGAAGCAATATATTAAAGTGGTTCACATGATACTGTCGGTTGAGTGTACACATCTTCAGAGATCACTGTTTCGTAAAGCCATGCATGTTTAATGTGCCGATGTTCACTGGACACTGTAGACTCGGTGTACATATATTCACAAAGTCTTTGTCTGTCTTTTAATGTGTGTGTTATGCTTTTAATCTTCAAATGTATTGTGGAATCCTAGAAAATAAAATATACATATATATGTATATATATGTGTGTGTATAATGTATATATATATATATATGTGTGTGTATAATGTATATATATATATATATATATATATATTGCACACACACACATATATACATACACATGTTGTGCATTAAAAGTATGTGTAGAAAGAATAAAAAATACATAACATATGAACATCATACATCAAGTAATTGCTTAACAAAACTCTCATTTATGTTTTAAATGTAATATAAAGGAAGGAAACCAAAAATAATAGACATCTTATTGATTGTATACATTCAAAATTATCAGCACATAATTGTAAAAGTGCAGATGGTGTGGCTTTAAATGCTGAAATATCATGATGTCAGATCGTCAAAACGGTGCTAAGTCACGCACAAACCGGAAGTTACGCACACAGCATTTAAAATGTGAAAATATTACATTTTAACAAGAGCAATCTTAATGATTATTAATGCCATGCAACATTGATATATATCTATAATTACTTGTTCCCACTAAATCTAGCCGCAGTTGGTTGCAAACACTTCGATTGCGTGGACTTTGAATCGTGGAAAATGACTTCGTTGCGCAGCGATGAAAGTGTGTCAACAACGTAAACGCACTTTTAAACGCTAAACAGCGCGCGCCTAGCTAATTTTCCGAACGACACTGTACTCGGGCGAACAAACCCACATTCATAATAGGCACATCATTATAAACCTGAAATATTGACGATGCTAAGTTGTTCGATGATTATTTACCGTTATTTTTAACTACTATTCACAAGGCAAAAGTTAACACGAGCTTGCCTCGGTCAAAGGCAATCCAGGAACGCCCGCGAAAATTCCACATGCTTCGTCAGTCTTTCATTGATTGATATATGTATCAGTTAAGGTCACACGTTCATTTGCATGTTATGATGCAAATCTGCATGACCATCAAAACCAGATGGAGCCTAAGATGGCGGTCACATATTCTGGGTCAATTTCTACGTACGAATTTTCCGCAGCGCACCTAGCGGATTGTAATATACCTACCGTAGGCCGAACTCGTCATGACGATGGGCAGAACCATCCGAAACCACTTTCGGCTTTAGTTTAAAGTGATCTAGCATGACAGCTAATTAATATACAACCATAAAACTGATACCATGATGTATCCTAATAAAAGACCTTTCCAATGATGCACAACTCTTTGCAATAATTACATTTTCTAACAAATTATCCAGCATAGCTAGCGCCATCAGATGGCAGTCAAGTGTCCCACGTGGTCAGAAAATAACTTAGACATGACAGTTGTAAAGGTGTACCAACGGAAAACGAACACATCCTAGTGTAGAACTTGTGTACCTTTAGTATCTTTATCCAACTGGCCTTTGCTTCTGTGACGACCAGTTTTGTGTGTCTTGTTTTGCTGCTTGAACGCACCAGGACGATGCTGCTCCTCCTTCTCGGCTGCCATGTTTGTTGACTTCCAAAGGCGCCTCCTACCGACCGGTGACGAAACTGAATGACGACGCCCTCTGTCGGAGTCGCATAGAAACAGGCAAAGAGCGGGGAAAAGTAGCGGTGTGTTGATGGTTGTAGTTTGTTGTCACATTCAAGATAATATTTAAGGTTTGTTATATATTGCACACAATGCTGATATCACTACTGAAAGGCACATGTTGTGGTAACAATGGCATTGGTCGTTCTAGCTTACATTTCCTGTAAAGTTGTGACTGACATCTCGCAGTGCAAGTGGTACCTGTCTGTACCGCCAGGGCCAAACTGCCACTGCCACAAACTACCCAAAGCCTGACAAAGGCAAAGCAACAAGCTCCAAATGACAAGTGTATAAGGAAGCCATTTACTAATTGAAAGTCCAATAATTATTTATATGTGATCCATCCTTAATCAATGTTCATGTGACTTGTCTGTACAGTCACATATATTAATCCTTGGTGAATAATTTTTTTTACTGACAATGAATCTCTCGACTCGATGGTATCAGGAAATGATGTCCTGTAATGTTTGTCTTATTTGCAGTGTCATCCAGTGTTTGACATGTCTGATGATACAAGTGACGGTGTCAGACAGGTGTGTGAGAAGGTGCCGTGTCGACGACAGCAAGCCGAGTTGCTCTCTCTACTCTTTGGACAGGTGAGAATTGGTTAACCAATTAATAGGCAGAGAAGATAGACTTCTTGTGACATTTAGCTCCAAACAGCCCAGTCTATGGCTACAACAAGCACTGGAGTGGTTTGTGGTTTATTTCAGAGTTTTCCTTCTCTAGAGTTAATGAGTCCACGACACGTTTTTCCATTTCCCTACCTGTGATGTTTTACTTCCCCTGGCGTAGACACCAGGTAGAAGGGACAAATGTCATTTAGTTTCTCTTCCAAAAGACACAGGCAAGGTGGGGTGAACGAAATTGCCCAAATTGTTAAACAGCAAAGGTAGAATTGAACCACCGTCCTCTCGATTGACAGGTGGATGCCCTAACATTTAGACCACCACTATCATCTAATAGCACCAAACTACAGGAAACATTAATCCAACAAAAGTCCAGATTGTTTGATATTTCCTGTATTAAGACTTCCACATAATATGGTGTATTTGCAGACGAGAAAACTGTCATTACTAGTGACCGTTACTTCTAATGGCTTAGTTTGAGGTGTAGTATCAGAGTGGTTAGAATGTTGGACCCTAAATCAAGAGAACTAGGGTTCAAATTCTCTTGTAGCCATCTTAATGCCTGGACAGTTTCATTCACTGCTTGTTGCCTCAGTTCACTTGGCTGTATAAATGAGTACCTGGGTATTGACAATCGTGGAAATATGTTAACCAAAAGTCTTTGTGTAGTAATTGCAGCATGGCTGAATGCTTCCCAGAGAAGTCAAGTTAATGTTGGAATGAACAGGTCTGCTGTTGTAAAGCGCTTTGAGTGGCCCAAACGATTGGATAGAGTGCTGCATAAGAACTTACTTTTTTTAATGTTACAGTGCATGTATATTACTTTGCAAGATTCATCATTTACATTTCTGTAGGTGACAATGCAACTGTTTTTTTGAATAAGCTGTGTGTTAAGTTTGTTAACAACTCTTGCAGGCGCAATGTGTCTTACATTGTAGAAAGAACATGTTGTTGTGCAAAGTTTGTTTCTCTATGGACACACGTCAACGGGCAAGTCACTGCTAGTTGACACACTCCTGCGACAGCTGAAGGTGAGGAACATTAAAGTACGCCACTGTACAAAACATGGATGTACGACACTACAAAACATGGATGTATGACACTATACAAAACATGGATGTACAACACGACACTATACAAAACATTGATGTACGACACTATGCAAAACATGGATGTATGACAGTACAAAACATGGATGTACAACACCACAAAACATGGATGTATGCCACTATGTTAAACATGTATGTACGTCACTATGCAAAACATGGATGTATGCCACTATGCTAAACATGTATGTATGTCACTATGCAAAACATGGATGTATGACAACATGCAAAACATGGATGTACGACACTGTACAAAACATGGATGTATGCCACTATGCTAACATGTATGTACGTCACTATGCAAAACATCTATATACGTCACTATGCAAAACATGGATGTATGACACTATGCAAAACATACATGTATGACACTATGCAAAACATGGATGTATGACACTATGCAAGACATGGATGTATGACACTATGCAAAACATACATGTATGTCACTATGCAAAACATGGATGTATGACACTATGCAAAACATACATGTATGACACTATGCAAAACATGGATGTATGACACTATGCAAAACATACATGTATGACACTATGCAAAACATGGATGTATGACACTATGCAAAACATACATGTATGACACTATGCAAAGCATGGATGTATGACACTATGCAAAACATACATGTATGACACTATGCAAAACATGGATGTATGACACTATGCAAAACATGGATGTACGACACTATGCAAAACATACATGTATGGCACTATGCAAAACATTGATGTATGACACTATGCAAAACATGGATGTATGACACTATGCAAAACATACATGTATGACACTATGCAAAACATGGATGTATGTCACTATGCAAAACATGGATGTACGACACTATGCAAAACATACATGTATGACACTATGCAAAACATACATGTACGACACTATGCAAAACATACATGTATGACACTATGCAAAACATGGATGTATGACACTATGCAAAACATGGATGTATGTCACTATGCAAAACATGGATGTATACCACTATGCAAAACTTGGATGTATACCACTATGCAAAACATGTATGTACGTCACTATGCAAAACATGTATGTACGTCACTATGCAAAACATGGATGTATGACACTATGCAAAACATGGATGTATACCACTATGCAAAACATGTATGTACGTCACTATGCAAAACATAAATGTATGCCACTATGCAAAACATGGATGTATACCACTATGCAAAACATGTATGTACGTCACTATGCAAAACATGTATGTACGTCACTATGCAAAACATGGATGTATGACACTATGCAAAACATGGATGTACGACACTATCAAAACATATATGTATGACACTATTCAAAACATACATGTATGACACTATGCAAAACATGGATGTACAGCACTATGCAGAACATACATGTATGACACTATGCAAACATGGATGCACAACACTATGCAAAACATGGATGTATGACACTACAATACATGGATGTATGACACTATGCAAAACATAAATGTATGCCACTATGCAAAACATGGATGTATGATACTATGCAAAACAAATGTACGCCACTATGTAAAACATGGATGTACAACACTTTGCAAAACATGGATGTATGATACTATGTGATAAGTGATAATTTTAGATACTGTATTTGACCTAATAAGTGTGCAGTAGTAGCTTGAAAAAAATTGGGCTATGGAAAAATGTCAGGGAATATGTTCTTATAAGCGTACACAAAATTTTTGTCTAGACAATAAGCCTATAAGGTAATTGTTTAAAACTATGGGTGTCATTTAGTGTAGATCAACTGAAAAGTGGTGTCAACCGTTTAACACCAGATGATGACACTATAATTGTTCCACACTTGTTAAATTATAATAATTATGAATCCTGCTGATTAAAAAGGGAGTGTATGCTAATTAGGGCATGTACGGTTAATATGTCGAATAGGGTATATATCCCTAATCGTAAAATGAAGTTTCTAAAGTATTTTACTTTTAAAAATGTCTTTTAATTGTCCTGCCAGGCCCGCTATGTGGTTGTAAACTGTGTGGAGTGCTACACTGCAAAACTGCTGTATGAACGCATACTCAACGAGTTGTCTGGCGTCATTCCTTCGCCCAGCAACGATTACGCCATCTACAGGCGATGTGACAACATGGATGACTTCATACATTATCTCCGCCTGGTGGAGCAACAGGAAGGCTTGTCAGGAGAGACAGTGTACATTGTGCGCAGACATTTTGAACATTTCAGTTAGAGATATTAGCATAAAACATCATGAAGAGTATTAGGAGCCATCTGAAGACAATACTATTGGTAGTAAATTTAACTATCGATAGTCATCGTTGATAGTGCACTGATCTATCGATAGTAACAATAATTAGCAAAACAAATCAGCAAGGAAACTTGTTTATAAACAAGTATCTTTTAACTTTATTTCATAATTTTACTTATTATTATTATGCTTAATTTAACGTCAAGAATCATCGATCAGTGCAGCAGCATTCATGGAATTACTTTTTTGAATCAACTGTCTCCATGCGGTGTCACCATCCATCAACTGAGACTGCTTTCCTGCTCTTAGATAATTTCTTCTGGATATGTCAGTAATCTATCTCATGTCGACCCTAGAGGTAAATGTTGCCTGACTGAAACAATTGCAAGACTAATCAAGAGCGTTTACACAGGTGTTTGATAAAGCTGAGCGACTCCGGAGCATGGATGCCAATCTACTTCCAGTATTTCTCAGGCTGCAAGAACTTGTGAGTATCTGGATTGGCAAAATTAATGAAGGGTTTGTCTCAAAAATACTGTCAAGTTTACGCTAAAACCTTCCTGGCCATGTAGCAGCTGTGATTCGTTCATGTTAACCAAAATAACTTTAGGGATCATCAGTGACACTTTCACATTTGTATGTATGTAATTTATTTATTTGGGGATTTTCTAAAAATTGTATAAGTTGGCGTTTTGTGGGTATTTTTTCATATTAAAAAAATCATGAAACATCACCAAATAAATAAAAAAAAGTATGTTTTATTAATCTGGAGTATTATTTAATATTTCAAGTACAATTTGTGCAGAAATTATTGGTTTATCTTAAAGTAAAAACTTTTACTGAAACTACTCAGTTGAAAACAAGTATAGAATAACTGCCCAAGCTACCTTAGCAGTAATGTGGTCATCTGTTTATGTTTCACAATGGCAACATCGCTTAATAGAAAGAACTGCCGGAAAAAATAACAAGCTATAATTAAAGCTGCTTCCTCAAATGGTTCAGCCCTTCGCAAATCCAGTTCACTTACTTTAGTCGTTAGATCTGATAAGGATCAAAATAGTGGATATCCAAAATGGTAAACACTGTGTTTGTCTGTTTTGCCGATCACATATGACAAAGTTAAAAAATTTCACCAAGGAAGAAAATCGAGATTTTTCAGCATTTCTAATTAACTAATTTAATACTTTGTCTGATGATTTCACGAAAATTACATACAAAAGTTGCAAGAACGAGTTAGCATGTTGCAGTGGATACTAGGTAGGTTTGTTTTTTTCGCAAAATTAATTTGAAATGAGACTAGCCAAAAAATCTAATTAATTAATAATAATAATAATAATTGACTTCTATGGTGCCTATATCCTCAGGAACCTGAGCTCAAAGGCGCGACAAAACAGAATCAGTAAGCGTAATCGTAAACAGGGACTAGCAAAAGTCAGTATCAGAACGAGGAACAACCGAACATTTATGGTGGGAATGCAAGTTGGAATAGATATGTCTTGAGTTTTTTTCGGAAAATAGCAATAGTTTCTGATGTTTTCAAAGTGATAGGGAGTTCATTCCAGACCCTAGGCACAGCGACAGAGAAGGCACGTTTACACAAGTTAAGTTTTGTTTTAGGTACAATAAGTTGTTGTGAAGTTGATGATGTTAGCTGCCTAGGGAAATTTGAAAGATGCAGGAGACTAGTCAAGTAGGATGGTTGTTGTGTAGATAGAGCACGATATGCAAGAGTGGACAGCTTAAAATTAATTCGGTAAGAAACTGGAAGCCAGTGTAACTGTTTAAGTAGTGGTAGTGACGGTGAAAACCGAGGCGCCCTGAGAGCCGCACGTGCCAAACAATTTTGTACTCGTTGGAGTTTAGCCATGTCTCTTTTAGCAATGTTATTTAGTAGTGAATTGCAATAGTCAAGGCGGCTGCTAATTAGTGCCGTTGATATTGTTTTAGCAGTAGATATAGATATGTGACGCCGAATTCGATGACGATCACGAATATGATAGAAACAGGATTTACATACTTGAGAGATACGCTGGCGAAAGTTGAAGTCACTGTCAAAGATAACACCTAGATTGCGAACAGTATCTGATGGGAATGTATCACTGCCAAGCAATTTAACTGGGAAACGGTTGATGACTTTATTTCTTTGTTGTTTAGTGCCAATAATAATAAGGTCTGTTTTGTCTGGATTAAGCTTTAGTAAGTAAGACAATCACTTAAAGTCGAAAGAGATTCTTGTACATTTGATTGTGAAAGTGATATGTAAACCTGTGTGTCATCAGCATAAAGGTGATGACTGAGATTACGATTAGCAATAACTTGGCTGAGCGATGTAGTATATAAGCTGAACAGAACAGGGCCAAGGACCGATCCTTGTGGCACTGCAAATGGTAGATGTGGACTAGATAATGTGCCAGATATGTTAATACTTTGATATCTGTCTGATAAAAATGATTTGAACCACCGAAGAGCTTGGCCAGAAATTCCAAAATATCTATGGAGGCGTTGTAAAAGGATTGAATGATCAATTGTATCGAAAGCAGCTGAGAGATCAAGTAAAGTGAGTGCTGTGACTTTGCCATTGTCCATGTTATCAACTATATCATTGATTATTAAGCTCCTTTAATGAAAAGTAACTAGAACTAATTGCATAGTACTGTAAACTAGAGCTGACAGGAACTGACTAATGCAACCAATCAGAAATAAGTTCAAGTTGTGCTTGATTCTTGCACTGTTGTCTAGTGTGATGTTCCATTGACCCTGTGACATAGTGACCTGTGACCCAGTGACCTTGTTGTTAGAGCGGAGGTCTCAATGTCTGCGTCCTGCTGCTCTCTGAGATTGTCTGGGAGAAGTTTCGACAGGGAACTGGAGTGAGGGAGCCCTACGTCATCCACTTCCCTGACTACACGGCAGGTGAGTCTTCTATATTAGCAGAGGTCATCAGCCAACAATATTTCTATTTACAGTCACATTATGTTCTGCCATTTTGCCATAAAATATCCAGTTTTAGTTAGGATAGGCTAAAACATGCCTTTCCTTTAAATGAATCATTATATTATTAAAAATAAAGTGGGACTGTTTGTGTCATTGAAATGTAATATATGTTGTCAACTCCAGCCAATCCGTTGCTATTGAACAGTGATTAATGTATCATTTGCGAACAATGCTGGATTAAAGCATGTGCATGGTTTTTGCCACAAATATCCGAGAATGTGTATTATATATTATATATAATTGAGAATCATGCTATAGTATCAGTTCATTAGATTTAGTTTCAGTTAAGATACAATAAAAACATGACTTTTTCTTTAAGTAGCATAAATTTGTAGACTCTGTTACTGTTACACACATGCACAGATTGTTGTGTTGTGTGCAGGGGTTGCACAGATCCCCGAATGTTCTTGAATTTGACTTTGTGACTCGTGCACCCTTAAATGTTCTTGTATTTATGGCAATATTCTTGAATGCTCTTGAAAACATATTTTATGTGTTGATATGTGAATGCACCAACTATCAGTGATTGCATGTTTTGTACTTGAAAATTGATTAATTTATTTTTAATAAGTTTTAAATTTTTCATAGATAGTTTCCCAGAGGATACTACTGCAAAGCTATGATCAATAAAAAATAGTTTACTGGTAATCACCAGATGTCATCACATGCGAACATGATCCAATCAAATGAGCTCTTTCTCCGATGGCATGGGAGGCAACAGCCAGCATGCATGCTGTTTGATTGGTAATTGCCATGCTAAGAGCTGAAATGGATTGTAATTTCAGGCATGAGTGGTTATTGGATAAAATAAAAAAATTGGGTCAAGAACGATTGCAGTGGCAATCAGAAACAGCACAGTTGAAGGCGTGTACTGATTGCGACAAAATTTAATGTGTTTAATGCCGTTTAACGGTTTTGTGATTTCACAAGTCTTAAGAAACTTTTGCACAAGGAATAAATATTCTAAATAATTAGCAGTTATTTCATTGATTGAGTGCAAATAAATGATTAGAAAAGTTGTTTTTAGGGAAATATTTACAAAGTGGAAAGACTACAGTGCACAAAATCATTATGGCGTTTGCGTTTCGAGTCCGTGAATAAAGCTTTAACATTTAGGCTAAATTAAGGTACTCTAATCCTAATTTATTGCCAGGAGCTGCTTATTAATATTAACAAAACTATAATATGTAACTTCAGCCACTCGGACACATGTACGCACACGCACACCTATTTCTATTTGAATACAGATGAGAAATCAATCTAATCACTCCTATTAACACAAATTTGTCGCTGTCAGCTATTTTTTTCTGCATGTGCTGATAGATGTACGAGTGGCACAAACAGTCTATTTCATTTGACATCAAGTATTTTAAACATTCATGCACTTGAAACAATGCTGTTTCCCCCCCAAATGTTCATGAATTTTACCTTATGCTTTCTGTATGAACCCTGGTTGTGTGTTAGATGAGCTGCTGGAGATCATGTCTCTAGACTGTCCGGCTGACTTCTCCTATCACTGCTACGCCGGCTACATCAAACTGCTTCTAAGCGTCTTCCACAGTGTCTGTCGCAACCTCAGTGAACTACGCCATCTGGTGAGTAGTATGTCATAACATCGATAAACTGCACCATCTGGTGAGTAGTGTTGCAACCTCACTGAACTGTGCCATCTGGTGAGTAGAGTTTTAAGCACAGCACACTTCCACCTGGTGGTAAATGATACATTTTCATAATTTTTTTCTCTTATTCTGTAGTAACTACAGGTTAAAACCAATAGGTTGGATAATATTACTGTAGGCCGTAGGTACTCACACACACCCACATCACAACCTATGTTATAAATGTTTTTTAACCTAGAATGTTAAGAAAGTAGTTTTATAAAGTAAATTTTATAAACAAATGTAAAATCCTATGAAATTTCTAAAAATAAATGTGGAGGAGAAAGCAGGTGTTTATCAACTGTCTTAAGTTGTTCACTATTTGTTGTTTCAGGCATGGCTCAACTTTGCCAAATACATTGAACCAATCGAGAAAGGTGAAGGTGAGTTGCCTCTTCTCCACTGTGTTACTCATCTACTCCACTGGGTTACTCATCTACTCCACTGTGTTACTCATCCAATTCAATGTATTATTTATCTACTCCACTCTGTTAGTCATCTATTCCACCATGTTACTCATTAAATTCAATGTGTTGCTCATCTACTCCACCATGTTACTCATCTACTCCACTGTATTACTCATATACACTACCATGGTATTCAAGTTGTAATCATGGTAAAACGTAAAACACAAATCCACCACAGCAAAACAAATCTTTCCCTGAATATATACCAGCTAACCTAGCTAATATGTTCACAATGATTAATCAAGTTATTATTTGCTAAAAAGTATTGCTTTTACATGTTATTGTTTTATTCATGAAGCCATTCTTCTGAGGGTCAATTTTTGTTGTGGCAGCCAGCCTTGAAGACAGCAGGAAGCTGTGGAGGAATGTTGAACCTCACTTGCGGAGAGCTCTATGCACGGTCTACTTGAGGGAAGTTTCCAGGTAAATTTGAACAATTTTAAAATGCACAAAATAAAATGCTTGTACGGTGGAACTTTAACACTACTTGTATCATAGCAATAATTCCTGCAATGGTTACGTATTAACCAGTATTCATAACTGTGGTGCAAATAAGCTTATCCACTTATTTCCATTTTCTCTACAACAAGGTAATTTGAAGGCCAAGGTAATTTTGCTGTGCATGTACCCCCAAAAGTTGGCAGTAATTTAATCATGCTTTTGAGCAGTAATGCAACAGCAGAATACATCCCAGGTAAGTTGAACTGATGAACTGAAATAGACTGTTTTGTATATGCTATGACATAAACAAAGATAAAGGTGACTATGGCTTTCAGCTATGAACCGGATGTACTGGGGTAAGACAAAGTGATACAATCTCACTTCCTTTGATGCATTGCTAAAAAGTAGCCATTGCCAGTATTTTTTTCTGTGATGTGTTACACACTACAATGGTGAGTTGCCACTGCCATTATTTGTATGTGATGTGTTGCAGTGCTCAGTGGGAGAGGCTACAGCAGACAGACGAGTCATCAAGTCACAAAACGACAGACAAAACCTTGCAAGGTCCCTTTTTATGAATGCTTGTCTACCAATAAGATGTGTTCAAAACGGAACTGTAAAGTCATGTGACCTGAAGCTGTCGTTGTAGGCATCAGTTGACTGTTTCATCGAAATTCAGTGGACTTGATTCATGAACATGTGTTTAGTTTGTTAAGTGGTTCAGATCAGTGTTTGATTTATTCACTAGTGTAAGTGTAATGGTTATGTGAGCATTAGATGGCACTACCTTGATGCAGGGACCACTGTACACAGCATGCCACATGTATGTATGCACATGTATGTATGCACGTGTGTGTATCTGAGAGGACAGAGTTTGAGTCCACCTGCTGTTTTGAAACTTTGGCAATTTCGTTTAATGCACTTTGCTCCAGTTCGCTCAGCTGTATAAATGAGTACCTGGCTACAGACAGTTCACTCAGCTGTATAAATGAGTACCTGGCTACAGACAGTTCACTCAGCTGTATAAATGAGTACCTGGTTATAGACAATTCGCTCAGCTATATAAATGAGTACCTGGTTATAGACAGTTCACTCAGCTGTATAAATGAGTACCTGGCTACAGACAGTTCACTCAGCTGTATAAATGAGTACCTGGCTGCAGACAGTTCGCTCAGCTGTATAAATGAGTACCTGGTTACAGACAGTTCACTCAGCTATATAAATGAGTACCTGGTTATAGACAGTTCACTCAGCTGTATAAAAGAGTACCTGGCTATAGACAGTTCACTCAGCTGTATAAATGAGTACCTGGCTACAGACAGTTCGCTCAGCTGTATAAATGAGTACCTGGCTACAGACAGTTCACTCAGCTGTATAAATGAGTACCTGGCTACAGACAGTTCACTCAGCTGTATAAATGAGTACCTGGCTACAGACAGTTCACTCAGCTGTATAAATGAGTACCTGGCTACAGACAGTTCACTCAGCTGTATAAATGAGTACCTGGTTATAGACAATTCGCTCAGCTATATAAATGAGTACCTGGTTATAGACAGTTCACTCAGCTGTATAAATGAGTACCTGGCTACAGACAGTTCACTCAGCTGTATAAATGAGTACCTGGCTGCAGACAGTTCGCTCAGCTGTATAAATGAGTACCTGGTTACAGACAGTTCACTCAGCTATATAAATGAGTACCTGGTTATAGACAGTTCACTCAGCTGTATAAAAGAGTACCTGGCTATAGACAGTGGTGGATATGAAACCGTGACTGAAGTCAAGTTGGTGATGTAATGAACAGGTCTGCCAGGGGTGAAGTGTAAAGCAGTTTGAACAATCTTTCACTGGACACTGCGCATTATAAGTTACCTTTTGTCTTTACGTTGTGTGTGTAAGATACCTCTGTGCATGTAGGTGTGTCGTCATGGGTCAACATGGAGCTGCCATACTACTCCAAGTACCTTCTCATAGCTGCCTATATCGCGTCCTACAACCCTGCCAAGTCTGACCGCAAGTTCTTTGCCAAGGTACACTTTTACAACTAATTACTATGAACCGGCTTCTAGCAGTGTCTACACAGCTATATCTCATGTTAAAACGCATAACAAACATGATCAGTGAGCTGCCAGTGTTTCTCTGACTGTCGGCTGCAAAAATGATCACATTCCAGATATTCTGTAATACAATTTTGTTTCCTCTTCAGAAGTATACATTTACTTATATTTGAGCACTTGGCCACACAATCTACATAACAGTGTCATGAAGGGTCAGTGTGTTTTAGCTGTATAAATGAGAAGAAATGTCTTATGTAATTGTGTACCCCTTTACAATTGTTTGAAATTAATAAGTATTTGATATAGTACATATTATACAGTTGGCAGTAGAACACGCATGCACGCACGCACGCACGCACGCACGAACGCACGCACGCACGCACGCACACAAATTATGTTTACTACAGTACAGTGTTTAAATATCTAGTGTCACAAGTAACAATATTAGAGTGTTAACTAATAACACATACAATACCTTAGTTTGGTCAGTTTGGCAAGAGCACTAGTTGAGAAAAAAAATGAGAAATAGTCATATTAATTTAAGTTTGTTAAATTTGACAAAAACATTAGATGATTAAAAACACTAATAATTTATTGTTAGAGGAAATAAAACAATTAGATATCGTAGTTTTAATAAAACTATGCTGTCAACCTTTTTTACTCAATCTTGCACAGATTTCTGCAGTGGTGTCGGTTATATTTTCTTACCTACTAATTATGGTTTGTGGCAGTAAAACTGATAGGAATAATGTTATGTAGTAGTCAGTGCAGCCTCTTGATGTCTGTTTGCAGCACTCAGGTAGGGTGAACAAACGAGTGGAGATGAACTCACACAAGAAACAAGAACAGGTTGGTGGCTCTGTTGTATATATGCTTTATGGTAGTTTGTTACTCTGTTTGTTTGCCTATCTCTGTCTGTCCATCCGTCCGTCGGTCTGTTCCCTCATATCTCTGTCAGTTTTGCATGAATGGGCTTGAAATCTTGTAGATGCACCCGGGGGCCCACGAGGATGGTTCGCGCATTAAATAAATTACATTACTTAATTACAAACAAAAAAAGTTCGTAGTTATGTACAATTGTTAGCAACACTGTTTTAAAAGTACGTTCTTATATAGCGTGGTATCCTATCCTTGGAACTGTTCAAAATGCGTTACACTTCACCCCCTGGCAGGCCTGTTCATTCCAACGTCATCTCAACTTCTCTGGGAAGCATTCAGCCATGCTGCAATTACTGCGTGAAGACTACTTGTTCAGATATCCGCCTCTATCTGTAGCCAGGTACTCATTTATACAGTTGAGTGAACTGTGGCAATGTGGGATTAAAGAAATTGCAAAAGCTTCAAAATGGCAGCAAGAGGGTAGTACACGCCCTGACTTTTTGCTCAGATCTGACAGAATTTCTATATTACCATGTGTAATACATACCCCAACTTTGTAGCATAAGCCCTGATTTCCCTACTTCCGATAGTTTGGTTGAAGCACAGATTAGAGTGTTCTTTTGCGTGGTGTACCATTTCAGTCCAAGTGGCACCGCGCTGTATCAACCACATATTCGTTCCGACAAATTGTGTTTAGCCTTGTTACCATGTGTATTGAGGAATTATCAAATATTTATTTTGACTATTTTTAGACCAACAACCAGTTACTCGGACCGAAGCCGTTCCCTCTAGACCGTCTCATGGCCATCTTCTACGTGATTGTGGAAGGCAAAGTGGCTCTGTCTGCCAACATTTACTCACAAGTGTGTAGTCAGTACAGGAAACAAAGAAAGACGTTCACCAAACTGACCTACGAAAACCTTGATGTTGAAATGGCTGATCGATGATGATAATAATAATACAACATTTGTATAATGTTAATTCACACTTGAGGGATCAATGCGATGTACATCATATAAAAAATTAACAATATACAAAACAATGTAAAACAGTAAAAGCTGCTACTGTTGTAAATAAATAAATAAAAATTAACTGAAAAGCTGGTAGGACCGATTATTTCAACAGATGAGTAATGTGCAACATGATATACATTAGCAGGATAAATACTATGTAAAATGGCTTCTAAAACGGTGAGTCTTCATAGACTTTCTATAGCACCATTATGCCAAATGCAGAGTTGCCAATACATTTCTGTGTGCTACACATTTTGTCTTGCTTCATTATGCTGCATTGCAATCTAGATGTGTAAGTACTTGCCCATGGCTTTTAAATATTTTGCCAGAAATAAGAATTTTGGTTGTCTTTCAGATCAGTTCACTGGTGACTCTGGGATTGATGATGCAGCTCTCCAGCTCTGAACCACTCGATGCTCCCCGCTACAAATGTCTCATTTCGTTGGACTTTGTCAAGTCTGTAGCCAGGTATGTAGTACACAACACCTGTATGTCATTGTTACTGATCAGCTGAGTCGGATTGTGATTAGCATGATTGAACCGTAGATGCCACAGCACTGGAAAGAAGTTACAATAAAGTTTAATAACAGTCAAAGTAACAGTGACTTTTTAGACAGATCCTTTAACAATATGCAGCTTCCATATATTGCCCTTGTATAAGATCCTTCCATATGCCAAATTTCAACATAGTAAATTATGTAACAACTGGTGTATCATTCCCTTTTTGCTGTAACGACTGGTGTATCATTCCCTTGTTGCTGTAATGACTGGTGTATCATTCCCTTGTTGCTGCTGATAACAAATCTGTGATAAAAATATGTAACACACTGAAATGTTTGATAAAAACATTATGACTGTTTTCTTGCAGAACCATCAACTTTGAAGTGCTGCGATACTTGTATGACTTTGCCTGCTGACACCAGTACCAGTGTGGTAGGACTACTTAAGTTAGTTCAGAAGTGCTGCAATACTAGCATGACTTCGCCTGCTGATACCAGTTCTTGTGTGGTAGGACTACTTAAGTTAGTTAAGAAGTTCTGCAATACTTGCATGACTGCCTGCTGATACCAGTCCTAGTATAGTAGGACTACTTAAGTTAATTAAGAAGTGCTGAGATACTTGTATGACTTTGCCTACTGACACCAGTATTAATGTGGTAGGAATACCTAAGCTACTTAAGAAGTGCTGTTATACTTGTATGATTTTGCCTGCTGGCTCCAGCACTGGTGTTGTAGGACCACTTAAGTTAGTTAAAGTGAAACCAAAGACATTTTTGGGGCCTTTGGACCATATTTGTTCAGAATCCTACATCAAGAGTGCTGACTAGGTTTCCCACAACTCCAACATTAAACATCTGATCGTAGACGTAGACGATTTTAGTCACATACTTGCCAGTAAGTTTGGACTTGCTGTTTGCGTCTAAAATCAACTTATTTGGTAAGATAGTCCATTCATTCATTATTTACTAACTGCCTTGCGTTCCGATTTGACAGTTCTCTTGGTCGAGTGTTTGCGTTGTGTTGAAGCCTTCGGCTGAGGTACTGGAAGATTTCTGGAAGATTGTCGGTACTGCTTCAGGCTTTAGCGTTCTCCGTCACCGACGTTTTGAAAGATCTTGACCCATTAGTTGATGAAAATATATCAACTTCAAAACACGACTCTTCAAAATGGGCCGAACAAAGTCTAGCATATCGCATGGGCTTCGAACCAGCCCGCCTGCAATTGTGAATTCATTGTTTCACTACTGTCTGTTTTTCCAGAGGAAATTGAAAGAAGGACATCTCTCAATACCTTGCTGAATCATGTTTACATCCGAATGCTGCACAGTACAGTGTTGTAAGAGTTTTTGCTGCATGTAAATCCAATATAAAAGCAAATAAAAATGTAACTGCACATCTTAACCACACTAAAAATATACGTGAAATGCACAGCCTACATCACAGCCACATTGGGGGGTTAAGGGGCTGCTCGCCGCTGATTGGTCGAAATTGCAAACACTGATGAATATGTCAGCTTCCACGAAAAATTACATTAGACCAGAATTTCGCACTTTTAGAACAGATTCCCAGTAAACCACTTGCGTGATATTCTTGATTATAGTTGGAAATGGTTAGTTTTTAGGCACTCATATGTGCAAAGGCCCAAAACAATGCTTTTGGTTTCACTTTTAAACTTTGTTTTTCTTTTGTTAAATTTTTCTAATTGTATCATGGAATTATATATGTATTACATGTACTGAGAGGGAAAATCAGCCACTCGTGGCTTTAAACCCTCATTATAGGAACTATGTTAATGTTTGTATGTATCATATCATTGTACGTATTGTATCACAGTTTCTATAATAAACCATCATCATCAAGACATCAGGGGACCTTTTCACTAAGACAAAGAGCTCATAAGGAAAATCCACCATAACACAGAATCCATCGTAGATTTTAAGAGCGTTTTCAAAATGTGCCTCACTAATGTGCTCATAAAATCCATCTTAAGCTAATGATTGAAATTTCCATCAAGCTCCACAGTGCACAATTGGGCAAAATAAATGGAAAAGTTATCTATCCAAAAGTGGCTGATAATACGATCCATCGAACACTTTTCAACTGCATTTGACTGATTTGCTCAATGGGTGAAGAGAAAAAATGTAATTTTAAAAAAGAAGACGCAGTGTAGCAGAGGACAATATTTCTGTGACACACTGGCGACGTGTTGTTTTGACAAGTGAAGTTTTGACAGTTTTCAATAATAACGCTCATGGAGAGCATCAACAACCTCAACCGAAGTTGTGTCATCGGCAACCTTGACCTTCGCGATGCCGTAAAACAGCGCACACGACTTGTCAACGTCAGTGCTGTAAAATAGACGCTCTGAGCAAAAGCCATAATTTACGAGCTTTTCATCGCTGATATTTTGAAAGCTTATTTGACTGAAAACGTAAAAGTGGAGTCAAGATAATATGCAGTTAGGTAAATTTGACTTTTTGTGATGAATTTGTTTTGCTTTGTAAGTTAGGAGCATTTCAATTAGTGTTTTTATGATTTATTCTTAGTGAAACACAATTTTTAGTTTCGATCATAACTAAGGAATGAAATCGATTTTTAAGAGCGAAATGATGCTTAAGAGCTAGTGAAATGGTACCCAGTACTAGTGTGGTAGGACTTCTTATGGCATAACTACTTAGTACTTTAGTACCACATTTGCTGGTTTGGTTAGTGTGGACATGGCTGCTGTAGTGACCATGTCCACAGCTGGGCAACAGCAAATTGAAACCTTGCTTCTCTCAACCAGCAATAAAACAGAGCCGCTGTATGTGTTTTGTGTATCCACTTGGGCAACATACTCAAGCAGTACAACTAAAAGATGATTATTTTGTTATGCCACTGTGAAATGTTCTCTGCATTGCAGGTTTATGTACTTGTTGGGAATCTAAGTCAATAAAATGAGTGTTTCTGCATAATTCTGTTGTCAATATTATGTGATAAAAGAGAAGGGACAGAATCAGTATCACATACACGAGAGTGTCTGCACCGAGCCGGTTTGTAGTTCTCATAATTGGTGTAGTCCTGTAGCAGACTCAGGTTTGCCATTTTTGGGGGTTGAAATCTGTATTTTTTACTTGCTTTTTAAAATTCTGTATAAATCCATATATTATTAATATTTTTTCATTGGTTAATCGACCAATATCATTCCTATTCTGATCGAGTGTCGCCATCTAGCGGGCTGCACAATTTATCTACATCAAACAAAATCAGCTAGGTTAGTTCCGCCTAATTTTATCTGCTTACATCCGATGCAGAATAGGTTCCATCACGATTGAACAGACTACAAAATATGCCTACAATAAATAAAATCTGCAAGGTTTTCTGGGAAATATGCGTAGCGATTTTTCCATGAGTGTGAAACAAATCCATATAAATATGGGTAATCTGTATGAAGTGACATGTCTGTGGACTACTACAGAACTGTAGTAGTTTTTTACTCCATCATTATGTCTACTAGTGCCTCCAGTAGATGTCAGCACTGTACGCGGCACCGTTGCATGGCGTGTAAACGTCAACCACTGATGTGTCAACCAGGTGGACAGCGAATTAAACATTCAGAGTCTCATCGTTTTATCCTAAAATTTTATATAGTACATGTATAAAATATATTTGTTCTAGCACCTTGATCACTCACGTGTTTTAATGAACCATGGTTTTTTTATTTAATTTGAAGGTTTTGATTTTAATATCATGTTTACATTGCACGCTGAATTTCAAGGTCGGTATTCATAAAGAGATAACAGTCAAATTATATTTTAAAATTGTTGTTCATTAAAACATGTTTTGAGCAATCAAGATGTTAAATTAGATATAGTTTATGCTATATAACATGATTTCATGATAAACATTATCCGACCTTGTACCTTTAGTACGATAAGAGTCGTAGACATATGAAGACTTTAAGGTTGGGATACTACTAACAATCCGTAACTTTATTGCAAGAGAACCAGTCTGTCTTGTAGGTTGACTTTCTACACTGAGTCAGTAAATAAAGGTGAGATGACCTTCCTGGTGACAAGACCCTCATAACCAAAGACCCCTTATAACCAAACAGAAGAGAGAGAGATATGAGGAGAGAGATGGAGAGGTGCAGAGACAGACAGAGAGACACACACAGCGAGACAGAGTGAAACTAAAAGAAAGACAAATTGACAGACATACATAGAGACTGACAAGGTTTAACAAGGTTGCCATCCCAAACAACAAGTTCCTGATTGCAAGTGGACAAGGAAGCCATTGGCTTATCGAGAGTCCAACAATTTTCTCATCTATGTGTAGCCCGCCCTTATCAAATATCTGTCAATTCTATTTTCAAACATATTCATACTACTAGCATTAACACAATCATTTGGCAGTTTGTTCCATTCATTTATCACCCTCTTTGAGAAAGAGTATTTTCTCATGTCCAACCTAGACTGCTCTAATGCTGCTTTATGTCCTCTGGTTCTACTGCCTTCTTTAAGTTTGAAGAACATATTCCTGTCAACATCCTCATAACCATTCACTATTTTAAACACTTCTATTTGGTCTCCTCTTAGTCTCCTGGTATCTAGTGTTGTCAAACCACATTTGTAATAAGCGACTTTCATAACTAAGGTCTCTCAATTCTGGAATCATTTTAGTTGCTCTTCGTTGTATTCTTTCTAGCTTGTCTATGTCCTTTTTACGATATGGTCTCCATGCTTGAATACAATATTCCAAATGTGGTCTAACTATTGCTTTGTACAGAGGTACAATTAGCTGTTTCTCCTTATACATGATAGTTCTCCTAATTAACCCTAGAATTTGATTTCCTTTTGAAGCAGCAATCCCATATTGCTCTGAAACTTTCATGTCAGCAATAAATGTTACTCCTAAGTCCTTTTCTTGTGTGGTTCTACCTAGTACGGCATCCCCCATTTTATATTCTTCGTCCATGTTTCCATGTCCTATGTGTATACATTTACACTTCCCAAAATTGAATAACATTTGCCATTTTTCTGACCATTTAACTAATTTATCTAGATCATCCTGTAAACTTTGTTTATCTGTATCATTAGTAACCTTTCTGAATACTTTTGTGTCATCTGCACATTTGAGTACTTTGCTAGATATGTCATCCAAATCATTTATATATATTAAAGCAGTATAGGGCTTAATACTGATCCCTGTGGTACCCCACTCAAAACAGATTTCCAGTTTGAAATCTCACCATCTACTATTACTCTCTGTCTTCTGTGTGTAAGCCACTTTTCTATCCAGTTGATTACATCATTACCTATACTATGGGCTTTTAGTTTAAGTAACAATCTTTGAATTGGCACTTTATCGAAAACTTTCTGAAAAAACATCCAAAGGTGAGCCATCATCTACCCACTTTGTAATTTCTTCAAAAAAACATAAGAGATTAGTTAGACATGACTTTGATAGAAATAGGAGTTAGATAAACTTTTCAAACATTAATCTCAAATGTGATCAGATCTCAGTTCCTTGGAATTATGCACATTCTAGGAATCATCAACATGTGGGCACAGATTAAAGCCTAGCACTCACTTAAGTGTAAGTACTTAGGACAGTTGCCAGTCATGCAAGGGGTGTGTAGTAACTGTGCTGTGGCAAAGAAAGGTTAATTAGAGATGTCTATTGCCTGGGCAGCTTGTGATAAGGGAAATGAGACACCAGTCTGGCAGGCAAGGTGGCTAGGGAAGGAAGAGGGACAACCCTTCCACATGGCTCATTAGTTGTTGATTGTCATTGCTCCAAGCTGATGTGTTAGGGATCATCAAGAGAAACCAAAAACCCACAGGTCCACTGGTGCTGGACAGACAAGAAACTGCTACCTTTGATGACAGAAAGCAACATAATTTTAATAAAGCCTTCGTCTCATTTATTGTCTATGTGCACAAACTGATATGGATTACTTTGTCACAAGTGAATAGTGACACCATGTAAGTATGCATTTATTTTTTCTTTTAGTGAAATATTGTTACATTGGAGTCGTAGCAAGTTAAATAGTGTTGCATTATAGTTGCAGCAAATGGAATAGTGTTACATTGAAATGTTAGCATGTGAAATAGTGTTACATTGTGGCTGTTGCAAGTGAAACAGTGTTACATTGTATTTGTAGAAAGTGGAATAGTGTTACATCTTTAATAGTTGTAATAGACAGTAGTGTTATAGTATAGTTTTTCCAAGGGAAATAATGTTACATTGTAATAGTAGCCAATTAAGTAGGCACTGGCTATTTGCAGAGCTGCTCTACGAATTACAGCAAAAAAGTTATCCTTATTCGCAGGGCAGGAATCAACCAATCACTGTGCACCATTTTCTTGCGCATGTGCAGAATGCAGTTTGAGCATCGTGGTCTTTCGTTCACATTGGGGTTTTCAGACGATGCTTGCCTCAGCTCTAGGCATGTTTTATTGCTTTTTTTTTACATTATGTTAATTTTTTACGTATATATATATATATATATATATATATATATATAATATATATTATTATAATATTACATTATATTATATATACTACGATTTAACAATGGAGCATCTTCTTTTGCAAGAAGGCTCACACTATCTTCATTCTCAAGTGTTTCCTCGTTGCATTGGGATATATTCCAGTTTTAACTTAGCATGTTGTATATACAGCAGTTTAATTTACATTAGCATTTTCGTTGTTAGTATTTAAGAAAATCTATTATATTAGCATGTTCTATGTACATGAGTTTTGTATAAGTATGGAGACAAGTTTTAAATATCTATACTAATTCATTTAATATGTTAGTTTAAGTTATTCATTGAGTATAGTAAGATATTTAGACCCATCTTTTTGTTCACGTTTTGTGTTAGTAGGTAGACTAGATTTCAGTTAATAATTATTAATTTAGTATGTTATGTTAGTATGTAGTGCCATGATTTCAGTTATTAGTATAACAGAATATTTAGAATATTTAAGTTTTTGTTATGTCTGTTCCATGTCTGTTTGCGTTAGTATGTAGACAATATTTAAATTAATTTAATATATTATGCTAGCACATGCTACCAAATTTCATTGCAACACCATTTAATATAAAAACGTTTTACAGAAATTTATTAAATTGACCAAATAAATAAACAGCGTAATAACACAAGACTATTTAGCATTTTATATCAAAGTATGACAACAATACAAAATTTAATCAACACTAATTATAACATTAGTGTTTTGTAACGGGATCTCGGTTGTTGGTATTTAGACTAGTGTGTTGTGTATTATGTATTCAAGTCATCCGTAAAAAATACTGTAGTCAGGATTTCACGTTATTGTAACACTCCTGATTGTTCACTACAGTGCTGATTGTGTTCATTCATATCTATACCATACATATATATATATATATATATATATATATATATATATATATATATATATATATATATACTATTCCCTATACCATAATTTGGCAGGGGTGCCAACCTTCCTCTATAGTAAGACAAAAAGCTTGTGCAGAATGATTGCCGTACTGTTAGACTAGTGTAGGTGTAAAGGTCCTCCCACAACTCACAGAATAACTTGCCGTAATTTGCAGAGCTGCTCTGCAAATAAGAATAACTTTTGCCAAAATTCACATATCACGGCGGTTCTCTGCGAATAAGAACAACTTGCCATAATTTGTAGAGCAACTCTTCGAATAAGATTACAGTTTGCCGTAATTCGCAGAGTTGCTCTGCAGATGAGGCCAATTGTAGCTTTCAAACTGGAAATCGGTTTTGAGTGGGGTACCACAGGGATCAGTATTAGGCCCTATACTGTATATTATATAAATGATTTCGATGATGACATATGTAGCAAAGTACTCAAATTTGCAGATGACACAAAAGTATTCAGAAAGGTTACAAATGATACAGATAAACAAAGTTTACAGGATGATCTAGATAAATTAGTTAAATGGTCAGAAAAATGGCAAATGTTATTCAATTTTGGGAAGTGCAAATGTATACACATAGGACATGGAAACATGGACGAAGAATATAAAATGGGGGATGCTGTACTAGGTAGAACCACACAAGAAAAGGACTTGGGAGTAACATTTATTGCTGACATGAACGTTTCAGAGCAATGTGGGATTGCTGCTTCAAAAGGAAATCAAATTCTAGGGTTAATTAGAAGAACTATCATGTATAAGGAGAAACAGCTAATTGTACCCCTGTACAAAGCAATAGTTAGACCACATTTGGAATATTGTATTCAAGCATGGAGGCCGTATCGTAAAAAGGACATAGACAAGCTAGAAAGAATAATACAAAGAGCAACCAAAATGATTCCAGAATTGAGAGACCTTAGTTACGAAAGTCACTTATTACAATGTGGTTTGACAACACTAGAGACCAGGAGACTAAGAGGAGACCAAATAGAAGTATTTAAAATAGTGAACGGTTGTGACGATGTTGATAGGAATATGTTCTTCAAACTTAAAGAAGGCAGTAGAACAAGTGTTAAGGAGCAGTGTAGGTTGGACATGAGAAAGTACTCTTTCTCACAGGGTGATAAATGAATGGAACAAACTGCCAAATGATTGTGTCAACGCTAGTAGTGTGAATATGTTTGAAATAGAATTGACAGATATTTGATAAGGGCGGGCTACACATAGATGAGAAAATTGTTGGACTCTCGATAAGCCAATGGCTTCCTTGTCCACTTGCCATCTGGAACTTGTTGTTTTTGATGGCATTCTTGTTAAATCTTGTCAGTCTCTATGTATGTCTGTCAATTTGTCTTTCTTTTAGTTTCACTCTGTCTCGCTGTGTGTGTCTCTCTGTCTGTTTCTGCACCTCTCCATCTCTCTCCTCGTATCTCTCCCCGTCTCTCTCTCTTCTGTTTGGTTATAAGGGGTCTTTGGTTATGAGGGACTTGTCCCCAGGAAGGTCATTTCACAGAGTTGCTCTGCAAATAAAGCCAATTGTAGCTGTAATTTGCTGAGTTGCTCTGCAAATAAGAGATTTTTGTGAAGTAATTCACAGAGCTGCTCTGTGAATAAGAAATATTTTGGCCGTTATTTGCAGAGCTGCTCTGTGAATAGCCTCTGCCACATTAGTAATGTTACATGTTGTAGCAAGTGAAATAAGATGGTTGTGGCTTTCATTAACAGTTGTACCAAGATTTCCAAAGCAAAATATAAATATGTTAACACTGAGACATGCTCAGTTTCGAATTGTGGGTGGGATGAAATATTGGCCAGTTGGAGTAGAGACCCTGGTATGAGATGGCATTGTGGGTCACTTCCTGGGTTATTATCTAGTTGAACCCACGGACAAGTTCGGTCATATAAGTCCTGCTGACCTTGTAACGTGAGGAAGGTGGGTGGAGATCTAACATTGTGAGTCTCGTGACACGACTGCAAGGGGGGAGCTTGGAAGAGGATTCACCCTCTCTTGGAGGAAGAATTTTAGGATATATTTACTTAATTCTGGTGCATTTTCATATATTTAACTATAAGTGGTCTCTAAACTATGTTTGGCAGTATATTTGGATTCAAACACATTCATTTGGGTTTTTTTAACTTGAAATTGTAGTTTGGTGGTACATTTGTGCTCGAAATCAGTAAATTGTGAGATTCTGTCAAAATTTAAGGAAGTTCTATTACTGCAAAAGCGGAAGACTTGGCTCCAGTTTTGTTGTTGCTGGCAACAGCTTTTGTTGTTGCTGGCAACAGCTTCTACAATTAAGACAATTGTATTATAATCTTATTGCCAATGGTTGTGTTCACTGTTACTGCCAACAAAGAGGAACCACTTCTGCCATGAGGGGTGAATTGTGAAGAAGGGTGTCTGCTGCGAGAAACCACCCTACTCACTTGGGCATATACAGGATTCAAATCTCAGGTGGGTTCTCCTTCATATGAGGGGGCATCCATGAAGTCTGTCTCACTTGGGGGTGGGAGTGTCTGGGTAAGCATTATGGAGTGTTATATCAGGTTGGTGATCGTTCATAACGTTTAAAGAAATAAAACATTTTGATACGTCTAGCTCTCAAATGACGCATTATCATTGGAATGCACTTTGATGTGGATAGCACTGAACACATTACGCAATTATATACGATTTTTGCAATGTTAGTACTCATTCATGTTGTTTTATCTAATTAATTAAAAAATAAAATTTGTAGGTAACGCATAGCCAGAGTTGCACTTTAATGATAACAGTACAAAATCAATTGACAAATGTTTAAAATATTTTCATGATAAATGTCCAACTTGATTCATATTCATGTTAGGAGTAACAAGGTATGCTGTACTACATGTACTACATGTACTACATGTAGTACATGTAGTACATGTACTACATGTAGTACATGTACTACATGTACTACATGTACTACATGTAGTACATGTACTACATGTAGTACATGTAGTACATGTTTGATTGTAACCAACAATATGGATATAGACAATAGTGTTTAGTTATGTAATCCAAGTGATGTAATATCACTCTGTGCAAGCAGATTTCTTCTCTGTCTTTTGTACAACAATCTGGGACATAAGACTGACTTTATATATCATGTCAAGCAAAACGAACTCTTTGATAGGGCCATTTGAAAATCATTTTCATATTTAGTTGGGGCAATATTGTATGATACTGATAATTTTTTATAAACTGATATTAGTTGTATATGCTGCAGTATTACATCCTGAATATTCCAATAATATTATGTACACAATATGTTACTGCATATTATTAATAGTGTTATTTAATCCACACTCTTATACAGCCGTATGATATTAATAATGTTACATAAACTACAGTATTATATTATTGTATACTTTAATAAGATTATACTCTACAGTATTAATGAGAATAACAATATATTCTGCTCAGAGCTGGATCCAGTTCAGTTTAGCAAAGATGTAAGGAATAATGTGCAAAACTTAAATGCATGGTTCTCGGTAAACATATTATCATTAAACTATGTAAACCAAAATAATTTGTATGCTTTTTATCAACTGTTGTCAAAAATCAAATGTAAAAATCAACAAGAAACGTTGATAATACATTTGCAGCAAAGTTCTCTATGTGTTGTAATTTCAAATTAATGATTAAATTGAAATAGCACTTCTAATTTCTTTTTTGTTTGTTTGCAATTTCCTGGTTTTTCAGAAACGTAATAGATCGACCCAGATTGACTGATGTAAATACGGGAAATTATTACAGGGAAATGTTGAATCATTGAGTGTTGGACATGAGTAGACTTGACAGGAACTGTTGGTCACTTATCAGTAGTAGTCAGCAGCACTCATTAGGGCTGTTTACATTCGTTCCTTATTGCAGCCATAGATTGGGTCTGACAACTGAGGTTGGCTGGCAACTATGGCCTTGGTTTTCAGTGGTACTTCTGTAGATTGCATGCTAGTTCACTCATATTGATTCTTATGTAAGAGCGTGGTTATATAACAAGATGGTTCATGTCGCTGGGAACCCACTAAAAAGGAAGTTAGAAATCTGATCAGTTACTCAACTGGACAAGTTAACATTTTAATGTGTTCACGGAATATATATGTATGTATGTATACATGCATATATATTATTTGTGTACATATACAGACAACACACAAGCTATGTATGTGCATATATACACAGTACTACACACACACACACGGCACACGCAACACACAAACACACCCACATACAACAAACATGCCCACATACTCGCACACTGTAAACTATTTCACTAGACTACCAGGTAAACTGAATGTGTTACAATTGTTTTCCAGCAGGTGTTGACAATGCTATTGTCCACCCTCCCCCGTGTCTGCGCCCTCCCTGTCTTCACCCTCTGTGTCATGCTGTCAGTGAGAGCACAGTATGTCCCCCACATGCCTCCGTTCTTCTTCTTGTGTAACTATCACGGCAAGCCACAACAGTCAAACCTTGACTCGGGTGAAGTTGCAATCAGTGTCTCCATCTCTGGCAACCCTGAGAACTACAGGCCCGAAGGTTCTTATGAAGGTGAGTGGAAGTGTGAGCGTTTTGTTGGGAGTTTTGAGTTCATGAGTTCAAGTTAAGTTATAGACAAAATATTTTAATGATTGTTCTAATGAACTACTTACACCTAAACACTGATACGCTGCTGACCTTCTCATTGTCTGACAACTACTCCACTGACCTACTTATTGAGGTACTCATTGTCTTATAACTAACTACTCCACTGAGCTACTCATTGTCTGACAGTTGCTCATTGTCTGACAGCTACTCCACTGAGCTATTCATTGTCTGACAGCTACTTCACTGACCTACTCATTGTCTGACAGATACTCCACTGAGCTACTTGTCTAATAGATACTCCACTGAGCTACTCATTGTCTGACAGCTATTCTGCCGATCTACTCATTGTCTAACAGCTGCTCTGCTGATCTGCTCATTGTCTGACAGCTACTCTGCTGATATACTCATTGTCTGACAGCTACTCTGCTGATCTACTCATTGTCTGACAGCTGCTCCACTGACCTACTCATTGTCTGACAGCTACTCTGCTGATCTACTCATTGTCTTACAGCTACTCCACTGATCTACTCATTGTCTGACAGCTACTCCACTGATCTACTCATTGTCTGACAGCTACTCCACTGATCTACTCATTGTCTGACAGCTACTCCACTGATCTACTCATTGTCTGACAGCTACTCCACTGATCTACTCATTGTCTGACAGCTGCTCCACTGATCTACTCATTGTCTGACAGCTACTCCACTGATCTACTCATTGTCTGACAGCTGCTCCACTGATCTACTTATTGTCTGACAGCTGCTCCACTGATCTACTCATTGTCTGACAGCTGCTCCACTGATCTACTCATTGTCTGACAGCTGCTCCGCTGACCTACTCATTGTCTGACAGCTACTCCACTGATCTACTCATTGTCTGACAGCTACTCCACTGATCTACTCATTGTCTGACAGCTACTCCACTTCTCTACTCATTGTCTTACAGCTACTCCACTGATCTACTCATTGTCTTACAGCTACTCCACTGATCTACTCATTGTCTGACAGCTACTCCACTGATCTACTCATTGTCTTACAGCTACTCCACTGATCTACTCATTGTCTTACAGCTACTCCACTGATCTACTCATTGTCTTACAGCTACTCCACTGATCTACTCATTGTCTTACAGCTACTCCACTGATCTACTCATTGTCTGACAGCTACTCCACTGATCTACTCATTGTCTGACAGCTACTCCACTGATCTACTCATTGTCTTACAGCTACTCCACTGATCTACTCATTGTCTGACAACTACTCCATTGACCTAATGTTTTCAATGTCCACTTGTTTGACCAATATTTTCTGTAATCATTACATAATCATTATGTAATCATTAAAATGATTCAAAGTACGTACTGATGACCTTGTATGTGGGGAAGTCTGACAGAGTGGGGGTGTCAATTATGGCTACTGTTCACCCTATCTTAGGGTCAGACATATCAACCTTGTTTCTTATGTAACATTACATAATGCTGAACTAAATACTTCCACCAAACATAGTATGTTGTAACAAAAATGTAAACTTAATTTTTTAAAGAATTTTTTACTATATATGAGAACAAGAATTTAGTTTAATGATTTGCACAATTCTTTATTAGTTGGTTAAAGATTAATGTATCAGACTTGTATAATAGTGACCTTACTGTTCTGTTATGATGTGTTCATTTTGTTCTGTGGATATTGTACACAGGATATTGTTGAAGCTATTGCCATGGCTTGGACATTGTCCTTGAGTTATACCATTCTCCCATAAGACAAGAATCTTTGAAATCTTAATAAGTTTACTACAAATATTTCTCAATGGACATTGTGTAAAATTAGAAATACTAAACTATGATAAAATGCATTAATTTGCTACAAAAACTAGAAATAACTTATTGGTACTGCTCAATGCGAGCCATTGATTGGATTATATTTCTGTCATGTGACAAATTGGATTTACCGTACAGTAATTGTTTACGAGCATGTATTCGTGGCATCCCATAATAGTTATTTTAATTGTATACAAATATTTTGTCAACTAGATTGCTTCAACAATGTATCATTAACTAACATTCCATATAACAAATCCATATACAATGTAATTATAAATGTTGTTTCAGTAACAATCACATCTACACGAGACTTTGATGGCTTCATGTTGACGGGCCTCTACACAATCAAGTCAAACTTACAGTCCCGTCTCGCCCTCCTGCCACAAACTAACACTATCCCGGGTCTAGGGATAGGATCAACAGAGCCTCTAGGACAACAGTTTGTTTGTTCTGTTGTACATTCGTACATTGGCCATCGACGACGACAGCAGCTGATGTTTCTGTGGCGAGCTCCAGCTGCAGGCACGGGATGTGTGAGCTTTCTGTAAGTCTACATCTGTACAGCAATAACTGGTGCCTGTTTGGACACGGGATGTGTGAGCTTTCTGTAAGTCTATATCTGTACAGCAATAACTGGTGCCTGTTTGGACACGGGATGTGTGAGCTTTCTGTAAGTCTACATCTGTACAGCAATAACTGGTGCCTGTTTGGACACGGGATGTGTGAGCTTTCTGTAAGTCTATATCTGTACAGCAATAACTGGTGCCTGTTTGGACACGGGATGTGTGAGCTTTCTGTAAGTCTATATCTGTACAGCAATAACTGGTGCCTGTTTGGACACGGGATGTGTGAGCTTTCTGTAAGTCTACATCTGTACAGCAATAACTGGTGCCTGTTTGGACACGGCTCCATCCATACATGCATGCATGCATGTCTGTACGTCCACGGCACATGTAGGGTGTGGCTCACTGCACGATGATAACCCAGCACCAAGGAAACACACTTGGGTTCAAATTTAAATTTATTTTAACTCTACGATAAGTACAAATGCAAAGCAAAGTAAAATCCTATCTAATAACGTAAAGAGAACAATAGTGGAAGAGCACTGTATATTGTTATAGTTACAGCTATTATGCAAAGCAGTTATATGTTTATTCATATAATAATAAAAACATTCATATGAATGCAGCGTGCTGTTGATTCATATGAATGCTGCAAAATGTAGATTAATCCACTATAATGAAACCATTGTCCAACAATAGCTACCCACTACAGAACGCAGCACTTCACTGTGTGCTACAGCTGCTGCAGTGTTGTTCAACAACCACAAGTATTGACGTATTGTGGATACTGTTGATAGAATGTGTGTATTGATGATAAAGTATCGATGCATTGTGAATGCTGTTGATAGAATGTGTATTGACGATAAAGTATTGATGCATTGTGGATACTGTTGATATAATGTGTGTATTGATGATAAAGTATTGACGTATTGCGGATACTGTTGATAGAATTTGTGTATTGATGATAAAGTATTGATGCATTGTGGATGCTGTTGATAGAATGTGTATTGATGATAAAGTATTGACGTATTGTGGGTACTGTTAATAGAATGTGTGTATTGATGATAAAGTATTGATGCATTGTGGATGCTGTTGATATAATGTGTGTATTGATGATAAAGTATTGATGCATTGTGGATGCTGTTGATAGAATGTGTGTATTGATGATAAAGTATTGACGCATTGTGGATACTGTTGATAGAATGTGTATTGATGATAAAGTATTGATGCATTGTGGATACTGTTGATAGAATGTGTGTATTGATGATAAAGTATTGACGTATTGTGGATACTGTTGATAGAATGTGTGTATTGATGATAAAGTATCGATGCATTGTGAATGCTGTTGATATAATGTGTGTATTGATGATAAAGTATTGATGCATTGTGGATACTGTTGATAGAATGTGTGTATTGATGATAAAGTATTGATGCATTGTGGATACTGTTGATATAATGTGTGTATTGATGATAAAGTATTGATGCATTGTGGATACTGTTGATAGAATGTGTGTATTGATGATAAAGTATTGATGCACTGTGGATACTGTTGATATAATGTGTGTATTGATGATAAAGTATTGATGCACTGTGGATACTGTTTACAGAATGTGTGTATTGATGATAAAGTGAAAATTACAGTAGATATACCACAAGTTGTAATTACACATTAACTTAGCAATTGTCTACATTTAATGTTTACTTGTAAATAACCAAGTGGTAGCGATAATCTAATGTTACCATTATATTGTTTTTTAAATTATGCGTGTGCCAATTTACATATCGCTATACAGTTTCTGGGCTTAATTATATTTATATCCAAAAATTTATGGTTTTTTATGGTATTTAATGTTTTACACACATTTGAAACATCTGTACCCAAGTGGAATATTCAGCCTTTGTGGTTGCAAATTTAATAAACTTGTTATATTATTTCTAGGGCGACTGCGACCCTGGGTGACCAGGTGCTCTTCAAGGACACGACTGTCATGCAGCTGTGTGAAGAGGGAGGTGGGTAGGAACCCTACAGGTGTCACATGGTCTTAAGTGGGATGCAGTAGTTTGGCGTTGATAGACTGTCAATCAAGAGGACAGTCAACCTGCTGCCCTTCGAAAGTTGGGCAGTTTCATTCACCCCACTTTGTCTGTGTCTTTCGGAAGACTCACTAAAGCTGTTGGTCCCTTCTACTTGGTGTCTGTGTCACGGGAAGTAAAAGTCCTACCCAGGGGGTAAATATGTAACCTTAATGACTACTTAGGAAAAGGAAAACTCGGCACAATACTCAGTTGAGGTTTGTTGATTACATGACAGGTATAACAGATAGATAGATGGTTCACCAGACCAATGTCATGACAGGATCCACTGGAAAAGTGTTACAATAGGGTCCACATGACCAAAAAATTACAGGATCCACCATACCAATGTTACAATAGGGTCCTGGTGTTATGATAGGTTCCACAAGTCAATGTTACGATATGTTCCACGAGACCTATGTTATGAAAGAATCAGATGAATCCCCATTATGATATGATTAACCAAACATGAGTTATAGTAAGCAGAAACACACACACACGTGCTCACACAAACCATGTTCACAAAGTGACGTGAATGTCATTGTTTAGATGTGATGTGTTTCAGCTGCAAGCGCAATTCGTTCGAGACCTAGGCTGGCCGTCATGCACGGTGATGGCATTGTGTTTAGGGATGACTTTGATTCTACCCAGGACACCTTCAATGACACCATATGGTAGTACAACGAGTTTTACTCTAAAAAACATTATTAACTGTCTATAGCTTATGAATCACAGCTGATTCAGATGGATTACGCCATATATATAATTTTAAAAGGGTGTTTTTATAATTAATTAGTCATTGTACTATATCTTTAAGAGTATTGTGGTCAAAACAATATATTTATCAGTACATCTGTCAGTCTGTCTGTTTTTCTGTCTGTCTGTGTATCTTTAAATCATTCGTATCCATATGTCACTATGTTTGTCTGTTTGTGTCTTATCTGTTTTTCAGTATGTCTGTCACTCTGCCTGTCTGTCCATCATACTGTCTGCCTATCCGTCCATCTGTCTGTAGTGTTATTGAGACTTGACTGTTGCAGGAAGACATACTCAGGTGTTGAGATCAGTCAGAGGTGTGGCGTGGTGTTGTATGGCAACACGGCTGTGGCGTGTGGAGAGGACACCACCAGGACACTGGCAAGTCTAACTGTCTCTACTCGCTACTCACTAACATACACATCAGGTCTCTGAACCCAGCCTTCGTGTTGTCAGTGTGCACCACTGATGGCTCCTGAAGCCTGTCTACATTGGACACAATTACATTACTGTTTTTGACACTGTAGTTTGGGCCTAGGGAAAAGCAATGTTCACAACAGACCACTCTGTATGTCTGTGTCATCAGTGACAGACAAAGCTTTCTTTTGGGGATCTTGTGACCCCTCTGTTCACGCACACACATGCGCACATGCACGTACACACTCACCAACATAGAAGCACATGCACACACAACTATAAGACTTGTGTATTTGCAGATAACACAACCTCTGAACATGACGACGGCAGCTGTGCTCCAGTTTTCTGTGTGTAAGTAACATCAGTTGCATTGGTGATATATTTTGTAAGATTAAAATATCTTATAATCATGATATTAAAATGATGTTTAAATAGAACTTGATTACTGTTGTTGTTAATTTCCTTTTCATCGAGGCTGGCATCGATTCTGGTCCTCAGTTTTGTTCCCTTCTGCCATGACTGATCATGTTTCACTGCCATCTCCACCACCCCCCTGATCTCCCCAACCCTCATTCTCCACTCCCGCCAAATCTCTCATCACACAGTCCTCCATTCTCAGTTGTGGTCTTCCTCTTCTACCCTCCACCCTCCACCCTGAGCCCTCTCTCTTCCACCCTCCACCCTGAGCCCTCTCTTTTCCACGTGCCCTTGTAGGTTAACTGGTGTGATGCACGAACTAAGCCCTTTATCTTTTGCTGTTATTGTTACGAATGTTGTAATTGATTCAGTTATAGTTATAGTACATGATATAGTTATAGTACATCATGTATTCATATATTATTATCCTAATGGTGCAAAACATTTAAAAATGCAATATGTTACTAAATATACCTTTTAATTGAAGACGTGTGCTTTCACAGCATCAGGTACCTGCACTGTAAATCCAGAAGAAGAGCTCACTGTTTACTACGGCACCAAGTCTTGTACTGACTGGACACCTATTGAACATATCAGGTATTCTTGGTTTATTGAGAGTCAAGAAACTGCTCTTGTCATATTCACTCTGCTAGCACTGATAAAATCTGTGAATCATTTGTTCACTGATACAATCTGTGCATCATTTGTTCACTGATACAATTTGTGCATCATTTGTTCACTGATACAATCTGTACATCATTTGTTCAGTGTACAATCAGTGCATCATTTGTTCACTGATACAATTTATGCATCATGTGTTCACTGATACAATATGTGCATCATTTGTTCACTGATACAATATGTGCATCATTTGTTCACTGATACAATCTGTGCATCATTTGTTCGCTGATACAATATGTGCATCATTTGTTCACTGATACAATCTGTGCATCATTTGTTCACTGATACAATATGTACATCATTTGTTCACTGATACAATCTGTGTATCATTTGTTCACTGATACAATATGTACATCATTTGTTCACTCATACAATCTGTGCATCATTTGTTCATTGATACAATCTGTGCATCATTTGTTCACTGATACAATATGTACATCATTTGTTTACTGATACAATATGTACATCATTTGTTCACTGATACAATCTGTACATCATTTGTTCACTGATACAATCTGTGCATCATTTGTTCACTGATACAATATGTGCATCATTTGTTCACTGATACAATATGTGCATCATTTGTTCCCTGATACAATATGTGCATCATTTGTTCACTGATACAATATGTGCATCATTTTTGGGCTTGGTTGTTGTTGTCATGTTGTAATCCCTCAGACAGAGACAGCTTGTGTTCTGTCCACGAACTTCATTGAAAGAATAAAAGCATCCAGGTCGGTATTAGGACAGGAACACTTTCTTCACAGTCTGTGACTCATCCAAGCGCAGCACATGTTCCAGCCAGTTCTAACAAGTTCCAACGGCAGCACATCAGCTTCGTAATGCTTACATCCTGGTCAATGCGTAGTACTGTTGCTGGATAGTAATGTTTTTGCTGGTAACAATAATTATGTTGCTGGTTATCTATTTTCCAAATTTGTTGTCCAGGTTTCGCTCCCAAATAACAACATAGACCACACCAAGCACCTGAGGACTCTTATCCAATCTACATTGTCATAATACTAAGGGTAGTAATTACCTAGGGGCATGGTCACTGGTTGGCAACAATCACTGACAGTTTACAAGTGTTGTAACAACATCTCAAATATAGGTGGATAACAGTAAAATATGTTGAATGAAATAAATGATCTTGTCTTTCAAATACAGAACGCTTTTAAGAGTATATGTTGTTGTGATTACACCTGTGGAGTCCTGCACTACCAGATACCCTTAGCAAAAATTCTATAGAATTCTATAGAAATTCTATAGGATTCTACATAGTATGGTAGGATTGTGTATAAAAAAACTATAAAATACTACATATTCTATAGAATTTTGTTATGTCTTCTTCAATTTTCTATAGATTTCTATAGAACTTTATAGAATTCTACAGAGAATACTATAATATTGTATACACAATTATAGAATACTACAAATTCAATAGAATATTTTCTGAATTCTGTAGAAATGTTTCCTCAAAAACCTATGCAAATTGTATAATTTTTGTCTATGGGATAGCTGTGGTGGTTTCAGATTGACGTCGCGTGGAGGCGTGTCCACCTTAGTTGTCCACCTGCCTTCTGAAGCCAGACAGACAGACATCTGTTTGAAGTGGGAACAGCTGACAGGGACCCCCAACTACACAGGTTGCTGGGCCTTGGACAACGTATTAGTGAACAACATGGAAGATCATCCAATCAGCATACAGGACAACTTTGACCCTATCGACCCTGGCAATTGGCTGTTTTTCCCTGGGGCTAGAATTATGGTGGGTGCCGTTTTCTGTTGCACAGCTGAAAGAGATCAAAATTTAACAAGATTTAACTACATTGCCATCCATCCATTTCATTTAGCAGCAGTTGGAAGGTGGACGACGAAGCTGTTGGCTTAACAAGGGTCAACAATTTGTTATCTATATGTGGTCCACCCTTGTCAAATATCTGTCAGTTCAGCTAGCATTTATAGTCAGTAGATTATTTGTTTCAATCATTTAATTATTCTAATTATTGCGCCTCTGGGCTTGTGTCCCTGAGGATTTTCGAGCTATAGAAGTTATACTATTATTATTATTAAGAATGCATTCTTAAACCAATTATATACAGTTCTTCTACTACAGCTAGTTTTAGGCTGTCATTCAACTTTTGCTTAATTCATTCACGGTGGTGTAGCAGACATAATTGGTTTATGTTAACCAAAATCTGCCATAAAGTTATCAGTTACACTGTCATACTTATATATATATGTCATTTATTTCTTTGGAGATTTGCTGAAAACAATTAAACTTCATGTTTAGTGGCTATTTTTTTACATTTACAAAAATTTTAAAACCTTGTAACATAACCAAATAAATGAAAAACTCCAAACTTTTTTAGTCTGGTATATTATATAGTATTTCAACTACAACATATGTGAAGAAATGGTTATTTTATCTTAAAAACTTCTACTGAAATTAATCAATTCAAGACAAGCATATGATAGCCACCACAGCTACTTTAAGCTTAGGGAAAATATACAATAAAATCTTCTTAGCCATTAATTTTTTTTTTTAACTTAATCTCCTTGTCTCTAGTGTTGTCAACCCACGTATTTTAGGTGCTTTTGATAAATCTCTCGGTTGTGGAATCCGCAATAAGTGTCTATGTCACATTAAGATATGTTCTCTTTAAGAAAATATTTTATTGTTTAATTTATTATACGAATGTTATTTTGTAGCACAAATGCCGCTCAGACACAAATGCCATGATATTTGTGAACAGTAATCAAGACTACAATTACGTGACAACTCGTGACATTAATTTGGATATTAAAGGAGTGCGACCCATCATGGAGGAGACGTTTGATGGGAAGGAGGAAGGGTGAGTGGCGCTTTCCATGACTGGTTACTAGGGAATAGCCTATTCCTAAAAGACAACCTAACTTCTATAGTTGTATCCCACGTCAGAGATCACACAGAGCAACCGTTGCAACACATCTTTTTAAACAGCCATGTGATGATATCTTTGAGAAATTAAGACTGAAATCGTCACTTGGACAATTACTGGCCAAGTTACATCCGCATTTATGTTGACGGTAAACACGGAATGTCGGCAGAAGTCAAGTGGACCTTGTCTAAGCTTCGAAATGGCCACAGGTGTACTCGAATCCTAGTGCTCTTGATTGACAGTCTGACATTCTAACTGCCAAGCTCTAATGTGATTTAAAATGCGCTATTATGGGTAGCCTTTGTAATAGCTTATGGTAGAATCATATGCAGTTACTTTTGCATCAATTCATAGCCAAAGCTAACCCTAATTATGTCAAGAACTACACCGTGGGAATAACTAGTGATCATGTTTGCTTCCAGCTGGCAAATATATGGTGGTCACCATGGCAATAACTGTGGTGTATTGGACCAAGGTGTCCCCATGGTGATGTCAGGCAAGGATAAAGTGCGTCTCCTTTGCTCGTCTTACCTCAGTCTCAAGGACGCGGGCAACCTACGATTCCACTTCACAGCAGGTCAGGTTGTGTCGCCTGATGGCAGAAATAAGCAAACTTTATTTTATTTTCTCCCTTTCCCTCCCTCCCTCCCTCCCTCCCTCCCTCCCTCCCTCCCTCCCTCCCTCCCTCCTCTCCCTCCCTCCCTCCCTCCCCCTCCCCCCTTATATTTGTGTAAGTTATTTATTTGTGCTGTGTCAGGCTGAGTTACAGTGGAATGTGCAATGCTCCAATAAACATGAGAAGGATGGAAGTAGAGAATGTATATGGAATGATTGGGTAGAAGTTTGTAATAAAGTGTGTCAGTTGTGTGTTTGTTGTGTGTAATGAAGTGTATCAGAGGGGAAGTGTGTCAGTGGTGTGTTTATTGCGTGTAATGAAGTGTGTCAGTAGTGAAGTATATGAATGATAAAATGTGTAAGTGGCAAAGTGTGTATGTGATGTGTTTGTAGTGTGTAATGACGTGTGGTGTGTTTGTGTCATATAATGAAGTGTGTAAGTGGTGTGTTTGTTCCAGGCAATGGCAGTTGTTTCTCCAAGGCCAGTGGGAAGCAGGCTGTTGTGTTTGTGTATGCGGAGGATGACCACGGTCACACCGTCAGCCTGCTCAACTTGACCACACAAACCAATGACATGGTACTGTTGAAATAAATAGAATCTTTTTCAGCTCAATTACAATTGTATTCATGATCAACTGTAATACATTACACAATGAGTTGTAACTGTTATGGTAAATTATGAAAACAATGTAGTTGTAAATGTAATTGGGTCATGCAGTCATTGTTATTGACCTGTATTATCAATTCTTCATTAAACTGATTATAAACTTATTTGACCAAAATATACAGGACACCCCCTGAATCATCTTGCCACCATTTGAACCCGAAGCAATTTCATTCACTCACATATCCCCAGTTCGTGAATTGATAACAGACAGCCATTCAATTATGTTAACAAATAACATAATTTTTGTGCCAGAGGGGGAATTGTAAAGCATTTTGAGCATTTCTAAACATCAGGTCATGCGCTGTATATAAAATGTACCTTTTACATCCAAATGTAAATAACTTCAACCGAGACCCCTCAGTGCTGTCAGCCCCACTGTCCACTGTGGTGTTGTAACATCAACTTACTTATGCAGGGTGTGAAGCAGGTGTCCGTGCCCATACCCCCGAGGGCTAGGAAGGGGTGGTCACGCCTGTGCTGGACGCAGAAGAGTCACGGGGGTGAGAACTATGACGTGTGGTCAGTTGACTCTGTCCAGGTCCACTCGGCTGTCCCGAGGGACGTGCAGCACTACGTTCAGTTTGTCCTCAACCTGCACTGTGGGCCATATGGCATCAACAGCAGGTACGTGTGGACTCTCAGTCCCTGCCGATATTTTACTATAATCAACCTAGCGTATGTATGTATAAATGTATCTTCTACTCTTCTGGGACACTGCTTCTCAGGCACTTTCAGGGTTTCATCTATGACCCCCGAAGGATTCGTGACACTTATTTTGTTTAGAAATTCAATCCTCTATTACCCTTTCTACGAACAATCGAATTACCCTTTGTAGTTATTACGTACACTTGTTAGCAATGATTTCATTTGTCTGTTCTATGATTGTCCCAAGTTACGTAATACAAGGACAAGGTGTCGCTAGATGTTACGCTTTATATTGTTCTTATTCTATGACAGAATCAATTACCTCTTGAACATTTTTTTTAAGAGGTGAATAGTATTTACCTTATCATTAATGATATCCATGAATAAGCAAATAATTGTTTATTGATTCAGAATTTCCTGATTGTTGAGTTAAAATTTGTAGTAAAATTAAGGTGTGGTGTCCGATCTGGACTTTCCGATCAGGAGACATGGATTTCAGAATTAACAGTGGATATTACTGTTTGGAAATTCTGTTCCCATGAAATTATGTCTGGATGTCGAGGTTTACAGATTATCTGCGTCCAGATTAATGAGGTTCCACTGTGTATGTGTTTGTCGTAGTGTCAGCCTTGAGTTCTCCACTGATCTGGGTGTCAACTGGTTCCCCCTGCATGAGAGATGTCTCCCTGGTTCCTGTCAGGGATCCCTCCAAACCCTCTCCTCCCTCTACAGGGCAACACAGTCCTCTGGGTGAGTGACCACGACCCTACATATGCATGTACATAACCCTAGGGAAATAACCTTCCCTAGAGATGTGGCAAATGACTTTATGACATTATTACTGTTAGGGCTCTTTCAGTCAGACACTGTACGATGTACTAATCATCAGATGAATGAATCTTTATTTATTTCAATAAACAGACATAATTAAAATTATAACTCTGGAATTCACTCCCTGTTAGCATTAAGTCCCTAGGAAATATAATAAGAATTTGCTATCAACTAAAAACCTACCAGGTTAAACTCGCTTATCCTCCATAGCTAGTCTTTGTATCAATCTAACTGTTTATAACTGGAATTGCTAATCGATTAGAAACTGCTTAACCCCTTTTGTTTTGGTGCGCTGCCGATCTTGGGTCTCCCGAGGATTTTAGTGCAATAGAAGTGTTTTATATTGCATATATGTATGCATTGTGTTGTACTACATTACGCATCTTAAATATGTTGGAAAATCAAGCCATTCGCTATAAAATGTTTGGTCAAGAGCCAAGATTCTTGGTAGATCTGAAAGGAAACTCAAACAATTTATCATGAATTCCCCCCAAACATCTTTTTATTTGGTGAATAAACAACCAGATAACCACATTTATTGTATGTTCTACTGGATTATCGTACATATGTTGAAAGGATTTTTTATTTGATGTGTATTTGCCAGACTTCTAATGTTCTGTGTTAATTGTGCCTAACTTTCCTCCACGCTAGATGGCAGCGCTATACAGTCCCTGTTGCCATGGCAGCACTCACTAAACACACCCGTTTCCGTTGGCGTCAGTTGGCTACAGCCGAAGATGGCAATTGGGCAATTGACAGTGGTGAGTGAGTGAGTCTGACAGTCAAATGATAAAAGGTACAAAGTCTGATTATGTTACAGAGTTTTACACAACCTAGTACAACATTGTGTAGGATACTACATATTCTATAGAATTTTTCTGAATAGTATAGAAATGTCTCCACAATAACTCTATGGAATATTCTATAAAAATGAATGTGCTTGCAGTCTACATTGGATCATGTGAGGGAGGCTGCAATGGACGGGGGACGTGCACACATGCTGGATGTATGTAAGTCACTTCTCTTACATGAGTCTGTCTTCTGTGTGAATATCTAGATACGGAGTGAGTGTCCAGTCACAAAGTGAGTGAGTGACCGAGTGAGAGAGTAAGTGATAATTGCTAAGAATTACAGCTAGCATTTAGACGACATGAAATCACTTTCATTGACTAGTAAATATTGGAGTGAAGACATGTTTTGTTATTGATGCAGGTGCAACTTTGACTTTGAGGGCCCCTCGTGTAACCGAGTAAAAGGCCACTTCCCCTCAATGCTCATTGACGACATGTTCTTAATCAGCTCGATCACGTCCAACTTTGCGGTTGTGAAGGGCGCGAGCTTGAGCTACCTGTGCGGGGTGGTGGGAAGTGGCAAGGCTGTTGTGTTCCATGAGGGCGGACGCAGGGAGCTACAGACAATTGACCTCAATACAACAGGGACACGGTAGGTGTTGTTTATATTTTCAACAACAATTTTTTTTACAGTGTATAGATATTAAAAAAATTTACATTGCAAAGAATGCAAAACAACTATTAAAAGTGTTCTATTGTTTACATAAGAATGTTGTCTTATTTGTTTACATAAGAATGTTGTCTTATTTGTCTCATTTAAATGTGTTCATTGAATTAATTGACCACATACGTTGCTATCAAGTAATGCTAAAAGTACACTTTATCATAACATCATGTTATATAGTATAAACTGTATCTATTCTAACATCAGATGTGTTTTAATGAACCACAGGTTTTAATATAGCTCGACTGTTGTCTGTCTATGAATATCAACCTTGCCATTGAAGCAGGCAATGTAAACATGACATTCTAGTCAAAACATTCAAATTAAACAGATCGTGGTCAAATTATATTCTACAATTGTGGTTCATTAAAATACATTTGGGTGGTCTAGATGTTAGAATTGATATACAGTAGTTTATACTTTATAACATATATAATATAACATATATAATATATAATATATAATATATATAACGACCAGACTTTGTACCTTTAAAAAAATTACAATCCTTCAATTTATTTACCCCATCGTGATACAGGTTCGTTGATGTTCAGATTTGTAATGTGTGAACAGTTTCTAAATAATATGTGCAGTCAGTTTAATAAAAAAGTGTATTTTTGCTAAAATCATCAAAAGTATTTATCATTAGATCTGGTAACTTGCGAAAGTTACGTGTGTAGAGTTGAACCACTTTTGTAATTTTTTGCTGAATTTTTACTGGACCTGGTCTAAAATAATTTAATAGTTTGTCCGATGATTTCAGCAAAATTATATAACACATTTAACTGACAAGCCTAGATAGGTACAAATTTTACAAAATGATTGAAACGAGACGAGCTAAAAATTAAATTGAGGAAGGACCTTCAAATGTTGACCTTGTTTGACGGAATGCCTCTGCCTGTAGGTATCTACAGTTCAGTGTGCGGGTGGGCAGCGAGTCAGAGACAGGAGACTGCGCTCTGCCGGACGATGAGGACGAACTCGTCCTACTGCAGTACTCATGTTCTGGAGACGTCAAGTGGACAACGCTACGCCTGTTGACGCCAAAAGACTTCAGTGAGCCCCAGTATGTCACTTGTCTAAATGAGTCACATTTCTTGGCCACTTCTTAACACCAGAGAAGGTTTAAGTAGTATTTCACATCGTTTTATTTCATGTCTGTCAATATACGTTCACATCGCAGCAAGCCTGTTGAGATAATAACACCTGTCTAAACAGTTTCACATTGCATTACAGTTGTGTGTTCCAACTTAACCGGCACAGCTAATGTGTCAGTTGATTTTTTCCTCATAACATGCAAATATCAGAGCTAACTTAGTTTATTCTGCCTTTCTGTGACCTGGTGGCTCAGTCACATGTTTGTCGGATGGCTGATGTAACCTGATATTGTAGTACATGTTACAAATACAGATTCAAGGGCCATTTTGGCAGCAAATTAAGGGGGCATGTCAATATTAGAAATGGCCATTATGTTTTGTCAACAATACCGTAGCTTATGTCTAAATTAAGAATAAACCACTGTAAGATAAAGTTTGAAGATAAAGTTTGCAGATAAAGTTTGCAGATAAAGTTGCGTTTATTACAGTTTAACTACTAAAATTATGCAAAACCAAGTTTCTCAGTCCTTGCACAATTTGCACTACTGATCTAACTTCAGTACCAAAAGTATCAAAGTTTAAAATGTCAACCAAAAGCAAGAGCATTAAGAACAACAATAAAAGGTGAAAGAACTGATGATATTAAACAAGATCATAAAGACGACTCAAAATACGACTGAAAAGATGACTGGCCACAATCAGGAGTGGCCAGAACTTGCGTTCGCCTGTACAAATACAAACTAAACAAGTAAGCTATTTGCATATAGTATCCAGTGTAAGATGACACATCAACATTTGTTAAGTACCATAGTTTCAACACATTGGTGTTCACAATATTGTATATAAAATACCTGTTATCTTATTAACTGTAGGGACAGTTACATAATACCCATAGACATGCACAATTTATCCTTGTACCATGTATATCACATCTTATAATATATTAACTATAACAGTAGCACCACTAAACTGAACTTTCTAAAGGGTTCTGTACATTTACCAGCTACTGACTGCAAGTGGTCAAAATCTCATTAAGGCCTGTTGGGCATTCTTCCCTAAGGTCCAACGACCACTTATTCCTGATCTTCCACACATTAGTAATCAAAGTCACCACTAAGTAATTATAACTGATAAAGTAAATACCTTGACATAAACAGATGGACAGTTCTCTATCACACAATATGATACAATTATAAATTGAAAACATTGCTTAATGAGGTAGAAAACATCATTTAGGAACTTACCAAAACAGAGTTGTCATTAAGTGTTCATGGCCCCTTCCACTGACCACACGTGACCCCTGTCTCTAGGGTAAAATTTATGTTTAAATAACGGAATTATTAGTAATAAGACAAACTACCTACACAGTAAATACAACTAATTACGGGACAAATAGTCAGCAATAATAGTTCACTAACTATATTCTCTAAATTACATTACATTACCCTGGGTGCTGCCATCATGTGGTTGGTAACTAAACTAAACCGACAAGTGACTCACATTTATATATATATATATATACATTGACATTTCTGTTATCACTAACAACCAGGAAATGTTACCTAATTGAATGTTTTATAAAAACTACAACACTTATGATACTGAAATGCAGCATATGAAATGAACGTATCCGTGAGCAAAATCACACAGGGTTATCTAAAAAAAATATTTTTCTTTTGGTTGTCATTCAAAATTCTCCTAAAATCTTCCTGTTCCTGCAGTTTGTTTATGTTAACTAAAATAACTTGTGGAATTATCAGCAATACTGTCATTCTTATATGTATGTCATTTATTTGTTTGGGAGTTTTCTCAAAATTATATAAGATAGCATTTTGTGGGTATTTTTTCATATTTACAAAAATGTTTTAAAAATCATGAAACATCACCAAATAAATGAAAAGCTCTACTTTTATTAATCTGGAGTATTATGTAGTATTTTAACTACAATTTGTGAAGAAATGGTTAGTTTATCTTAAACGCTTACTGAAACTAGTCAATTGAAAACAAGCATATAATAGCCACCCCAGCCACCTTAATATCTGTCACTGAATGCCTAATGTAATTATTGGTATTTTGCAGCAGTCTGTGTTATGAAAGAGCAAGCCTACATAGATCAAAGATTAAGTCCACGGAAATAATACACAGCAGTTTACTTTGTTACCAAATTTGGTAAAGTTTGTGGTTGATAACCTCTGCAGAATGGTGTCGGTGCACCTGCCAGCCCTGGCGAGACTGCCCGCCTGCCGCTTCCGCTGGTGGCAACCGGTTCATTCCGGTTACGGTCAGGACGTCTGGGCGGTGGATGACGTCTCCCTCACTGGATACATGTACAACACCATCAATCTTGACTTCACTGATGTACACGAGACAGACATTGCACTCGACATACACCTCGGTCACACAGAAAACTATTGTGGGCTCCAACACACCCTCAGGTAGGTATCACCACTAGTGCACCAGGTCTCCAGCATACCCTCGGGTAGGTGATAGCACTGGCATGCCAGGTCTCCAGCACACCCTCAGGTAGGTGGCAGCACTGACATACCAGGTCTCCAGCACACCCTCAGGTAGGTGGTACCACCAGTATACCAGATCTCCAGCACTCCCTTGGGTAGGTTTGCAGCACATCCTCGGGTAAGGTGGCAGTACTGGTACACCAGGTCTCCAGCACACCCTCAGGTAGGTGGCAGCACTGACATACCAGGTCTCCAGCACACCCTCAGGTAGGTGGTGCCACCAGCACACCCTCAGGTAGGTGGCAGTACTGGTACACCAGGTCTTCAGCACACCCTCAGGTAGGTGGCAGTACTGGTACACCAGGTCTCCAGCACACCCTCAGGTAGGTGGCAGTACTGGTACACCAGGTCTCCAGCACACCCTCAGGTAGGTGGTGCCACCAGTACACCAGGTCTCCAGTACACCCCAAGGTAGGTGGCAGTACTGGTACACCAGGTCTCCAGCACACCCTCAGGTAGGTGGTGCCACCAGTACACCAGGTCTCCAGCACACCCTCAGGTAGGTGGCAGTACTGGTACACCAGGTCTCCAGCACACCCTCAGGTAGGTGGTGCCACCAGTACACCAGGTCTCCAGCACACCCTCAGGTAGGTGGCAGTACTGGTACACCAGGTCTCCAGCACACCCTCAGGTAGGTGGCAGTACTGGTACACCAGGTCTCCAGCACACCCTCAGGTAGGTGGCAGCATTGGTACACCAGGTCTCCAGCACACCCTCAGGTAGGTGGCAGCATTGGTACACCAGGTCTCCAGCACACCCTCAGGTATGTGGCAGTACTGGTACACCAGGTCTCCAGCACACCCTCAGGTAGGTGGCAGCATTGGTACACCAGGTCTCCAGCACACCCTCAGGTAGGTGGCAGCATTGGTACACCAGGTCTCCAGCACACCCTCAGGTAGGTGGCAGCATTGGTACACCAGGTCTCCAGCACACCCTCAGGTAGGTGGCAGCATTGGTACACCAGGTCTCCAGCACACCCTCAGGTAGGTGGCAGCATTGGTACACCAGGTCTCCAGCACACCCTCAGGTAGGTGGCAGCACTGGTACACCAGGTCTCCAGCACACCCTCAGGTAGGTGGCAGCATTGGTACACCAGGTCTCCAGCACACCCTCAGGTAGGTGGCAGCATTGGTACACCAGGTCTCCAGCACACCCTCAGGTAGGTGGCAGTACTGGTACACCAGGTCTCCAGCACACCCTCAGGTAGGTGGCAGCATTGGTACACCAGGTCTCCAGCACACCCTCAGGTAGGTGGCAGTACTGGTACACCAGGTCTCCAGCACACCCTCAGGTAGGTGGCAGCATTGGTACACCAGGTCTCCAGCACACCCTCAGGTAGGTGGCAGCATTGGTACACCAGGTCTCCAGCACACCCTCAGGTAGGTGGCAGTACTGGTACACCAGGTCTCCAGCACACCCTCAGGTAGGTGGCAGCATTGGTACTTTCCAATGATGGTAAATGATCAAAGGTTTGTAGCCAGGATAGTTCTTGAACATTGATGAAGTGTAAATTATTACAGTATATATATATATATATATATATATATATATATATATACAGTATATATATATATATATATATATATATATATATATATATATATATGCTGTAGTAATTTACACTATGTATATATATATGTATATATATATATATATATATATTCATAAACAGATAATGGCCAAGTTATATTAAAAACCTGTGCATGGTATGATAGTTCTTGAACACTGATGAAGTGTAAATTACTACAGTATATTTGAGCATTTACTTGAAAGAGATGTGGCACTGGAGGCCACAACTAGCATTAAAACAAGAACTACTCAAATATCAAATCAAATAACATGATCCACTGACTTTCATAGGGAATTACCTAACAGTAAAAATCAGTTGTGCCCCAAATGGTATTGAATCTAGCTACAAAGATGACCACAAGTGTTGCCTTAAAATTCTAATGTGATGTCAACTATGTATGTGTTTCTAGTTTCAAGATGCCGTATGAGTCTGGAGAGTTGCGCTACATCGTCACGGACCCGATGCACATTGGACCGTCCTTTGTCCTGCAGTTTGACCTCGTCATGGGCTGTGACAAGCCGTACACATCTGACCGCAACAACCAACTGTATCTGGAGTTCTCTGTCGACCATGGCATGACCTGGAACCTTGTACGCAGTGGATGCTGGCCGCCGCGGATATGTGGCGAGTACCACACGGCGAGCGTGTTCCATGCGGTCGAGTACCACACGTGGAAACGAGTGTCTATTGCACTACCACATGTCACCTGGTGAGCAGGTCTCACATTACCGTGTGTGGTTGTGTGTGTGGTTGTGTGTGTGCGTGCATGTGTGTATACATGTTAGCTTGTGTGTGTGAGTGTTTTGTGTGTGTGTGTGTGTGTGTTTATGTGTGTGCAGGTATGTGTGACAGAGTGTGTGCATGCGTATGTGTGTGCGTGTGTGTGTGTGAGTGCATATGTGTGTGCGTGCATATGTGCGTGCGTGCGTATGTGGGTGAGTGCATATGTGTGTGCATGCGTATGTGTGTGAGTGCGTATGTGTGTGAGTGCGTATGTGTGTGAGTGTGTATGTGTGTGCGGGCGTATGAAAGTGTCAATGTTGGAATCATCGGGACAATGAAAGTCGGCTGATAAATGTCTCGATAATTTTAATATAAAATAATTAATGATTAAACAGACCTACGAAAATGTCAGGGTTGGCATGTAACGAAGTAAAGGTACTTTGTTGCAATACTTGAATAGTTATTTCAAGTAAATGGCGTGTAACGAAGTAGAATTTTTACTAAATACTTTACTTGTAACGAAGTAGTTTTATTTAAAGTAACGCAACGTTTTACTCTGTTACTTTTATTTACTTCGCAATATATTTTCATTAAATTTTTTGGCAAAACTGCTGCTGCCGGTGGCGCTCCACCGTCAACGACAAAAACTGTTCATAGTCGCCAGGCCAAAAGCTATTAATATCATTCAATCGCATGCCAGTTCGCGATAATATTTGCATGCATAAAAAATTATCTACGTCAGTGAACGAAGTCTGCCAAATATTGCTATAGGTCAGGTCAAGGCCATTGACATGAAATGTCACTTCGAGCACACAACGCTTGAACGCCATCTCAAACCACGATGCAAATGACTCTGTTGCACCATATAAACTATTAATCAGTAAATTTCCAATATGTATTAAAATTTGCAATTTCGACAATGTATTGATAATCATCACACACTGACACAATTCTGATATTCATGAGCTAACGCGCATCGTGGATCGAGAACGAGAACTGATTTTCGCTCATTGGCATTGTCAGCAATGGCCTTACCGGCTTACGTCAGCATTAAACAGAATTTTACTTTCACGAATAAAATTCAAATTGAGATGTTTAATAAATTCATAATAATGATTACTTTACAGAACTAAACAGTAAATAATTGATACTCTGCCATTTGGCAGCATCTTTTCCCAGCAATGGCTTATTCAAGTTGATCCATAAATAATATCATCTGATCAATTCTAGCCCCAGCTCGTACCAGGTAACCAACACAGCTAACTGCTAAAGCGTGTTGTTTAAATGTTTGTGTGAGCTGATAAGACATGTCTGGGAAGACATGAGAAGGTGGGGGTTCACAAACCAGATGGCTTCATCAGCTAGTCATCAAATTTCTGTTCATTTTACTACGGGCAGTGCTAGGTTGTATTACCTCTGACCAGTTTCCCTGAGAGTCTACTACTAGTACTGGACTGACCCTCTACCTACTCAGATACAATCACACCTGCCTATACATATCCTGTTGTACAATCTAGCTCCTCCCATACCCCAGTGGAACAGGTCGATAAAAAGACAGATTGTGCCTCACCATTAATTAAGTTCTGTATTAAACTGAAATTATTTGATGTTGTGAGCGTGCATTAAAGATAATGTAATTTTCCAAGCGTCCAAGTAAGCATCGTGTTCAATGGTGGCAGACCGATTGACCAGCTAAAGCTGTCTGGGAGCACATTGTTATAGGCAGAGTGGTTGAAAAACAGTTGTCAGATGCAAGTTGTGTAATTTATATAATATTACTCATGATTTTGTTGTTATTTCTAAGTGTTGTACTTTTACTTCTATTTTTACTTCAAGTACTTTTGAAAAGTAGTTTTACTTTTTATTCAAGTACTTTTTTATAAAGTAATTTTACTTTTACTCAAGTAGTTTTTAGGTGAATTACTTTTACTTTTACTCAAGTACAAAATCAAAGTAATTCAGTCAAGCCTGGAAAACGTAACATCAAATGACTGCTACATTGCTCAGGTTCATCAATGAGTCAGTCAGTCCCGGTCAGTCTCAATTAGTCTTGGTCAGTCTAGATCAATCTGTGTTGTGCTGTAGGTCAAGTGCCACGAGGTTCCAGTGGCGCCAGTCGGAGTGGGCTGACACTGACCACTGGGCCATCGCTCACCTCTACATCGGCCAGAGCTGTCCACAGATGTGTAGTGGACACGGCAGATGTGTTGAGGGAATATGCAAGTATGTGCTTTATGTGTTGTCTGACCAACATGACACTTATTGTGTGACAGGTACTTCCCCACTAACCTCTCATTGCAATACCCGATTACACATACTGTGCAGTTGCTTCTATTATGTAAAGTAGTTTGTGACTGTATGTTTCCTTGTATCTCTGCCAGATTCGCATGGACGGGGCTAACATTTTGTAGGCATGTTGTTGTAAAATTCCCCCGGGGGTGGGAATATTATGAAGGAATTTTTGTGGATGTTTGACGTACAGATTATGTAACTGAACAATAGTATGTACAGTTGTTGGCACCGCTATGCGTGTTTTGACATGATCGATGTCAAACATCCACCAAACGCTTCATGAAACTGGCAGTTGTACATGATTTTTGAAGAGTGAAGTTGTTATTGGCATTTCTCTACCAATATTTCACCAGGTAGTGCAAGTAGTTGTAAGCTGTTGTATTGGTTGCCTTTGTGTCCTGTGCAATGTTGGGTAACTTGGCTAGTATGTAAATAATTGCATTAGTGATTTGTAGAAAGTTTATAACCATAGCAACCATAGCATTGTATTGTAGGTGTGAATCATGGTATACTGGCATCACCTGCTCCCCAGAAATACAGATGTATTGTATTGTATTGTAGGTGTGACTCATGGCATAATCTTCTTCCCAGATACACAGCTGTATTGTATTGTATTGCAGGTTTGATTCATGGTATACTGGCATCACCTGCTTCCCAGAGACACAGTTGTATTGTATTGTATTGTATTGTATCGTAGATGTGACTCGGGGTATACTGGCCTCATCTGTTTCCCAGAGACACAGCTGTATTGTATTGTATTGTAGATGTGACTCAGGGTATACTGGCATTGCCTGCACCACATAGATACAGCTGTATTGTATTGTATTGTAGATGTGATTCAGGGTATACTGGCATTGCCTGCACCACATAGATACAGCTGTATTGTATTGTATTGTAGATGTGATTCAGGGTATACTGGCATCACCTGCACCCCAGAGACACAGCTGCCAAACAACCTCAAGACAGACTTCTCTATGATGCGTAAGCTGGAGTCTGATTGGCTGGCTGTGCTTGGAGCGGACGTAGCAGGAGCCAATGAGGGCTGTGGCATCTTACTCTCTGGGGAGTCACTGTACTTCTCAAAGGTACCACACTGAACATGTTGTGGAAGCATTCGTGTACTTTCACTGTTGATCACAATCTATGACACATGACTCTTGCGATGTATTTATTGATTTCAAAGTTGTGCGAAATGAATAACTACATTGCATATTTGATCTATTGTTTTAATTATTTGTGTACATGTCATTCATCAATTCATTGCCTCTGCTTTCAATCTACCCATCAAGTTGATAAAATAGTGTTGATTGTTTAATATAATCATGTTGTGCGTGTGTGTGTGTGTGTGTGTGTGTGCGTGCGTGCGTGCGTGCGTGCGTGCGTGCGTGCGTGCGTGCGTGCGTGCGTGCGTGCGTGCATGTGTGCACTGACACATGCACATACCTCCAACCAGCAACTACAAATTTAAATGTACTTAATCAATTAAAATTTTTTGCTGGTCTCATTTCAAATTAATTTTGCAAAAAAAAACCTACCTAGTATCTACTGCAACATGCTAACTCGTTCAGATAAACTATTAAATTAGTTATAGCTTGTTCAAGTGTTAACTGAAGTGAAAGTAGAATTGCTGAAAAATCACAGTTTTCTTTCTTGGTGAAATTTCGTAACTTTGTCATGTGATCAGCGAGAGGATGGAAATCACGCCCATTGACCCACACAGCGCTTACCATTTTGAATATCTGCTATTTTGATCCTTACTACATCTAACGACTAAAGTCAATTCTTTTGATGATCTGAACAAAATAGGCATTTTTTTATTAAATCGAATGTTACATAAACTGTTCACACACTACATATTTGGACACCATTGAACTGGATTTGCGATAGGCTAAATCAGTTGAGGAAGCAGTTTTATGCATGTGCACAGCAGACTTGTTGTAGTCTACAGTTTCCATTTTCTCTGGTCATACACTATTTTTTTTCAAGGTAAAAAAGTAGACACTGAAAATTACTTACCCTTTATTTGTATGTTATGAACTGGGAAGTAAAATACTGCTCTGTGCCCACTTTGCAGGCGGGGCCGCGGCAACTAGTGAGTAAGGATCTGCACACGCTCAGTATCGACTTCCTGCAGTTCTACATACGGGTGGGAGGAGCCAGCAACATCCGGTGTTATGGCATTGAGAAACGCCAAGAGGACATCCTTGTGCAGTACAGTAACAATGGTGGCATTACTTGGCATCTACTGAAGGAACTACAGGAGACTGACCACAGCCAGCCAAGGTAGGTCTGAGAGACTGTCCACTGCCAGCCGAGGTAGGTCTGAGAGACTGACCACAGCCAGCCGAGGTAGGTCTGAGAGACTGTCCACTGCCAGCCGAGGTAGGTCTGAGAGACTGACCACTGCCAGCCGAGGTAGGTCTGAGAGACTGACCTCAGCCAGCCAAGGTAGGTCTGAGAGACTGACCACAGCCAGCTGAGGTAGGTCAGAGAGACTGACCACTGCCAGGCGAGGTAGGTCTGAGAGACTGACCACTGCCAGCCGAGGTAGGTCTGAGAGACTGACCACAGCCAGCTGAGGTAGGTCAGAGAGACTGACCACAGCCAGCCGAGGTAGGTCTGAGAGACTGACCACTGCCAGCCGAGGTAGGTCTGAGAGACTGACCACTGCCAGCCAAGGTAGGTCTGAGAGACTGACCACTGCCAGCTTCTTGCTATTGTATTAAAACATGATGTGGCTGTATTCTCTAAAAATCCATATTGAGTACCGGAAATCCATACGATTTTGTAGAAAAACTATTAGTTACCATAAATAACAATGTCTGTGTCAGTTATACAGCACACACCTAAACATATTGTATGCGTATATATGTGTCTGCTTTGTATGTACCCAGTATGTGTATATGTTAGTATATATGTGTTTGTGTGTATAACTTTGAAAATGTGACATTAAAAGAAAGTACATTTCTGATAGATTTAATATTTTGGAGCCTCCTAATGAAGTGTACTTACTTTCAGATTTGTGCATATCTTACTGCCTGAGAAGGCGAAGTCAGACAGCACCCGCTTCCGTTGGTGGCAGCCCACCCACTCGGGGGCTAACGTTGACCAGTGGGCAGTGGATGGGGTCATTCTGTCCAAGTACAAGGACATGGCCAACTTACTGGACACCTTCCAGGTCAGTACACTTGTTCTCTGCGTGGCTGCCTCAAAACCTGGCCCATCTTGCATTTTGTTGCAATAAATAATTTTGTTAGATCAATAAGATCAATTCTATTTCCAACAACAACTTACAGTATATAATACTTCTTGCTATTGTAAACAGATCAGTAGGTCTTGAACTACTTCAGCATTTACATAGCTAAAATTGCTAGAGTTTATCTCAGAAGTGATGTAATTTGATCAGAAACCAAAGATTTATCAAGGAAGTGTTATGTGTTGTTGGAACAGCAAGACAGTCCGAGTGTGGACGGAGACATCTGGCTGACTATAACTGAGGGCATGTATGCGCCCTATTGCGAGTCGCTGGACGACACTCTCATGTTTGCTGACCAACAGAACGAGAAGTTTGCAATGACCAAGGACATGCAGCTACAGAACGGAGACATTATACAGTTCAGGGTGAGTTGTGGATACCTTGCTGTCAAATATTCCCATACCTCCTTGTTGGAGGATGCCAGAGTAGACAACAGTTGAAAAAAGGTATGTTCTTATACATACATGTTAATTTTAAGAAATTCAGGAGATTTAAACGTAAATTGGAGGGGCTTGGGATATCAGAGAATTGTACGTAAATTGGAGGGGCTTGGGATATCGGAGAATTGTATGTAAATTGGAGGGGCTTGGGATATCGGAGAATTATATGTAAATTGGAGGGGCTTGGGATATCGGAGAATTGTACGTAAATTGGAGGGGCTCGGGATATTGGAGAATTGTACGTAAATTGGAGGGGCTTGGGATATCGGAGAATTATATGTAAATTGGAGTGGCTTGGGATATCGGAGAATTGTATGTAAATTGGAGGGGCTTGGGATATCAGAGAATTATACCTAAATTGGCTTGGGATATCGGAGAAATGTACATAAATTGGAGGATCTCAGGGTATCTGAGAATTGCATGTAAATCAGACTATTTCTGCAGTACTATTAAATCGTACACTTGCATATTAATAAACATTTTGGCAGTAGACACATTTTTTGTGGACTAATAAAATATATAACATGGTTACAATACTGTGATGGTGCACAACATTTATTTCTATTCCTGAAATATATTACGGCATGACAAAACCCCCTACCTTACAGGCAGTAGCCTATGTATTTGATCACACTTAATATTCACTGGCAAGGCTAAAACTGAAGCATTCTCTTTTTTGTTTTCCATCCTGGGTGATGGAGAAATTTTTTATGAACTCCTTTTTTATATCTTTTGGATCATATTGACGATCTTTTGTTAACCCATATAAAAGTATTTTTGGTTTCATCAGAAATCAGGGAGATTTGTTCTCCCGTCCGGGAAAACAGGAGATTTGATAGATTTCTATGAGTTTCACAGCGAATCCAAAAGACTTAACATGTATGTCTTATATAGCGCGGTATCCAGTCTGTAGGACTGTTCAGAGTGCTTTACACTTCGCCCCCTAGCAGACCAGTTCATTCCAACACCAACTTCTCTGGGAAGCATTCAGCCATGCTGCAATTACAGTGCGAAGACTATTCATTCTCATATCCACCTCTATCTGTAGCCAGATACTCATCTATGCAGATGAGTGAACTGAAGCAACGTGGAGTGAACAGAATTGCACAATCTTCGAAATGGCAGCACAACGATTCAAAACCGTTTTTCTAGATTGAGAGTCTGATGTTCTAACCACAAAGCCACCCTAGTTGTGGCACAACAACTGCGTTTGTACGTGTCTGTGAAGACAGGGAAACATCTCAGTTGGATCAAATGATTAGTTTGGGTGCAGGAAGTATATGGGTGTAGGAAATTAGTCAACTGATCTGCAAAAAAATGTCACCTTCAGACAGTTATATCCATGCAAACATTGTCAAGTACAGTTTCACAATTTAGGTCACCAAACTTATTTTAGTACCGATAAAAAATCAGCCATGAGGTTTGCATTGATTGCTTAAGGAAATTACCCAGCAACCATGATAATGAATGCTGCAATGTCGGGTTGATTATATTGGGTAGCTGACCTGACTGTTTGTGTTTGATTTGTGTGTGTTCGTGAGTTTCAATACCCTCGTGATTACAGATCAATGTGGGGTTTCAATACCCTCGTGATTACAGATCAATGTGGGGTTTCAATACCCTCATGATTACAGATCAATGTGGGGTGTAGTAAGGCCTTCACCTTTCATCACCCTGTACTACTCCAATACTCGCACGATGCTGGACTCACCTGGACACTGGTCAACAAGCCGTGCTACATAGATGACCAGTGCAGTGGACGCTACAGCGAGGGTAGCATATACTACACGGGCACCTACGGGGAGTGGCGGCTGGTGGTGATTCCATTGAATGACAAGATCATTAATGGGTAAGTGGCGTCACGGTCACCTAATGAAATCTAGCCGTGTTTAACTTTTCGCCATATCACTGGTTCTAAGCTGTGGTGCCGCATGCATATCAAAACACGAGCATACGCGTAATAAAGTATATAATATATGATGATGTGCCAAAGCATACCCCTAATTAATGGTCCATCAATTAAATTATTTTGCTTGTCTTGTTTCAGATTTATTTTATAAAAAGTTGAACCTACATAGTATCCACTACATAGTATCCACTACATAGTATCCACTACATAGTATCCACTACATGCTCACTTCAGTTTTGGTGAAATCATCGCACAAACTATTGCATTATTTTTGACCGGGTCTTGTCAAAAGGAGTAAAAATGGTCTGGCTGTATATACTATAGCATAGGTGTTCACACTTTCAAGTTACTCAATCTAACAATCAAAGTCAATTCTTTCGATGATTTTAGCAAGTTATTATTAAAACGACTGCGCGTATTATTATTAGCTATTCACACACTAGAGATTGGAACAACAACAAACCTGATTCGCGATGGGCTAAATAAATAGAGGAGGAAGTTTGAATGAATTACACATTCTCTGCACCAATGACTCATAGAAACACTCAATACTAATAGAAACACTCGATTCCTATGGAGTTTATGATGTGGCATAGAAATGGGTCAGAAGATACCTATGTGACAGAAAGCAGTTTGTCAAAATAGGTGAATGTTCATCTAATTTATGCTAGGGCATAAACTATTTATTTTTCTATATTAATGATATTTGTAATGGATCGCAACTCCTTAAATTTGTTCTGTTTGCAGATGACACCAGTATTTTGAACCCTGATGTGTAGTAAACTGTGAACTTGATAAAATGTATACATGGTTCACAGTAAATAAGTTGTCATTGAATGTACCAAAACAAATTATATGGTCTTTGGTAACCACAGAATAAACTGTGATCTGGATATACAAATTCACAATGACCAAATTATTAGGGTCAGTAAGACCAAATTCCTTGGAGTTTTGATTGATAACAAACTGACTTGGAAAGATCATATAAATAGTGACGAGACCAACCTGTCTAATGTAGCTGGAGTGATATACAGCGCAAGTCACAAGCTTGCTTACCTTATATTACACACTGTTCTTACCAATATTGTGTAACTGCTGTGGAATTTTGTGAAATGCATGTATTGAACACTGTGTTACGGTGTTACAGAAGAGAGTGATAAGACTGATGTGATGTTGATAGCCTTCATCATACTAACATGTTATTTAATAGATGTAGAGTACTTACATATCACGACCTAGTACACACTGATGTTATTTAACAGATGTAGAGTACTTACATTTCAAGACCTAGTACATTTGAAAAAAAAATTATAATGTATAAAACATAAAACTATCAGCCAATGCTTGCCAATGTCCACTGCCTTTTTAAGAAGCATGCTGTTTTGCATCTTTTGCAAGTACAAAATCAATATGTACGTCAATGTATCTATACAACTATTAAGTTGCGATGTTTAATCAAATTATGGTGTAAAGTGCTGGAACTCACTGCCAGCCAGTACTACAATGGTGCTGGAACTCACTGCCAGCCAGCACTACAATGGTGCTGGAACTCACTGCCAGCCAGCACTACAATGGTGCAGGAACTCACTGCCAGCCAGTACTACAATGGTGCTGGAACTCACTGCCAGCCAGTACTACAATGGTGGTGGAACTTACTGCCAGCCAGTACTACAATGGTGCTGGAATTAACTGCCACCCAGTACTACAATGGTGCTGGAACTCACTGCCAGCCAGTACTACAATGGTGCTGGAACTCACTGCCAGCCAGTACTACAATGGTGCTGGAACTCACTGCCAGCCAGTACTACAATGGTGCTGGAACTCACTGCCAGCCAGCACTACAATGGTGCTGGAACTCACTGCCAGCCAGCACTACAATGGTGCAGGAACTCACTGCCAGCCAGTACTACAATGGTGCTGGAACTCACTGCCAGCCAGTACTACAATGGTGGTGGAACTTACTGCCAGCCAGTACTACAATGGTGCTGGAACTAACTGCCACCCAGTACTACAATGGTGCTGGAACTCACTGCCAGCCAGTACTACAATGGTGCTGGAACTAACTGCCAGCCAGTACTACAATGGTGCTGGAACTCACTGCCAGCCAGTACTACAATGGTGCTGGAACTCACTGCCAGCCAGTACTACAATGGTGCTGGAACTCACTGCCAGCCAGTACTACAATGGTGCTGGAACTAACTGCCAGCCAGTACTACAATGGTGCTGGAACTCACTGCCAGCCAGCACTACAATGGTGCAGGAACTCACTGCCAGCCAGCACTACAATGGTGCTGGAACTCACTGCCAGCCAGTACTACAATGGTGCTGGAACTCACTGCCAGCCAGCACTACAATGGTGTAGGAACTCACTGCCAGCCAGCACTACAATGGTGCTGGAACTCACTGCCAGCCAGCACTACAATGGTGCTGGAACTCACTGCCAGCCAGTACTACAATGGTGCTGGAACTCACTACCAGCCAGTACTACAATGGTGCTGGAACTCACTGCCAGCCAGTACTACAATGGTGCTGGAACTCACTACCAGCCAGTACTACAATGGTGCAGGAACTCACTGCCAGCCAGTACTACAATGGTGCTGGAACTCACTGCCAGCCAGTACTACAATGGTGTAGGAACTCACTGCCAGCCAGTACTACAGTGGTGCTGGAACTCACTGCCAGCCAGTACTACAGTGGTGCTGGAACTCACTGCCAGCCAGTACTACAGTGGTGCAGGAACTCACTGCCAGCCAGTACTACAGTGGTGCTGGAACTAACTGCCAGCCAGTACTACAATGGTGCTGGAACTCACTGCCAGCCAGTACTACAATGGTGCAGGAACTCGCTGCCAGCCAGTACTACAATGGTGCTGGAACTCACTGCCAGCCAGTACTACAATGGTGCTGGAACTCGCTGCCAGCCAGTACTACAATGGTGCTGGAACTCACTGCCAGCCAGTACTACAATGGTGCTGGAACTCACTGCCAGCCAGTACTACAATGGTGCTGGAACTCACTGCCCGCCAGTACTACAATGGTGCTGGAACTCACTGCCAGCCAGTACTACAATGGTGCTGGAACTCACTGCCAGCCAGTACTACAATGGTGGTGGAACTCACTGCCAGCCAGTACTACAATGGTGCTGGAACTCACTGCCAGCCAGTACTACAGTGGTGCTGGAACTCACTGCCAGCCAGTACTACAGTGGTGCTGGAACTCACTGCCAGCCAGTACTACAATGGTGCAGGGACTCACTGCCAGCCAGTACTACAATGGTGCTGGAACTAACTGCCAGGCAGTACTACAATGGTGCTGGAACTCACTGCCAGCCAGTACTACAATGGTGCTGGAACTAACTGCCAGCCAGTACTACAATGGTGCTGGAACTCACTGCCAGCCAGTACTACAATGGTGCTGGAACTCACTGCCAGCCAGTACTACAATGGTGCTGGAACTCACTGCCAGCCAGTACTACAATGGTGCTGGAACTCACTGCCAGCCAGTACTACAATGGTGCTGGAACTCACTGCCAGCCAGTACTACAATGGTGCTGGAACTCACTGCCAACCAGTACTACAATGGTGCTGGAACTCACTGCCAGCCAGTACTACAATGGTGCTGGAACTCACTGCCAGCCAGTACTACAATGGTGCTGGAACTCACTGCCAGCCAGTATTATAATGGTGCTGGAACTTACTGCCAGCTAGTACTATAATGGTGCCAACAGTTTATGCATTTGTTAAAAAAAAAATTACAAAATATGTTAACAATTTGTTAACAAAAACTGTGAAAATTTTGTTTATCAACTTCTAATATGCACTTTGATTTTTGGCTTGGGAAATGTCCAAATTAATTTATTATTGTACTATGATGTACTGCTTTTCAATATTTACTAGTATTGCCAGTGCTTGTCTGTAGTAACAGTGTTTCGTACCATATCAAACACTAATGTGAAGACTACATTGTATTGTCAAACATTTCATTGTATCCCATGTATTATTAGTAGAAAACTGTGCAGTGGTATAAAACTACAACTTTCTTCAGTATACCCCTTTTTCTGGCATAATAAGTATTTTTATGTACCACAAACATTGTATATATATTCTCTTTATGTTGAAAAAATAATCGTATTATTATTATATAATTACTAGTACTTGATGCATGGCTTACTGTAGACGAGTCAACTTCCGCTGGTGGCAGGAAGGGGGGCCTGTCTACAACTTTGCCCTGGATGACGTCTACATCGGCCCACCGTGTCCAGAAATGTGTAGTGGACATGGGGTTTGTCTACAGGGAGCGTGTTCCTGCGACCCTGGATATACAGGTGGGTGGCTGCAACCATGGCAACTGGCTGATGTCAACAGAATAGAACATTTTCTAAAGTAGCTTTGTAATGTTTCCTTTCATGAGTTTCTTGCAAGAATTCTGCAATTGTGTGACTATGTTAACCCTGGTAGTTACCACTGGGTCGAATTCGGCCCGCACAATCAGTGCGAAAAGCGTTCCGGCCGATTTTGGTATCACTCTGTAGGAACAATTTTCATTTCCGCCACCAGTACCTCACACAGGAACAAATGATATAATTGGAAAGCTGAATCACTCTTTGTTCTGATTCATATTTATTCATGAACATAGCCGATGATAGCTAATGACGATCTAGCTTACAAAACGCGTCACATAGTTGGCGCCCATATTTGGCTGCTTTTATTACACTCCACAGAATAAACTTATGTTTCCATTCATAGTATCTAAATATGTAACATGTTATACCTTAGGAAAGCTCTATGATTGGCCTATTCGAATACATGAATGAGCGAGCGGACTATAGGCAGCGAATGAGAAATCGTTGTTACAACATGTGTCGTCTGGACTGTCTAAGCTTTTTACAGCTGTATTTACTAATCCACCATTTTGTTTTCTCACTTCGTTCTATGTCAGTTCACATTAGGCCGGATTATTTCAAGATTCCACATCAGTATTTCAGCAAATTGAATGACAGCATTAGTGAATCACACTATACTAGTTCAGACAGTTAGAACGGTGTTGCAGGCTTTATTGAGGTAAATATCAGCAAATTGCCATCGCAATTTCCACTGGCTTTGACAGCCGCACTACCATGGTAAATGACGCGGGACCAATGGGCCTGTCTGAATCAGCATAGTCCAGTGTTGGAAAAAATCATAAAAATAAAAGTTCTCAACATATTTGACTCATTCTTGTTTTATTGTGTAGCTAATATGTGTGGCTATATTTTTTCTAATTGGACATAAGGACATACACCACTCAGTAATTATCTAGTAGCAGGATGAAAATATAAAATATAAAAAAGTAATATCCCCATAATAAGGTAACGTGCTGTAGTTTTTATCATTTTATTATAATAAAGAGGTTTTTATCAACAAAATGATACCTCAGTCACATTTATGCGATAATTATTAGCAATGTTATAATTTTTTTAAAACACCCTTGTGAATAACTCTGATTTGTGTACACTGTGTAAATTTATCATTGGTCACTCCTAAGGTTAAAAATCCTTCCTCAGTTGTGTAACTATGTTAAAGATCCTTCCTCAATTGGATTTCAGAATCATTTTGAAAAAATTCAAACCGATCTAGTATTAACTACAACATCTTTGCTCATTTGTACAAATTTTTTACTTAGTTTTGATGAAATCATCAGACAAGCTATAAAAAAATTTTTATGAGGTTCGGGGGAAAAGGACAAAAGTTGTCTGGTTTTAGAAAACATCTACACTTTCGCTTTATTTACCCAATCTAATGATCATGGTCAATTATTTCTACTATTTTAGCAAAAGTATGCACCATTTTGTTAAACTGACTGCGAATATTATGTAGACAATTCACACTGTACATATTTGAACATCAGTGAACCTGATTTGTGATGTGCTGAGGCAATCAATCAGTAATTTATTTTCCAACAAATTACTTTATTATAAAAAATATAAAACCACTTGATTGTTGGAAGTCAGTTGAGTGTTGGAAGTCAGTTGATTGTTGGAAATCAATTGAGTGTTGGAAGTCAGTTGAGTGTTGGAAATCAATTGAGTGTTGGAAGTCAATTGAATGTTAGAAGTCAATTGAGTGTTAGAAGTCAATTGTGGAGGAGTTTTAATATCATGATGAAATAGTAGGCTCCTCACTTGTGTCATTGTCGTTTGAAGAATAACTGTGTGTGTCACCACAGGGGAGCGGTGTTTGACGTCGTCACAGGAGCTGCCAGGAATGATTGACAGGTTTGACAACATGAATAACCCCAGTGAGATGTGGGAGCGTATCCTGGGAGGCACCCTTGGCACGGGGTGTGGAGTGTTGGGAACCGGAAACTCAATGTACTTCAGCGGCGGCGGCACGAGGGAAGTGAGGACGGTGGCTCTCAACACCACCAACATCAGGTGTGTATCAGATATGTATCGGGTGTGTATCGGATGTGTACCAGATGTATGTTCTGTGAGTATTGAATGTGAATCATATGTGTCCGTCGTATGTATGATATCTATTAAATATATGTGTGTTAGATGTGCATCAGAAGTGTGTTGTGTGTTAAATGTGTATCACATGTGGATCAGATATGTATCAGTGTGTGTCATTTGTTTGTCAGATGAGTGTTGAATGTGTATCAGAGGTGTGGCATGTGTGTATTGGATGTGTGTTAAATGTGTATTGCACGCATGTGTGTCAGATATGTATCAAATTTGTGGCATTTGTTGGAATGTGGGTGAGATGGGTGTAAAATGTCAGTTGTTTGCTAGGTATGTATTGGGTGTGTGTGTTTGTGTGTGTGCGCGCACGCTCGCACACTTGTATACTATCATGCAAAGTACAGCAATTAAATTACAGATTAGAATAGTATAAAACATGTACTTTTTATAACACATTAATAAGCCAAAGTGTTAAAAGACAAGGTTTTCATGAGTCATACAATTACATAAAAATTGGTATCAGAACAATCACTTGATGCCATTTTCTGTAGTTAACCGTGCTGCGCATGCACAAAACCAGCTGCACACATTTCCATGTAAACAATAGTGGGAAGCGGTAATGTAATGGTTAGAGCACCCGCTTGTCGATCGAGAGGACGGTGGTTCAATTTCGTCTCCGCCGTATCGAAACTTGGGCAATTTCATTCACCCCACTTTGCCTGTGTCTTTCAGAAGAGACAGTAAAAGCCGCTGGTCCCTTCTACCTGGTGTCTATGCCAGGGGAAGTAAAAGATCCCAAGCAGGGAAATGGAAAAAATCTGTGATGGACTCACCAACTCTAGAGAAGGACACTCTTAAATAAACACTCAGTGCAATATCATAGGACTTTGCTGAGTAATTATTCAAATCCAGAGCAAATGTTACTACTTACCGTACTTGCCTAGATACTAATAGACAAGCACCCATGCCTTCACATTCATGCACTGCTCATCTATTGAAAACGGTAGGGTATTCGTTTATTGTATAATATGCTATTGTAGCGACTGTCTGTGTGTGAGTGAAATAGGAAGCCAAGAGAGAGATATCTGTCACGTTGCAGGATAGTTCAGTTTGTCATCAAGATCGGCAGTTCAAAGGACTGGCGGACATGTCGCAAGCCAACTGGTCGCAACGAGGGGGTCATAGTCGACTTCTCGACGGACAATGGCATCATGTGGCACATCCTACGCATCTTAGACCCAGAAACATTGAGTGACGAACCCCAGACAGTCACCTTGGAGCTGCCACCTGCTGCCAAGAAACCGTCTGCAGTCATCAGATGGTGGCAGCCCATCATTTCACCAGGTAACACTTGTCTGCTTTCAGTAGGTAAACAAACATACCAAAAAGGTGAAGACAAATAGGTAAAGGTATGTAGAAAATATGTAGACCAAATGGTAAAGACCGAAAGGTAAAGGCTTGTAGTAAACTGAGCCTGGCAGAGTATGTCTGGTTCTGTAAGATCAAACAGCAAACAGACAAAGCCTGGCTTGATCTCTCAGTGAAATGAGATTGGCGAGATGCGTAAGAGGGTTATTTTCTAGATGATGTTTTGTCAAATTCATGTTGCTTCATTGTCACTTGTTTTTGTTGTACAAACTATGATCAGGTTACAAAATTGATCTCTCCTGAAAACTGTAAGAAAATGCAATGTGTTATGTCAAACGTGCTCATGAAATCATGTGCTCCTACCATATTCTACGTATCTCTAAACTGATATACTACTGCCTATGCCCATGTGCATCTGTGTCTTGAAGGCAGCACAAGAGCTGAGTGGGCCATTGATGATGTCATCATTGCTGTCAATGACACAAACATTAAGCGCTTCCAGGAGAACTTTAACCCCATGAACACCAATGTCTGGTACATGGCGATGAATGCCATACCCAAGATCACATGCAGTTCCTTTGGCAATGCACTGGAGTTCAGCAAGAACGCAGGTACGTCCGTGTTGTCTTAATTATAAGGACATGAAGAGGTAGGTTCTGGGGGGTGGTGCTGGTATACTCCTATAGTAGAAACAGGGCGATGCAGATTTATGTATGCTCCCTCTGTAAAGATCCATGTTTGCTCCTTTCTTAAAGGTCTATGTTTGCTCCCTCCTTGGAGTTTAATACAATAAAGACACTTCTGTTGCACTAATATCCTCGGGGAAACCCAAGCTCAGCAGCAAAATAAAAGAGTTCGGCAGTTTCTAGTCGGCAATTCCTTTCGTAAACAGTTGGGTCGGTGTGCTGATGAGCTATGGAGGATGCGCGAATTTAAACACGTTGGTATTTTTTTTTTACAACAAAATGTTGCTATATTTGCTGCCAACTTAACATTAAGGAAATGAGTTTCACAGAGTTGGTGCAGCAACTGAGAAATCTCTAGTTCTGCTGTTTGGAACACTGGGAACTAAAAGTGGATTAGAACTTGATGATCAGAGTTGTCTGAGCTGTCTTGCAGGAGTGAGCAGTGAATGTAAATATGCTGGTCGCTTGGATGAAAGTGCCTGATAGGTAAAATTGTGCAGATCTTAATGTATGCCTCTCTCCGTCTGTAAAGACTCATATAGGGTCTCTCTGTAAAGATTCTCTCTTTGGAATTGTACATTGTGAAATGTTCTTGTGGTTTTCACTGGCCCACCAGTAGAGACCTACAACCATTTCCATGTATACATGCAGAAGTGAATGTTCCACAGGCCGGATGCGCTATGCTGAGACGTGGGACTTCCATGTCACACCGTCCACATTCCTCCAGTTCGACATAGCCATGGGCTGCAGTGGCACCTACAGCGCCCTCTACAGTGTCCAGCTGCAGTACTCGGTGGACATGGGTCACTCCTGGCATATGGTGGCCGATGACTGTCTCCCACCCCAGCTCGATTGCAGCGGCTATCACCTCAGTAGTAGCTTCCTCTCAGATGCCTTCGCCAACTGGACCAGGGTCACTCGCTATCTGCCCCCCACTGCCGTGTGAGTGCTGAGTGGTCAAACAAATGACCTCCATGCTGGCTGAATGGTCACTTCAAAATACAAACCAGGTTTTAATAAGTGAAATCCACTCTGGAGCTGAATGGATTTAAGCAGAGGCCCTTTGTGTTTACTTGTTTGAGTTGTTTCTTCTAATCAAATGTGGCAGATCAGCAGCTCAAACCTAGTGTTAAATAAACTGATGTTACCAGTTACAACATATTGTGTACAAGCATGTGCGGTATATAAATAAATTATTTATATAAAATTGCCTGACAGAGTGAAAGCAAACTTTATAATTGTTACACAGATAATAAGCAGTATTGCTTACACCAGCAAACTGTTTATGCAAGATGTTAAATCAGTAATGTATTTTACTGATTGAATGGAATCAAATTGTTTGAAAAGTTGGTTCGTGGATTATTACTTGTGATAAATAGATAATGTTTTGCAATGTCAGCCCATTTCTAGTCTCTCCCATAATGCAGGAAGTCTTATTACAAAACACAGGGTTTCTCAAACATGGGTCTGGTGACCACTTTGGGGGGTGAGGGCAACATGTGGTCCAGGGGGCAAACATCAAAATTATTTTAGAATGGGACTTTACGGGGGGGGGGAGAAAAATTGGGGGCCTTGATGGTGACAAAGTGATGTCTGTGACAGCTGTGTGATATCTGTGACAGAGGTGTGATGTCTGTGACAGGTCACCTGCCACCCGCTTCCGCTGGCTGCAGAAGACAGTCACCCTGAGAGGTAACATCTGGGCCCTGGACAACATCTACCTTGGTGACGGCTGTCCCTGGATGTGCTCTGGTCACGGCCAGTGTGACCAGGGCATCTGCAGGTCTGTTGTGATGCTAGAGGTCAAAGTTCAATTGAAATTTGTTTTCTCAAAATTTACAATGTTGATTTTCAAAACGTTTTTTCAGTTAAAAATTCTTGTTGATGGCACATTTTTGTGGAAGGCACTGATTAAATAAGTAACATTGTTTGCAATATTAAAACGTTTTTCAGATATGTCATAGAATTTGTTATCCTTGTCACTACCAAGTTTCAGTCTTGTCATGCCTTTCATTCTCTCAAAGTCGTTTTTCAGATGTCAATATAATTATTATGTTCTACATTGTGTATCTGGATTAATGTTTTGTTGTTCCAACGTTCAGTCTAAACACTATCCAAATAAGTAAAAAATAATGCATTTTGGAATTTACCGAGAAGAATGACATTTAGCTTGGTGGGTCAGAACTAGATGGGATTATCCTACACTTTTATTTCATGTGTAAGTTTCACAGTGGAAACATCTAACATTATGAATATTTCACACAAAAAGCACATAATGAGACACAGCTAAAATCCAAACACTGCACCGCGTAGGAATTATACCATCCTGTTTAATATAAAAACTTAAACAAATAAATTACAATGAGAAAATATGATTTGTAAAAAATACAACTTTTAGAACAAGTGACACGTGTACAGTCACGCCTCGTTATAACGCGGTAGTCGGGGTCCACGACTTCGGACCGCGTTGTAAGCGAGGCGCGTTAGGTGTTCTCATATATGCCACCAGGGAGCTACTAAACAACAGCGACCGCCGCCCGCTGCACCAAGTCCATGAACCCTGTCGAAGCCCCGTGTGATTATTTTTAAATGTCACACCCTCTTGACTATTGAACTGAATAAAACACATGTACGTATACCGTTATGGAATATATCTACTACGATGATGATGTACTGGACCAACAGGCCTACGAATCGAAAATAATAACCTGGACCTGAGCAGCCGAAAACGTATATGATTTGACAAACGTAGTATGCAAGCTGATAAAACACAGAAAAAGACAATAGGTAGAATTAATAATTGTTTCACTTCGTCTTTCAACCGATCTCGACCAAAGCATAAATTTATTACGCGCCACTTAATATCGATTAATCATTTCATATGCGGATGACGAATTAGTATTTTCGCCACCGGTAGCGCCTTGGGTTAGGAATTTGGCATGTTGGTTTCGCGTTGCGAAAACAATTAAATTTACGATGTAACGGAAGCATGTAATTTCACCCAAGTGTTATATTGGTACTGCTTGTTAAATGCATTTAAAACGGTTGATCTGATTCTTACGCGAGGCATATTTGTGAATCTCGATTGCAATTTACAAACCGTCGAAGCGAAGCCAGCGACAGCGATTGATGTCGGCGGCAGCGCAAAACAAACAACACGTTGATACTCGTTCATTGACATTGTTCACCTAATGTTTCTTGAGAATTGTCAAAGCAATTCTAAGTAGGTTTAAGCGAGCCCATTTGACATTTTCCCCTGGCGGCAGAAATTCGGGGTCCACGACCGACCGCGTTATATCCGAATCCGCGTAATAACGGGGCGCGTTATAACGAGGCGCGACTGTATTAAACTTTGTGGTGTTGCACATTTCAGGTGTGACAGTGGTTACTTTGGGGTGTACTGTGTGCCGTACATCCCATTACCTATGGTGTTGAAGGAGACATTTGAGAAGCGCCTGTCCCGGGACAGCTGGCCTGAGGTGTACGGTGGGGAGATCTCCACTGTCTGTGGCATACTTGTGTCAGGGACAGCGCTTACCTTCTTCAAGGTCACGTGATAGTACGATAATAAAATAAATAAATGAAAACAATTTATTTGCTTACTCTTATTGCTGAACGTATTTACAATATTGCATGAATCATTAACTAGATAAAAGTGCTACTCAGGATATCCTCTAGAAACCCCTTAAAACTATCAATGTTTATAAAGACAACAACAGGTTCAATATATAAAATAATACTTCATGTAATGAGAAGATGTGGCAAGAAGTCGAGGTGGCAGGTTATAATTGTCCTCAAAAATAGGTGGGAGGTAGGATTGGTGGGAGGTAGACTCTCATAATAGGTGGAAGGTGGGAAGTTGCCCCCAAAACAGGTGGAAGATAGGAGGTTGAGACCCCTGCCACACACCCTATGTAATGTACCAGTCTGGAGGTGAGTACATGGTTGTCATGGCGTGTCTTGTGTCCAATAGGAGAACCTGCGCATGGTGGTGACACAAGATCTTGACGTGTCCATGTCCCACTTCATTCAGTTCACCTTCCAGTATGGGTGCAGTTACCAGCCCTCGGGGTGGCCGCGGGAGTACACAGTGCTCCTGCAGTACTCCAACAATGGGGGCATTCTATGGCATCTGCTCAAGGAGATTCACTTCCACAGTCGTGGTGTTGCCAAGTTCTTCAGTGTACGTATTGCCATGCCGGCCCAGACCAACTCAACACGCTTCCGCTTCTGGCAGCCCAGGCATGAAGGTGAGTACATGTGTACAACAAGAATCTTGTTTGTTCTTATAACTCTACACACTTCTGGCAGCCAGGCATGAGGGTGAGTACATGTGTACAACAAGAATCTTGTTCGTTCTTATAACTGTATGCATTTCTGGCAGCCCAGGCATGGGGTGAGTATATGTGTACAACAAGAATCTTGTTCATTCTTATAACTCTACACACTTCTGGCAGCCCAGGCATGGAGGTGAGTACATGTGTACAACAAGAATCTCGTTCATTCTCATAACTCTACACACTTCTGGCAGCCCAGGCATAGGGGTGAGTACATGTGTACAACAAGAATCTTGTTCATTCTTATAACTAACTATACACACTTCTGGCAGCCCAGGCATAGGGGTGAGTACATGTGTACAACAAGAATCTTGTTCATTCTTATAACTAACTATACACACTTCTGGCACCCAGGCATAGGGGTGAGTACATGTGTACAACAAAAAACTTGTTCGTTCTTATAACTCTACACACTTCTGGAACCCAGGCATAGGGGTGAGTACATGTGTACAACAAAAATCTTGTTCGTTCTTATAACTCTACACACTTCTGGCCCCAGGCATAGGGGTGAGTACATGTGTACAACAAAAATCTTGTTCGTTCTTATAACTCTACACACTTCTGGCATCCAGGCATAGGGGTGAGTACATGTGTACAACAAAAATCTTGTTCGTTCTTATAACTCTACACACTTCTGGCACCCAGTCATATTGGTGAGTACATGTGTACAACAAAAATCTTATTCGTTCTTATAACTCTACACACTTCTGGCATCCAGGCATAGGGGTGAGTACATGTGCACAACAAAAATCTTGTTCGTTCTTATAACTCTACACACTTCTGGCAGCCCAGGCATAGGGGTGAGTACATGTGCACAAAAAAAATCTTATTCGTTCTTATAACTCTACACGCTTCTGGCACCCAGGCATAGGGGTGAGTACATGTGTACAACAAAAATCTTGTTCGTTCTTATAACTCTACACACTTCTGGCAGCCCGGTTATAGGGGTGAGTACATGTGTACAACAAAAATCTTGTTCGTTCTTATAACTCTACACACTTCTGGCACCCCGGTCATATTGGTGAGTACATGTGTACAACAAAAATCTTGTTCGTTCTTATAACTCTACACACTTCTGGCAGCCCAGGCATAGGGGTGAGTACATGTGTACAACAAAAATCTTGTTCGTTCTTATAACTCTACACACTTCTGGCAGCCCAGGCATAGGGGTACATGTGTACAACAAACATCTTGTTTGTTCTTATACATTCATACCTACAAATCAACCAACTTTTGCAATTACATTTTTTGCAGAACAACAATGCAATTCAGGTATTGATTGAAGTAGGCCAACTTAATGACATGTAGTTTTATTAATAGTAATCAGTCTAGTAATTGTGTAAACATCAATAATCGAGCGTCAATTAACCACGGCAAGCATGCCAGCCTGCTAATTTCACACAATAGGAATAATTCGCAAATGTATTGAGTGTGACAACCATTGATAATAATATTATGACTACTAACTAAATCATTACTAATTAATATGTTCAATTCACCATATGGGTGGGGTCACCCAAAATTACAATGTGACCGACCCCCACCAAAACTTTCAGTTTTGCATCTAATCAATGAAATGGACAACACAAATAGCCTAGGTTTTTAATGATCTATTGTAAACTTTTCAATGTAAAACGAATTTGAGAAAATCTTGCATGCAGTCTTAGCCACAGTGCACATGTTGCCTCGTGTATTTTACAATTGGGTCATTGGTGCAAGTAATTAGCACGGGTCTTGTGCAGGTCACATGAAGTCAGTCTGGGCCGTAGACAACTTCTTCGCGGATGGCGCAATGACTAATCCAGACATGTTGTACGAAACATTTGACGGGGAGCCGGATTCAACATTCTGGATATTTTGGCCCGGTGGAAAGATAGACAAATTTTGCTCTTTTAATACCAGGTAAGTGATATGTCAAGTCCTGATTTTGATAGGTTGCTTTGAATGGCTGACTGACATTAAACTATGATTTTTAATGGAATTAGTATCATTAGCCCAGTTCATTATGTCTGTTAAACATGACATGTAATTTCACAAAAGTCAGCAATAAATGATGTGTTATACACACAAGTGGCATCCATTAATCCACTGTCTAATTAACAAATCTGTTAATTGGTTTCAGAAGCGGAGGCTGCAATATTTACATTTACTTGTGTTTATTTCTCTTCGACCTTCCTTCATAGGTCAGACACGATCCTGGCTGGACCGTCATCAATGGCGTTTGTTCGCGGCACTGGGGAGCATTCAGTAACAACACGTGACCTAAGTGTCAGTGATATCACCATTATACAGTTTGATGTGAGTATTACAGTTTAATTGGTAGATATATAATGGCGAAAACAAATGATTGCTGTATGAGAACAGTTAGTAAGTTAATCTTAATTTCATTCAATGAAAATGTTATTGACAGACCTATTACCAAATAAAAGAATTTTACTCACTGTACCGTATGTCATAAAGTGCCATTGTTGGATTAGGTGTGTATTGGTGGGGCCTGCTGCGCATTGCTAAGTTTATGTAGCAAGAGGAAACAAAACAAATATGGTTGGTAAAATGGCAATGCCCTTTAATTACATAAAGTAAAACAGTGATATGCATGACAATAGGCTTTGCCGACGACCTAACTAGATATAAAAAGCAATTCCCCTATCCTAGTAACAAAGAGTTGAACATATCGGTCGATGGGGATTGCCAAAAATTAACTAGTTAAGCGTAATAAATGTGGGGCCCAGAAACCACCCGTACAAACCCCACACAAAGCGTACCTGAAAATGACTCTGCGCAAAGACCTATAATATTTGGGAAAACTGAGTACATTCAAATATTGGTGGGTCACAAGAAGGTAACAGTAAGTCTGCTACGTTAATAATAATTTATCTAGCGGCCAGTGATTGAAGTCTGCTGGCTGGGTCGCTCTAGCAGTGATTGAAGTCTGCTGGCTGGGTCTCTCTAGCAGTGATTGAAGTCTGCTGGCTGGGTCGCTCTAGCAGTGATTGAAGTCTGCTGGCTGGGTCTCTCTAGCAGTGATTGAAGTCTGCTGGCTGGGTCGCTCTAGCAGTGATTGAAGTCTGCTGGCTGGGTCGCTCTAGCAGTGATTGAAGTCTGCTGGCTGGGTCGCTCTAGCAGTGATGTGATGTCGCCTCGCCGCTTAGCGCTGTGACACCAAATAAGGAGATGTGTTCTGTGTACCGTTAGCGTCCCGTTACCTGACACCGCTCCGATGCATTCCAGACTAGTGACAAGGGTGGGCCGTCTAGCCCCTGTACATAGGCAGGAACATTGTGTAAAAGGTATTATAATTCATGCTGTATTAAATACTGATTATTATTGAAAATTCCTGTAACAACCTTTCTTTATATATATCTGCTTACTTTCACCATAGTCATTTAAAAGTACTGTTTATTTAATTGTCCACCTAAGATATAAGACGGCCAATGTTGTCTTTGTTTGTTTCCACACTGTCATCAAGTTTTGATGTTTACAGATCAATGTTGGTTGCACGCCTCAGTCAACCAACAACTTTCCAGTTCGACTTGAGTACTCACAGGATCACGGGAAGACGTGGAGACTGGTGGTGCCACCTTGTTCGCTGGACCGTCTGCCGATGTGTGCGGACCGTGAGATTGATACAACTGTGTACTACTCTGGGAGGACAGAATACTGGCAGAGAGTTGTTGTTCCACTCAATGGCCTACAGATATGTGGGTGTGTAATGACTTCTGTCATCACTGTGCAAATCTGTTGTTCTCAACTTCATCCTCAATTGATTTAGCCCATCGTGAATCGGGTTCATTCATGTTATAATCTGTAGTGTGTGAATAGTTTAAGTAAATCTGTAGTGTGTGAATAGTTTAAGTAAATCTGTATTGTGTGAATAGTTTAAGTAAATCTGTAGCGTGTGAATAGTTTAAGTAAATATGTAGCGTGTGAATAGTAAGTAAATCTGTAATGTGTGAATAGTTTAAGTAAATCTGTAATGTGTGAATAGTTTAAGTAAATATGTAATGTGCGAATAGTTTAATTAAATCTGTAGCGTGCGAATAGTTTTAAGTAAATCTGTAATGTGTGAATAGTTTAAGTAAATCTGTAGTGTGTGAATAGTTTAAGTAAATCTGTAGTGTGTGAATAGTTTAAGTAAATCTGTAGTGTGTGAATAGTTTAAGTAAATCTGTAATGTGTGAATAGTTTAAGTAATATGTGCAGTTAATTTAATAAAAGAGGACATACTTTCATTAAAATCATCGAAAGAATTAATTTTGCACATTAAATTCAGTAACTTGTGAAGTTGTAAGAGTAGCCCCTTTTCACTGAATTTCAGTTCAGCTTAACCAAAATTAATTTAATAGTTTGTCTGATGAGTCTATCAAAACTAAATAATACATTTGCACAAATGAGCTAGCATGTCGTTGTCGATGCTAGATAGGTTACGTTGCAAAATTAATCTGAAATGAGACAAGTGAAAAACCAAATTGCGAAGGCAGCCTTAATGCAGCATAACACTGACAAAGAATTATATGAACAAAGTGATTTTTAATCTTGTAAAGTAATCTTGCTGTTTGACAGTGTCGCCCGGTTCCGCTGGTATCAGGGTTTCTTCACCACTCAAGACGTGCCACCGGAGTGGGCCATTGACAATGTCTACATCGGCATGGAGTGTAAGGGCCACTGTGGGGGCCATGGAACATGTATAAGCGGCATGCTGTGTCAATGTGATGAGGGATACAACAGTGAACTGTGTGTCGCTGTCCAGCGACATCCAACCTTCCTGAAGGAGGACTTTGAATGTGAGTTGGGCTTAAATGTGTTCATCATATCACTGTTAATATAGGTCAGGCTTAACTGCTTCAATGGGATCAAATGTTTACTATTATGTTGGTGATTAAACGGTTGCTGTCATATTGTTTAATATGTATAAAAATATACGTATAATAAGGTGGTAATTGCAATTAATCTTAATACCCTTATTATTGTTGCGCAATTGTAATTGAGACATTGCCATCGAGACACTGTAATCAAGACATCGTAAGCAACCATCTTAATCGAGACATTGCAACTGAGACACTGTAATTGAAGCGTTGCCACTGAAACATTGTAATTGAGAGATTGCAAAAGACGTTGTAATTGAGACATTGCAACTAAGACAATGTAACTAAGACAATGCAACTGAGTCATTATAACTGAGACATTGCAATGGAGACATCTTTGCAAGAGATGTTGTAATTGAGATATTGCAACTGGGACATTGCAACTGAGACATTTTAATAGATAAATTGCAATTGAGACATTGTAAAAGAGACAATTGATGCATCATACAAGAGACGTTAAATATACTTTGCCATTGATACACTGTAATTAAACTGTAATAGAGACATTGCTATCGAGACATGGTGACAAAGGTCAGTGTTGTAGTGACCTCCCAGAAGACACTGGACCGGAGCAAGTGGCAGACAGTCAGTGGGGCCGCCCAGACCAAGAAGTGTGGACAGCTGATGGACAGCTACAGTCTACACTTTGTTGGCAGTGGAGACCGGATGCTTGTCACTCGTGACCTTGACCTGACTGTGGCCAGGCGAGTGAAACACTTTCACTTTTTATCATTTGTAAAACAAATTTTTATGTCCCTGTTTCCTCAGAAATGTTACCAGGAACATCTGTTCAGGCATCAAATAAAATGTGTTATTGAAACTATCCAGTAGAGGGCACCACTTGAATATTTGAAATGTTGCTGAAGATTTTTTCCGGGGTTTGGCCAACTTGAGGTCTAAAAGTTAAGGCTCCAAACCAGTATTAATCATACAAGCAAAAATGCCCATCCCCAGGATGGGATGTACACACCAAGCTACCTAGTCGATGTTATGTACAGTTCTTATGCGTGATTTCTACTATAATTAATATTATCTGCCAAGATATACTCTCAAACGGTTTACGTACTGAAGTATTCGCCATGCACGCATGGTTTCTGCAATTATTGGAAGTTAACGTTTTAGTTTTACATAGTGAACATTTGTTGATTTACCATAAAAACCATTAAGAACCCTTGATGTACGGGGTATTTCTAAAAATTAAAGGCGTTACGTTTCATTCGTGGCGTCATAGATTAATCCCTGAAAGTTTGGCGCCCGAGGTGCAAGCCATCGAGGAGGAAAACGTGAACAAACATACACTAGCTCGATTATAGTTAGATTACATGACGTTATCTAATTTAGTTGACAAATGTTGGCATTGTGGTTAGAACATCTGACTCTCTATCGAGAGAACCCAGTTTTGAATCCTGTTGTTGTCATATCGAAGCTTGGGCAATTTTGTTCACTCCACGTTGCTTCAGTTCACTCAGCTGTATAAATGAGTACCTGGTTATAGACAGTGGTGGATATGTGAATGATTAGTCTTTGCTCATTAATTGCATTTCATGTTGGAATGAATAGGTCTGCCAAGGGGTGTAGTGTAAAGCGCTTTGAACAGTCCCAAATACTGGATACCACGCTATTAAAAAATGGTACTTTTACATTCTATGTTTGGGAGTCGTCCTGAGTCTCCGTCCGTCCGTCCGTCCGTCCGTCCGTCCGTCCGTCCGTCTGTGTTAACTTTACCCTGCATCTTCTCTGTGTGTATTTTAACTGCTGCTGATGCAGGATGCAAACCAGTGTTGAGAGACGTCAGCAGGTTGTAGCTATGTTTCACCTCCGTTTACATTTCAGGATCATCCAGTTTTTCATCCAATTGGGCTGCAGTAAAATACAAAATCATGATTCGATAACTGACCCAGTCCTGCTGCAGTATTCAACGAATGGTGGCATCATGTGGCAGACAATAGAACAGTTCAGCTTCAGTGAACACACCTTAACGCCCAAGTACATCGCTCTACACATGCCGGCCAAGGCGCGGACCAACAGCACTCGTATTCGCTGGTGGCAGCCATCAGTTGATGGCACATACCAGCAGGAATGGGCCATAGATCAGGTAAATGAACAAAACAGGGAAGTTAACTTCTAGAGCCAGTTTGCATGTTGTGGTTTATGCAGACCTGCCTACCATTCCGGATTGTCCGGAATGTTTACGGAAATACACCTCAAATTACGGTATTACGGTATTACGGCGAGGGATAAAAATATTACGGAATTTTAATTGGTCACGACGATCACTAATAATTTCTGTTTTACCCGAATTTAGCTTCCATTGTATACAACAGGTGGCAGCATATATACTGCAGTGTGTTGTGACATGATTTTTCATTCGCTGTTGCTGTTCGTAATTTAACCAATTGAAAACAACATTACAATAAATTCGCATTCCGCGCTCAAACGGAAAGACGCGAACGCGACACGAACGGAAGGAGATAGAGACAAAAATGGCGGAGATTGAATCGGTACCACCAGCCAAGAAAAAATGTGTGCTTCAAAAGTTTAAGAAAGAATACACACAGACATGGCCTCTACAGCAATCAAACTCAAAGAAGGGATTCAGCTTTGTGCATTGCCAGATTTTAGAAATCGAATTTTCGATACCGCATGGTATGACTGTCCAACTAAGTCTAAGACTAACTCACTATGTCTATGTCAGTGTTTTTAGTAGCGAGTTGATACGAAACTTTGCTGGGGTAGGCTAATATGTACTAGAGTAGATTAGACGATGACTAGACAACTAACATTAGTGTATCGTAATGACATGGTCTTGGCTTATAAATTACGGTTACGGATGCGAAATTAGTAATGACTAACGTTAGCCTATTTTGTCATTAAAGTGGTTCCATGCTAGTTATCACAGGTCTCTCTCTAAGAAGACCAGGCCTGAAGTAGGCTGACAGCACTCTAATCAGACGGGTCTTGTGTTGACAAAACTAGATGCCACAGAGTGCAATGTAAAGTTCTTTATTACAAATTTCACCTGTCGATTCTGAACTTATTTCAAAGGTAATTTAATATTAAAAAACACAAAATTATTGAGGTTCTTTCAGTTGCTTAAACTTCGACTTTAAAAGATAGTACAGCACAGTACAGCAGTTGTAGACAGTGTAAATTGGTTATAGATGCATTTACATTAAACACATTTACACTTCTGCACATTACCACCAATGCTGGTTATGAGTATCTGCATTACTGATCTGTTAACTGAATGCTTCCGAACACCTCTCGTGGTTTATTAATGATAATTCTGTTTTGGGGCAACCATCGCCATAGGAACAACCCAGTATTAAAGTATTACTGACAGTGGTGCCATTTTCCTGACAATACTTGACACGGTTTTGAACTATTACTGACAACAGGCCTATATTCCTGAAAATTAGTATGAAGACATAGCAGGATTACTGACCAGACATTTTTGGTGTAGGCAGGTCTGTTTATGTGATGCTTTGCTGTATTCGCACATCACAAGTTCTGTTAATTCTCGTACACCAATAAGAACTCATCTGGTTTGGTTATGTCATCTTTTGTGGGTGTGTAGACCAATCAGGACTCACCATGTCGTGATCTCTGATTGGATACTGTATCAGCACAAACTAGCATGTTATGTGATCTGTGATTGGACAGCGTATCAGGATTATTTAGCATGTCATGTGATGACAGTGTCACAGTGATTGGCATTAATTAATTTAATTGTCTCCACGAAGAGATGTCGGTTAATTTGAAAAATGAAGGCTGAATACTACAAAATATGTACTGTTTGAGATTGTAATCTTTAATCTGAGTCTGCAAACAAGTTGTCATGTTCTATTGTTTTAATAATGGTTTGTTCCACAGTGTGAACAAGGCAGTTTGTGTAAAAACTTAATGGTGCTTTCTGGATGCATTACTAGTGAACCTATTTGGTTGTGTACACTTTTCACTGTAACCATTTAATAACTTGCATGTGTTGCATATTTAACAAGATTTAACAAGACTGCCATCCTAGGCAAAGGTCTATATGACAAGTGGACAAGGAAGCCATTGGCTTATCGAGAGTCCAACATTTTTCATCTATGTATAACCCGCCTTCCTGAGATATGTGTCAAGCTTCTTTTTAAACATATTCATGCTACTAGTAGTTACACAATCTGTAGATAATTTGTTCCATTAATTTATTGTCCTGTGACAACGAGTAGTTCTATCTTTCTTGAGTGCATGATAAAAAAAATTTTTAATCAATATTTTCGTGGAATCATTTTAGTTGCTCTCTCATTCAAGTGTATCTATATCATTCTTATGATATGGTCTCCATGCTTGTATACAGTATTCTAAATGAGGTCTAACTATTGCTTTATAAAGAGGTATAATTAGACTGTTTTCCTTGTATGTTATATTTCTCCTAATCAACCCAAGAGTTTTATTACCCTTTGAAACTGCAATACCACACTGCTCTGAAACTTTCATATTAGCACTTGTTACTCCTAAGTCGTTTTCTTTTACAGTAGTAGTATTTCCCATTTTATATTTTACATCCAAGTTCCCGTGTCCTGTAGGCATTTACATTTCCCAAAACTTAATAACATCTGCCATATTTCAGACCATTTAACTAATTTGTCTAGATCATTTTGTAAATGTTTTTATCATTGTTAACCTTGCAAAACACTATTGTGTCATCTGCAAATTTCAGTTGCTTGTTATATTATCATCCAAATCATTGAAATATACAGAATAATAAAGGTCCTTATACTGATCCTTGTAGTACCCTACTCAAAACTGATCTCCAGTTTGAAACCTCCTCATCTACTACAACACCCTGACTTCTCTCAGTCAGCCACCATTCTATCCATCCCCTATATAATATATTAAACACTGTGCTCATTTCATGACATGCTCATTTCATGACCAGAACTCGCTCCATTTACCATTGACTTGTCCAGGTGTACATCGGAGGGGACATCAATAGTCGAATCACGCTACAGGACGACACGCAGTCAGTCAACAATGACAACTTTGTGATGCACCCTGGCGCCACCTTGCAGGCAGTGTGTGACACGCACAACACCGCCCTATACTTCTCAGGTACGGTGGTCCTACAATTCACAGATAAGATAAGGTGGTCTTACACTTATAGAGTAAGGTGGACCTACACTTCTCAGGTAAGGTGGCCATACACTTCTTAAGTTAGGTGGTTTTACACTTCTCAGGAAAGTTGGACCTACACTTCACAGATAAGGTGGTCCTACACTTCACAGATAAGGTGGTCCTACACTTTACAGATAAGGTGGTCCTACACTTCACAGGTAAGGTGGTCCTACATTTCTCAAGTAAGGTGGTCCTACACTTCACAGATAAAGTGGTCCTACACTTCACAGGTAAGGTGGTCCAACACTTCACAGATAAGGTGGTCCTACACTTCTCAAGTAAGGTGGACCTACACTTCTCAGGTAAGATGGACCTACACTTCTCAAACTGAATGGTTAATCCTGCTTCAAGTCTCAGGAAACTGCCTTCAATCATTAGAATATTAGTATTCAGAGTTTTTTTCATAAAACTTTCATAGAGTACGAGTAACGATTTTCTTCACTTCAAAACACAACTATTGAGATTACTTACTGTCAACGTTTCGGGTGTCATCGGCGAACAAAAGACGAACTAGTCATTCCAGAATTCCTGATGAAGGCAGCCAAAGCACTGAGATTAAGTAATCTCAAAAGTTGTGTTTTGAAGAAAATCGTTACTCATATATATGGGCTATTCTCACAACATCTCTGACAGTTGGCTGCAAGGAGGTCATATTTTTCTCTCATCAAACTTGCGATAACTGTTATGAGGATAAAGCACATGCCATACAGAATGAAATTGTGAAGTTGTTTTATTTAAATCGTACAACTACTATAGTTACAGGCACAACAACCGTCGGTGCACTTATGCTATGTTACACCTGGTACCAAGGTACCTAATGAGTACTTTCGCCGTGGACAAACAACCATCGGTGCACTTATGCTATGTTACACCTGGTACCAAGTTACCTAATGAGTACTTTCACTGTGGACAAACAACCATCGGTGCACTTATGCTATGTTACACCTGGTACCAAGGTACCTAATGAGTACTTTCACTGTGGACAAACAACCATCGGTGCACTTATGCAATGTTACACCTGGTACCAAGGTACCTAATGAGTACTTTCACTGTGGACAAACAACCATCGGTGCACTTATGCTATGTTACACCTGGTACCAAGGTACCTAATGAGTACTTTCACTGTGGACAAACAACCATCGGTGCACTTATGCAATGTTACACCTGGTACCAAGGTACCTAATGAGTACTTTCACTGTGGACAAACAACCATCGGTGCACTTATGCTATGTTACACCTGGTACCAAGGTACCTAATGAGTACTTTCACTGTGGACAAACAACCATCGGTGCACTTATGCTATGTTACACCTGGTACCAAGGTACCTAATGAGTACTTTCACTGTGGACAAACAACCATCGGTGCACTTATGCAATGTTACACCTGGTACCAAGGTACCTAATGAGTACTTTCACTGTGGACAAACAACCATCGGTGCACTTATGCTATGTTACACCTGGTACCAAGGTACCTAATGAGTACTTTCACTGTGGACAAACAACCATCGGTGCACTTATGCAATGTTACACCTGGTACCAAGGTACCTAATGAGTACTTTCACTGTGGACAAACAACCATCGGTGCACTTATGCTATGTTACACCTGGTACCAAGGTACCTAATGAGTACTTTCACTGTGGACAAACAACCATCGGTGCACTTATGCAATGTTACACCTGGTACCAAGGTACCTAATGAGTACTTTCACTGTGGACAAACAACCATCGGTGCACTTATGCTATGTTACACCTGGTACCAAGGTACCTAATGAGTACTTTCACTGTGGACAAACAACCATCGGTGCACTTATGCTATGTTACACCTGGTACCAAGGTACCTAATGAGTACTTTCACTGTGGACAAACAATAGCACCAATAAAATACAATTACAATAATGTTATTCGACAAAGGCGATGCCCATCCTTGATATAAAAGAAAAAAGTGTGACAGCAGACCTAAAATTAATGAAATGAGATACCTTTTGAAAGCATGCTTAAAAGCTGGCTTGAAATTGTACAATTATTACACAGATCGAACCTGTGCAGCTTGATTAGCTGCGCTAAAAAAATTAATGCTGGATCCCTCACACTGCTGTGTTACTTGGCAACAAAAATGCAATACAAAAACATTGAATTAAATACGCAGCCATAGTGCAGTAAACGTAATCACTTGGTATCTAACGTAACGTGATCTTGATACCGGACGTAACCACTAGCTGTTACTTCTGTAATGTCCGGGCCTGGTGTTCAATTGATATCAATCATGATTGGGGCACGCATTTATGAGTTGTACAATGTATGTCAACTGTACTCGTGTTGACATTAGTGGATTATTTCTTCTTTTTCCCATGAATCGACCTGCGTTCTCGACCTCGGTTCTTTGGGCCAGGATCTTCTTGCATACCAATCGTTTGCCGTCTGGCTGTTGTTCTCACCCACCCAGCGCAATTCCCGATGAATTTGTTTGTTGTAGAATAGATGCAACAGATCTTGTAGCATGACCTGTCTCGTGTGTACAAGTATGGTCCTTGAACCATTATACTGTGTACATTCATGATGTTGGGCACTCTGTGTTGTTGCATGACCTGTCTCGTGTGTACAAGTATGGTCCTTGAACCTTCATGCTGTATACATTCATGATGTTGGGCACTCTGTGTTGTAGCATGACCTGTCTCGTGTGTACAAGTATGGTCCTTGAACCATTATGCTGTGTACATTCATGATGTTGGGCACTCTGTGTTGTAGCATGACCTGTCTCGTGTGTACAAGTATGGTCCTTGAACCATTATGCTGTGTACATTCATGATGTTGGGCACTCTGTGTTGTTGCCAACCATCCATTTGTTCTTTTGCTTTGCTGACATCATTGCTTGAACACGAAAATGTATTTGATCGTGCTAGATATGTCTCCCTGTGCCCACTTGAAGTAGTCTTCAGCACAGTCAATGCCCACGACTTGCTTCCGTTTGATGGTCTCATCGGCGCGCTGTTTTGATACACCGCCCACGCCATCACAGGGGCCTTTGCCCAGCTTCGAGATTGCTATTTGTTGATCACACCATCGCTCAGAAAGACTTCCGCCAGTGCCAGACATTTTTTTATTCTGGGATACTTTCTGGGGCTAACGCCCTGTTCTCTCATCAAATCGTGACCTCTCTTTAAAGGTGTGGTCAGTCGATATGCCCGTGGTGTTGTTGTCGTTGTGGCGCTGTCATTTCTGGTATTTCTATCTTCCTTTGGACTCTCACCGGAGTTCAATTTCCAGCGTTTTATCTGTTTCTGTAACTGCCATACTTGACGCTGCAAATTAATGCAGTCCTTTTTAGCAGTTCGTAGCTCCTTTCGTGTTCATGAATGAGTTGGTGTAATCTTTTGTCGTTTTTTCTCGAACGAAAAATCAACGACGAGTCTCTTCCGGCCTAGGGTTCTACACTCATCGACTTCAGAAGTTTCCTGGGTCCCACTGAAATCAAGAAAATTAGTTTAAATAAACTCAAGGTTATTAAAATTTACAAAATACTTTCAATCAATTTAATTTTAATGATAGTAATTTCACGAACACACGCACCTTGTGCCGGGTTGGTCTTCTATGCTGACGTTCTGAACAACCGCTTCACTGGACTGGAATTTGAAACTCGCTTGGCAGGCTGCTTTACCGGTGTATCTTGCATTATAGAAGGTTGTTTTTTTTGCGACTTTCTCTCTCAATATAACCTCATCCTCGCAGCTGCCTTCTCATTGGACTTCTTTGCATCAGGTGTCATGGCCTTACGATTTTCTTTTTGCCGCAACGCTTCCCTTTTCTTGATGACTGGGTTATTCTTTTCCATCTGACGCTGTCTGCTGCTGACATCTCTACGCGTTAGCGGTCGTTCCTGTGAAGAGAAATGTGATCGGGTTCAGTTTCGTTACGTCCGATACCAAATATCGTTACATATGATACCAAGCTCACAGCACTAACATTATAGACGTACTCACCTACAGGCATATCAACATACTGCATGCCTTAACAAGTTGGAATAGTTAGTTAGTATATGACATTTACGTTATGTATTAGTGTGCCCTGTGTACTTAGAGCACGTAATCCGCGACTTGAAATCAAGAAAATATTTCATCTCGTCATAAAAATGTAATTTTACGTACTGTTTTTCGGTAAACCATGGTCGTTTTCACATGCTCTAGAAGGTTCTATATAATGATCGGCAGATGGCAGAACTAAACAGTTTCAGCAACAAAAATAGCGCACCACAGCTCCGGTACACTGCATATATAGGGGTAAGACCACAGTTGACCTTCCTGTTTACTGTTTCACACGAGTGTAGGGCACGTGAAATTGTGAAATGTGAACTTAATAAATTCATATTATGTGACATGAGTGCCTTAGAGCAGGAATATTCGCAGGTTTGTTTATAGAAGCTACTGGCTGTGAAACAGTGCACTTTTTTAGAGTTTAACTGGCGGAGGGATTTATGGGAATTTTTCTGCTATGGGCCACGTGGGCGCATGAATACATGGCTATTTTTTTAAATATTGATGGGCATTGCACGTGGGGGCATTTTAAAAGAGCTGGAGGTATGTGATTTTGATAAAAGTTGGTGAACATGTCAATGAGATGATGGCAGTTGCTGCACATTTATTTCAGAATTTTTTATGGTCAGGTTTTCTTAGAATCAGACAAAACGTTAACATGGCCACCAATACAATTCCCAACTGTGGTCTGACTCCTATAGTTTGGTAACGGTTGTAACAGTTTTGATCACCTTCACAATGCTCATCTCATTTCAGGTTCCATTGACACTATCCTCACAGAAATTAAATGTTATATAGAGAAATAGCTGTCATTGATATAATCAGCGATGGGAGTGAACGTTGGTAAGTGGGTATTGCTAAGAAGCCAATGATGCTTGGTACCGTATGTAACAAGAAAAGCTGTGACAATTTAGCACTTGTCATCATATCAACACGTAATGCAGTATAAGCTATGGCTGCCTCGTTGTAATACATTAGCCTAAACGACGGTTCCTTTCAGCTTGTTATGGACCAGATAAACCTTGTGATTCGGTTATTTTTGTTATTTTGAATATTTAAAAAAAACTTGGTACTTGGTGTAACAGTAAAAATAAGAAAAAATTAACAAAGTTTACTCATGAAAGGAAACTTTTAAACATTAATCAACATATCAACTTTTGAGTTATAAATATAGCTGTTTATGTTGTCTTTAATAATAAAACAAGAGATGTGAATTATGCATGTGCATAATATATTAAATTATATATTTGTAATTAATGGCAGCATTTGGAAAGCAAAACATACCATGAAATCTTACTCTAAAGCGTATTTTAAACCTAATTTTAAATAATTTGATAGGAAATGTATATATTCCCTGAAAGACCATGTCAACACAAAACCAGCGGTGCCCTTATTTTCAATTCTAAGAGATAATTGAAGAGCTAATGAGTCGTGGAAAGTTCAAACCATATTGTCAGACAGTTTGTGACAATAGCCCGTATATATATATATATATATATATATATATATATATATATATATATATATATATAAATATATATATACTAACTTGATGAACATTTTCATGGCTACAGATAGTGTTCTGAACTTGACACTACATAGTGGTGTTCTGAACTTGACACCACATGATATTGTGCTGAACTTGACACCACATGATAGTGTGCTGAATGTGACACCACATGATATTGTGTTGAACTTGACATCACATGATAGTGTGCTGAACTTGACACTACATGATATTGTGCTGAACTTGATGATGCATTTGTTTTGTGACAGGAGAGAATTCTGCACGCTACGCTGTCACAGCAGATGTGAGGATCACAGAGGCGACATACCTGCAGTTCTTCCTGTCCATGGGCTGCACATACAAGGACCACTGTTTTGGTAGGTGGATTCACTGGCACTCAGGTCTATCATCATATAGCTCTATTGTTCAGTTGATGTGAGTCCTCATAGGCAGATGATACAGCAAATCGAATAGTTCTATAACTAAAAATTTGTTTAATGTATAGTTTAATGGCAATTTGTTGCATTTTTGTTTTCTGTGAAGTGCCCGTTACTCAAGACATTGGTTTTGTGAAGGTTATTTGGCGTACTTGTAGAATTGATATAGATGATTTGTAAAAATGATGTAGCAATGTTTAGGACCTTCTTTGGCAAAGACAACATTGCCAATTTATCCAACGAAGACAACATTGCCAGTTTATCCAGCGAAGACAACATTGCCAGTTTATCCAGCAAAGACAACATTGCCAGTTTATCCAGCAAAGACAACATTGCCAGTTTATCCAGTAAAGACAACATTGCCAGTTTATGCAGTGAAGACAACATTGCCAGTTTATGTAGTGAAGACAACATTGCCAGTTTATGCAGTGAAGACAACATTGCCAGTTTATCCAGCGAAGACAACATTGTCATGTCTGTTTGTAGGCATCCACCTGGAGTACTCACTAGACTTTGGCCAGACCTGGCAGACTCTCCAGGAGGAGTGTATGCCGTCAGACGTCACATGCACCGGCTACCATGGCAGCAGCACCTTCAAGTCAGACGTCTACCACGCCTGGACGCGGGTCACCATGGTGCTGCCCCAATACACCAGGTGATTCTAGACACTCAACCATTCAATGCAATCAAACCTACCTAGTATTCATTGCAACATGCAAGCTTGTTTGTGCAACTTTTATATGTAGTTTTTGTGATGTAATCAGACAAACTATTAAATTACTTGATGTTTGGTCAAACATTAATTGAAGTGAAAACAGTGCAGACTAAGTGGGGAATTTTTTAAAGTTAGTTTTGTGTCCATTCTCCGGGTGTAGTGCTGTGTGAAAGAGAGAGTAGCCTTTAGCTTTAGTATGGTATCATATATTCATATTATTATAATGTCCGGTTTTGGGGCACTCAATCTCATGCACACACGTCTGCATGAACATATTGATTTCTTGGGCCCAGGTCCATGTGGTTATCCCGTTTGTGTTGCTGCCACAGGTCCAAGACAACGAGGTTCCGATGGGTGCAGTCTCCAGGGTTTGACCGGGCGGACAACTGGGCTCTGCGCTGGGTCTACATTGGGGACGAGTGTGACTGCTCATGTGCTGGCCACGGACGCTGCGACCACGGCACATGCCAGTATGTAACTTCTGTCTCGGTACTGCTAATTATACATTTTTTTATGTCATAATCACGCATGTATCTAAGTCTCCCATATAGCTAACCTAATTGTAGCGAGCTTCCCATCTTCTGACTGGTCATCAAAATGTCTTGCTCTACATTTACTACCGTAATCTTAATGGCAAGCAGGTTTGAGTGTTTATAAGTCTGCTGAGCTTGAGTGCTGAGCTGCAGTGCTGATAACTCTGCTGAGCTGCAGTGCTGATAACTCTGCTGAGCTGCAGTGCTGAGCTACAGTGCTGATAACTCTGCTGAGCTGCAGTGCTGATAACTCTGCTGAGCTGCACTGCTGACCTGCAGTACTTAGCTGCAGTGCTGAGCTGCAGTGCTGAGGTGCAGTGCTGAGGTGCAGTGCTGAGGTGCAGTGCTGAGCTGCAGTGCTGAGGTGCAGTGCTGAGCTGCAGTGCTGAGGTGCAGTGCTGAGGTGCAGTGCTGAGCTGCAGTGCTGAGCTGCAGTGCTGAGCTGCAGTGCTGAGCTGCAGTGTTGATAACTCTGCTGAGCTGTGTTTCCCACAGCCAGTTCTTTTAATCCCCTGTCGCAAATGTACTTATCAAAATTGTAATTTTTTTAACATTTGTGTTTTTTAAATTACATAAAATATGAAGTACATTTTTTGTGAGATACAGCAGGAAGTTGTGGTCTTAGCCCTTTTGTTGATGCGATTGTAGTTGTGATGAGGGGTGGGGTGGCAGGGCATGCTCGGAACCCTTGGAGCCCCTTCCTACCCTCCTCAGTGACTCGTTCAGCGAGGCACCCCAACCCCATCTTTGGGCAGCTGTCAATGGGGCAGATATCTCCAAGAAGTGTGGGGTGTTGTCTTCAGGCACGGCCCTACACTTCACTGGGGTAAGTTCACTTACACCCTCTTCCTTCAGCCCTACACTTTACTGGGGTAAATTCACTTACACCCTCTTCCTTCAGTCTTACACTTTACTGGAGTAAGTTCACTTACACCCTCTTCCTTCAGTCTTACACTTTACTGGGGTAAGTTCACTTACACCCTTTTCCTTCAGCTTTACACTTCACTGGAATAGGTTCACTTACACCCTCTTCCTTCAGTCTTACACTTCACTAGCGTAGGTTCATTTACACCCGCTTCCTTCAACCTTACATTTCACTGGGGTAGATCCACTTACACCCTCCTCCTTCAGCCTTACACTTCAATGGGGTAGGTTGGCTATACCCCCTTTTCCATCCTAATTTGTTCTGTCCATTGGTTTACTGTTTATTTTCAATTCATGCATTAGCATCAACTGTGTAATGCAGAGCTTTGGTGGTTTTGCTAGATGAGTGAAAACTAGTAGCAGTAATTTGGTCTGTAAAATGTACACCAATTTTGGAACTTGTGCATCACGCATTTAAATATTTAAATGTCTCCGGCAGCTACGCGCTACAAATACTAATTATATGACTACTGGCTGGTATTTACAATGACACTGTATCGGAGGGAGTCACTCCGCTACACAAAAGTACTAAAATCTACCTCCCTAAAACCATGTGTACACAACTGAATACTCAGTTATGAGGAAAAAACCTTAAGGGAACAACCTCGAACAGGGAAAAGCGTTACGCATTAAGTGTCTCCAATCGGTGATCCAATGCATAATCGTTAATATTATGCATATCCAACATATTGTCACCATGTTACACAATGCAGCACCTTCAAACCGACAACAAAAGGTACATATACTTAGCCAAACTTGTGCCATTTCCACAGTGTCATGTTTACAAATGGTGGCCTTCACTAGCAGCCCTAGGCCGAGCTAAGTCATTGATGAACAAACCACTGCCTCTGGCCACCAGAACCACGCCCAAACAAAACGATCAACGATCGCCCATCGCAACCCTAACCATGAATATAACAAACAACCAAATGTATTCACAGAATCGGTTGCAAAATTTCCAACAACATTCGTTTAGCAAGTGTGCTGCAATCTGCAGTGCGGTACCCAGGTGATTTGGCGACCAATGTGGCATACAATGTTACATATGCATTATGCTGTTATTCAGCAGAAAATTTTTATGCACCCTGGCACGTACATACCTGTTTTAATTTATGTTTCCAAATTTATATATATATATATACATATATATATATATATATATATATATATATATATATATACATATACATATATATATATATTTTGAAAAATAAATTTAAACAATTTGTAAAACAATACAATTTATGCAACATATAAAATGCAATGTGATGCCAAACAAATATGAAAGCAGAAATATTTTAATGTCTGTCTCTTTAGGGATGTACGCGTCAGCTCATCACCACCGACCTTGACCTTCGGGATGCCATTTTCATCCAGTTTACCTTCAAGTTCGGCTGCTTCAGTGCTCCCCGTCACCGTGACAACGGCATCCTCATCGACTTCTCAACCAATTGTGGCACAGAGTGGACCAAGATCGTGGAACTCTTCTACGACCACTACAGGAACGCCACGTAAACAGCTTGCTTATTCTACAACGGACGACATTCCAATCTCTTGGAGTGTGTAATTTTATGTTCAATTGTCTCAAGAAACTTGCTATCTGTCCGGATATTTCAGCTAAATATGTTGGCCTTTATCGGCATCAACTAGAAATTTTAGAACCGGTTTCGGAGAGAATTCAAACAAGTAATAAAATTCCATTGAATGAAACCTGCCCAGATCCGAGACGACGGCCAGGAGCTCTCCAGTCCTTCTCGAGCTGGTGTCACGTGATCCTGGTCATGTGACATGCCTATATAGCAATGTCAGTCATATCTGGAGAGATTCAAGTTTCTTGAGAGGTAAAGCAATGTCAAAAAAACAACTTATTCACTTTGTCAAGTGTGTGTGTGTGTTTGTATTTCTGAAGACACAGGGAATTATGTAGTTTTTGTTGTAGCTTGAATATATTGGATATATAATGTTGCACGACAGAAAAACAAATGCATTTGCACCTGACTTTTACTCATATGAATGTTTATTGCACAGAAGACAATGAGTTGTAGTAGATGGCGAAGTTTCAAATTGGAAATCGGTTTTGAGTGGGGTACCTCAAGGATCAGTATTAGGACCTATATTATTCTTAATTTATATCAATGACTTGGACGACAGTATAACAAGTAACGTACTGAGATTTGCGGACGACACAAAACTGTTTAGAAAGGTTAATACTGATGGTGATAAACAACATTTACAAAACGATCTAGACAGATTAGTGAAATGGTCTGAGAAATGGCAGATGCTGTTCAATTTTGGGAAATGTAAATGCCTACATACAGGACATGGGAACTTGAATGTAAACTATAAAATGGGAGCTACTGTTCTTGGTACTACTGTAAAAGAAAAGGACTTAGGAGTTACAATAAGCGCTGATATGAAAGTTTCAGAGCAGTGTGGTATTGCAGCTTCAAAGGGTAATCAAATTCTTGGATTGATTAGAAGAAACATAACATACAAGGGAAAAAAGTTAATTATACCTCTTTATAAAGCAATAGTTAGACCTCATTTAGAATACTGTATACAAGCATGGAGACCATATCGTAAGAAGGATATAGATACGCTTGAACGCATACAAAGGAGAGCAACTAAAATGATTCCAGAACTTAGAGACCTTAGTTATGAAGAACGCCTGAAAGAATGTGGTTTAACAACTCTAGAGACAAGGAGGTTAAGAGGAGATCAGATTGAAGTTTTTAAGATATTGAATGGGTATGAAAATATTGATAGAAATATGTTTTTCTCACTCAAGAAGGATAGCAGAACTAGAGGACATGAGGTAAAATTAGTAAAGGATCAATGTAGATTGGACATCAGGAAGCACTCGTTCTCACAGAGGACAGTAAATGAATGGAACAAACTGTCTACAGATTGTGTAACTGCTAGCAGCGTGAATATGTTTAAAAACAAGGTTGACACATATATCAGGAGGGCGGGTTATAAGTAGGTGAACATTGTTGGACTCTCGATAAGCCAATGGCTTCCTTGTCCACTTGCCATCTGGGCCTTTGGCTTGGATGGCAAATCTTGTTAAATCTTGTTAAATTTGTAAAACCTACAAATGAATATTTCTTGGTTTTCAATTCAGTTGTTTGCTGTTTTTTGCTGTACCGTTTTTATACACCAGTTAAAAATCGGTGCTACAATGTGGAATATGTGAATAATCTTTTAAACTGAATGGTATGGTAAGTAATTAGATGAAACAAAAGCATTGATAAAGATCAACATAACATATACATGTACATCTTAACAATATCGTCACCATTAAAATCCAACACCGATTAGAATCTTTACATACAGAATTTGTATTATTAAAAGTTGGCATTTTATGGTTTAAACTGCCAAATGAGTCATTAGAACAAGAAATTACAATCAGATATGATCCTTAATCAACGCAAACCTGAACAGTTCTGATGCAAGCTTGCATGCTCGCAATCTTCTCGCAGAAACCCCGTATTAAATCTGGCAGTGTGTGTAAATCATTGCAAAATGACAACACAGCGTCTATGCAACGTCTGATGGTGCTTGATACATGTCAACCCAGTTGTCCTGTACATTGTAGCTTCAAGATTGTTGCTGTACCAGCAGACGCAAAAAAAAATGGCGTAAGAATACGTTGGTGGCAGCCGCATCACGATGGGCTGTCAAATGGTGATTGGGCAATTGACACGATCCTGATCGCTGGGAAAGCGACCAATCCTGAGGAGATGCGGGATGGATTTGACGACCAGATCCGTCGGTACATGTGGTTTGAGGACAACAATGCGAAGCTCGGGTCGTTCTGTGGCTCGGCGTTTACGATCAGCGGGGAGGCGGAGACAGACGAGGACGTAACCTTGACAACGGCCGACTTGCTCATTAAACACGACTACATCCTTCAGTTCAGTATCAGCGTCGGCTGTCATGTGTCAGTCGATACTGACATAGCTCCGGTACATCTACAGTACTCCATAGACTATGGTATGACCTGGCATTACCTTGTTCAAGAATGCCTCTCATTCTACCCACAATGCAATGGGGAGATGACAGTGCCGAGCCTGTATTTCTCCAGCAGTCGATGGCGACGAGAAACATTAATCTTGAAGGGAACTGTGGTGTCGAGGTAGGGCTAATCTTAACGCCTTTTCTGTCAAGATAGGGGCTAATCATAAGCCTTTTTCTGTCAAGGTAGGGGCTAATCTTAACCCTTTTTCTGTCAAGGTAGGGTCTAATCTTAACCCTTTTTCTGTCAAGGTAGGGGCTAATCTTAACCCTTTTTCTGTCAAAGTAGGGGCTAAGCTTAACCCTTTTTCTGTCAAGGTAGGGGCTAATCTTAACCCTTTTTCTGTCAAGGTAGGGGCTTATGTTAACCTATTTTTGTGTCCATGAAAAATATATGGAAAGACTTGTGCTATCAACATTCAAAGTTTTACAGAAACGGGTAATCCATTGAATTTGTAGACCTAGTCATTCAAATTCAAAATGGTTGTTATTAAGTTTAAAACTGTCTCCAAATTATGAATAGATTACAGTACATGTATGGTGCTAGACAAAAAAGATTATTTAAAATACACACGCGCAAACACATGCATATGTATTCACATTATGCATGTTGCACATTTATTTTCCATGTGCCTCATAGATAGCAGCATGTGCTATAGACCATTTCCATTGTGGTTTCAGTGCCACTCGATTCCGCTGGTATCAGACCCTAAAATTTATGGATGCAAACCCGAAGAAGCAGTATTGGGCCCTTGACGATGTCTACATTGGTGCTGCATGTCAAGACTTGTGTCATGGTCACGGACACTGTGACTATCCATTGTGTATTTGTGACACAGGATACAGTGGTCACAACTGTCACCAGCTCATACCTATAAAGGTATGAATAAAATCATGTTCTCAGCCAGTTCTCATACCTTTGTCAACTTGGTAATAAGAATCTGCCAATGTTGGTGTATTATGACTGTTACTGGCACCAGAGGGCACCACTGATTGCATAATTCATCCTAGTTTGTTAGGCCGACACTAATGTTTTTTGGAACATTTAAAAAAATTTATTTGTGGTTTCCCAACTGACCCTGATTGAATTGTGCTGACCCTAATATTTTTAGCATTCCCATTCTGATTTAGCGGTAAAATTAAGGATATTAAAAGAAGAAATAAATGTGGGTCTTTTTAACTTGAGTACATTTATACACAAGTCAGTGTATGAAAATATTGTGTTTTTGCCCGCATAAAGATGAAAACAAATGTTGGAAAGATAACCTATATATATCGCTTCCTACCTACTTAAATTTGAGCTGGTGTATAAATCTACCTATCTGCCCTGTCTTTTCGGCATGTAATTGGAAATAAACAATATTTTTATTTGGCTTAACATGAACTGAATATTGTGTTTCCGGGGGAAATAATACCCACGGTTTGACAACTCATCAACATCTTGGGGTGTCCCCAGACAAACATTGATCGGACGTTAGAAAGTCAACAAATTGTTTATATTGTATAATTATTTAATTTTGGTTGTACAGACATATTTGAAGGACACATTTGAACCTGGTGACTCTAACCTTGACCGATGGAGCTTGGTCCAAGGGGGTCAAGTTGGAGTCGGCTGTCGCACCCTGGTCGAGGGTCAAGCCCTACACTTCAGTGGGCATGGTCAGCGGCAGGCCATCACTACTGACCTTGACCTTCGCAACGCCAGGTATGCGCAGCAGCCACAAATCATGCGGCATAGAAATTGTAACAATACTCCTTTACAATGCCATATCATGTCAGCCCATTAACAGTAAATGTTTTATAAACATAAATTCTTGCAACTTTTTAACAACAGGTTTTTTAGTTTTCATGAACGTATTTTAGATTAACTATTTAAAGTTCATGCTATAAGATTGTTCTGTATAAGAGTGTCTTGTTATTTTACCTACCCTTTGATCAGGTTCGTGCAGTACTACGCAATGATTGGTGGACCCTCAACCAAGAAAGAATGTGGCACACCAAGATCTAGAAATGAGAGCATTGTTCTGCAATACTCCACTAATGCCGGTGAGTAAACATTGTTCTTCAATACTCCACTAATGCCGGTGCGTAAACAGCGTTCTGCAATACTCCACTAATGCCGGTGAGTAAACAGTGTTCTGCAATACTCCACTAATGCCGGTGAGTAAACATTGTTATGAAATACTCCACTAATGCCGGTGAGTAAACATTGTTCTGCAATACTCCACTAATGCCGATGAGTAAACATTGTTCTGCAATACTCCACTAATGCCGGTGAGTAAACACTGTTCTGCAATACTCCACTAATGCCGGGGAGTAAACATTGTTCTGCAATGCTTCACTGAAGCCAGTGAGTAAACATAGTGTTCTGCAATACTCCACTGAAGCCGGTGAGTAAACATAGTATTCTGCAATACTCCATTGATGCCGCTGAGTAAACGTGGTGTTCTGCAATGCTCCACTGATGCTGGTGAGTAAACATAGTGTTCTGCAATACTCCACTGATGCTGGTGAGTAAATATGGTGTTCTGCAATTCTCCACTTATGCTGATGAATAAACATAGTGTTCTGCAATACTCCACTGATGTTGGTGAGTAAACATGGTGTTCTGCAATGCTCCACTGATGCTGGTGAGTATACATAGTGTTCTGCAATACTCCACTGATGCTGGTGAGTAAACATGGTGTTCTGCAATGCTCCACTGATGCTGGTGAGTATACATAGTGTTCTGCAATACTCCACTGATGCTGGTGAGTAAATATGGTGTTCTGCAATACTCCACTGATGCTGGTGAGTAAACATGGTGTTCTGCAATACTCCACTGATGCTGGTGAGTAAACATAGTGTTCTGCAATACTCCACTAATGCCGATGAGTAAACATTGTTCTGCAATACTCCACTAATGCCGGTGAGTAAACACTGTTCTGCAATACTCCACTAATGCCGGGGAGTAAACATTGTTCTGCAATGCTTCACTGAAGCCAGTGAGTAAACATAGTGTTCTGCAATACTCCACTGAAGCCGGTGAGTAAACATAGTATTCTGCAATACTCCATTGATGCCGCTGAGTAAACGTGGTGTTCTGCAATGCTCCACTGATGCTGGTGAGTAAACATAGTGTTCTGCAATACTCCACTGATGCTGGTGAGTAAATATGGTGTTCTGCAATACTCCACTGATGCTGGTGAGTAAACATGGTGTTCTGCAATACTCCACTGATGCTGGTGAGTAAACATAGTGTTCTGCAATACGCCACTGATGCCAGTGAGTAAACATAGTTCTGTAAACAATGTTCTGCAATACTTCAGTGATGCCTTTTCTCTTTGTTTCACTGTCCTCTTCACCCCTTTATCTCCCAACAACTATGTCTTTATATTCATCACTCGCTCCACCAAGAAAGTTCTAATCTATGTTGGAACTAGGTTTTTCTTGGTTGCCTCACTAACTTTGCAATTTGCTCACTCTTGGTGTTAGGTCAGTAGGACACATGTTGAAATTTTGCTTAACATTATCCGAACACACTTGTGCTCATTAGTTCCCTAGCATATTCATCTATCTGTTGACAATTTTAACATTGTGTACTGAATTCGAGATTGCCTACCTTGTTGGTTTTGACATGCCTTTGAACACTATAGAAGTTTTCGTATTATTATTATTTTAAAAACAATATGTGCATGCCATGATAGAGCTAAACATCTGATCCTTGTTGTTTTACTCCTCGCTCAGGCATCACATGGTACTCGATGCATGTGTTGGACTACAGTGTCTACTGGAGCGCCCCACTGCGGGACTACATACCCCTACCTCGGGGCGCCAGGACCAACAGTACGCGGGTGAGATGGTGGCAGGCTTTGGACACCGATGCTCAGCCTCACGTTGGTTGGACACTGGATGATGTCTACATTGGGGGCTCAAAGATCAACCCTAGCGAGCTGTACGAGAACTTTGATGGGAAGCTGAATGAGGAGAAGTGGGAGTCACATCCCAATGGAGCGGTCCACAGCATCGTGTGTCAGCGCAAGAACACGGCCCTGTCCTGGGACAGACAGGGTGGAAATGTCCGAGAGGTCACCACGCGACAGCTTATTGTACAGAGTGGACACATGCTGCAGTTCAAGGTCTCATCATCTCTGTGGGGGGTATTTCTGTAAGGTGCTCCTTCATTAATCCAAGGAACTCCTTGAATCATCCAAGGAGCTCCTTGAGTCACACAGAGAGCTCCTTGAATCATCCAGAGAACTCCTTCAATCACTCAGGGAGCTTCATGAATCACACAGGGAGCTCCTTTAATCATTCAGGGAGCTCATTAAATCACCCATGGAGCTCCTTGATTCACACAAGGAGCTCCTTGAATTATATCTACCTTCCAAGAACTGCTCTATTTCTTCAAAGTAAACCTGTTTTAAAATGTGATATAAATGTAATCTAATGTTAAAAAAGATTTTATTAGTTGTAGGATGTAGCCTGGATTATTGATAATAGTTTTTCTACACAGATCATGGTGGGTCGTGGCCTGGATTACTGATATTAGTTTTCCTGCACAGATCATGGTGGGTTGTGGCCTGGATTATTGACAATAGTTTTCCTGCACAGATCATGGTAGGTTGTAACATGGATCATTGACAATGATTTCATGCATATATCATGGCGGTTGTGGCCTAGATCATGGAGAATAGCTTTCAGACATAGATCATGGTGGGTTGTGGCAAGGATCATTGAAAGTGGTTTCCTGCATAGATCATGGTGGTTGTGGCCTAGCTCATTTATAATATTTATTATGCACAGATCATGGTGGGCTGTGGTCTGGATCCGTTCCGCTGCTCCGTGGATCACGCTGTGGAGCTGCAGTATAACAAGGATCCACTGACCGACGACTGGGAGCTTGTGTTCCCACAGTGCCTCTTCAATGGACACGGTGTGAACACGCAGTGCCGGCCGTACCAGATCAGACAAGGCACCGTGTACACCGCCAACGGTCATCCACACTGGACTCGGGTCAGTCTCATGCTGCCCCTCAAGGTCTTCTCAAGGTCAGTCCTGCTTATTCTTCCCCCTTGGTGTTTTGTGGTGTGGGGCCACATCACTTAGTTTGTTCTCCAATTCTCTCCATCCTCTGCCATTCTCTTCTACTCTCAGCTGCCTTTTGAGATCTCCCTTAACACTACCAATTTTGGTCTTCCTCTCCTTCTGCACCCACTTCTGTTTTCCCTGCTCTCTTTGTCAATCTCTCCTCACTCATTCCCTGTACGTGTCCCGCCCATCCCAGTCTACTCCCCGCTACCTTCGTCCTCAGGTGTTTCTTAATTCCAATCTCTTCTCTTAACGGGAATAAAAACAAGGCACTAGCTAAAATGCTTTTCTGTTGTGTACATAAAGTTTAATATTGTATGTACTACAGAACAATTTATTTATAGGTAAAATTAGATGTTTAATGCATCTGAGATGGGCAATCACGTGGTTTTGTGACGTCACTGGTGACATTCGTTTACATTCAGTCTGATTTCTATGCTAAGCTTCAGTACAGTTTCACTCAAGTCACTATGGTGAGTGGTGGCAATGGCAATTTTCGGGAATACAAAGTGAAAAGTAGTGATTTCAAACCGCTATTGGCAAGTGATACCATAGAATCATCTTCAAATCTTTCGGAGCAGTTTAGCCAAGCCAGTAGCCTGCAATCTTTTACTTTCTGATCTAACTATGAATATGACCACATTGAGCCGCCAAACTTCTCATATATCTCAAATACATGTCACGTGGTCAAAAATGACTCTTACTTCCACTTAATGATCAAAATTTACAAAAAGTAAAAAAAACATCTCCTCGCCATCTCCTACGCCTAGCCCGATATGGTGAGTTTTTTAGTTTTTGTAAATTTTTATCACCATATGGAAGTAAGAGTATTTTTGACAACATGACATGTGTGTATATGTATGGTAGATATATAAGAAGTTTGGCAGCTCTAGGTGGTAGTTTTCATGGTTATGTCAGAAACTGATAAATCACGCTGACAGTGTCAGTGACAATCCATTTGCGAGGCCAGCTTGCCTTCGATCCGAGCAACATGGTCATCGCTGCCCATGTCATTGACTGCGTTCGGGTCCTATTGGTTGATGGCGCCAACACAGCTTCCCGTACAGGGAATAATGTTGGCACATCATGCTCTTTCAAAGATATTTTAGCACCAGGATAACCATGGGCTGCCATCTTCTTTGGGTCGCGGTCGAAACAAGTTTGTGCTTCGTCAGCTTGAAGTTTGGAGGTTACATTTTCACAAGCCAACAAAGTTGGCTGCATTAGACAAGCTACATGTTACTCTGTTACTCTACTCTGTTACTCTACAGTTCACTTTGAAACAACCAGTATCGCTGTAAACATGTAAATTAATGGAAAGCCCAAGTCTGACTGCGCCTCCATGTCAAAAGTGATGTCACATTGAAGCTTGACCCAGTCTAACTGTGCCTCCATGTCACTAGTGATGTCACATTGAAGCTTGCCCCAGTCTCACTGCACCTCCATTTCACAAGTGGTGTCACATTGAAGCTTGCCTCAGTCTCACTGCGCCTCCATTTCACAAGTGATGTCACATTGAAGTTTGCCTCAGTCTCACTGCGCCTCCATGTCACAAGTGATGTCACATTGAAGCTTGCCCCAGTCTCACTGCGCCTCCATGTCACAAGTGATGTCACATTGAAGCTTGCCCCAGTCTCACTGCACCTCCATGTCACAAGTGATGTCACATTGAAGCTTGCCCCAGTCTCACTGCACCTCCATGTCACTAGTCATGTCACATTGAAGCTTGCCCCAGTCTCACTGCCCCTCCATGTCACTACTGATGTCACATTGAAGCTTGCCCCAGTCTCACTGCACCTCCATTTCACTAGTGATGTCACATTGAAGCTTGCCCCAGTCTCACGGCGCCTCCATTTCACTAGTGATGTCACATTGAAGCTTGCCCCAGTTTCACTGCGCCTCCATTTCACTAGTGATGTCACATTGAAACTTGCCCCAGTTTCACTGCGCCTCCATGTCACAAGTGATGTCACATTGAAGTTTACTGATAATTGTGGGGAAAACATGCATAATTGAGGCAGGCCGGTAGAACAAGGTATTATTTAGAATTATTAATTAATTGAATTGTAATGAAATTGTTAGTGTTGTGGAAATGGAAATATACTGCAAGAGGTAATATAATGTGATTTCAAGCAATTGTTGTTTTAATCACTTTAATTCCCCTATCTTCCTTTTTGCTTTTCTTGTGTATGAATGTTTGCTAGAATGTTTGCTAGAATGCCACAAAAAGCTAATTGTATCACAGTATATGGTATTAAATTGTGGAACATGCTGCAATAAAATATTAAGACCTAAACAAATATTCATATCTTTAAAAAGTTGTCTAAAAATAATATATAAGAAGTTACTGTTACTATAATTCTATATAATTGTTAAAGATTCAACTGAATTAGATGATAGTATAATGTGTAATTTTTATCTTTTCTTTTTTATATTGGTATGTAGCATTATGCTAATTGTCTGGTATGTTATGTAGCATAGTCATCATTTTATTGCATATATTATTGCATATATTAACAGGAATGGGGAAAGCGTTTAATAAGTATTGCACTTCAGCTTTCTCCATTTCCACAAGAAATGTAAATTGTGTTGTTGTAAACACATGTACAAATATACCCTTGTGGAAATAAACATTCATTCATGTTCCAAATGACCCTTGGTGACCTCAGATATTTTTGGACAGGATAACCCAGCTTGATCAAAGTCGTACAACTATGTTTGTGTGATGTATCAGTATAATACAATACAAAAGTTTATATTGTTGCTCTCCTCTTTATCTTTAGTCTGGGGTGAGGCTGGCACTGATACTGGTCATCGATTTTTTTCCCCTTCTTCTTCGTCACTAGTCCCGTTTCACCGCCATCTCCACCAACCTCTCCACTCCCCCAATCCCTCGCACTCATTCGCCACTCCCACTCCCGTCTTCACACAGCTCTCCCATCTCAGTCGCGGTCTTCTCCTTCTACCCTCCAAATCCGCTCTCATTGTCAACTGTTCCCCTTCAATTCTCTCCACGTGTCCAGCCCCTTTAGCATCGGCAACTTAGGCTCAAAAAGGTTAGACAATCTCAAAGTTGGTATACAATGTTAAAATTGTCAACACATGGATGGTTATGTGGAACTAAGGATAAGCAAAAATAAGTCTTCAGATGATGGTGAAATGTTATATTTCCTGATGATCTAACACTAACCGGGAGTTCCAAATCTTTCTTTCTCTGGGAACAAAAAGTTGATCAGAATTAGATGATCGAAGATGTCTGGGTCTTACAGGAGTGAGCAGCGATTGTAGATATGCAAGGTATTTAGATGAAAGTACCTGATAGGTATTTATACAGATTTTCACAAAAATAATTCAACCCCATTAAATGTTTATGTTATAACTGTCTAAATGTCGGCATGTCACACATCAGACATGGCTTTTTTTCACTGCATCTGTATTATTTGTATTATGACAGTTTTCGATAAAAAATTATAATATGTTTTTGAGTTATAAAATCATTTCTGTTCACTTGTCGAGACATGTTTGTTGGTAATTCAATAAATGACTGGTATGTTTCAGTACGACAAGGTTCCGCTGGGTGCAGCGTGATCCTGGTGACAAAGAGTTACCAGACTGGGCCATCGATGACGTCTACATTGGAGAGGCATGTCCCCAGCAGTGTAACGGCCGCGGGGACTGTGTCCACGGCAAGTGTGTGTGTGACCCAACATATGTAGGTGAGTCTTGATTGTCCACTGTCTGGTGACACTTGACAGTGTCCATGTTTAACATTATTTATTATTATTTCATGATTAATTACTGTTGTACAATCTGTGATCAGAACATTGGGTTCGGCAGAGTTGGTACAGCAACTGAAAAAGCTCTAGTTCTGACATTTGTCTTAACACTGGGAACAAAAAGTTGATTACAATTAGATGATCAAAGTTTTTTAGGCTGTCTTGCAGGAGTGAGCAGTGAATGTAAATATGTTGGATGCTTGGATGAAAGTAGTTGGTAATTGTACAGATCTGAAAAATAATGTGATATCAGACAGAGAGCCAATGCAATGCTTTAAGAAGTGGTTCTGAGTGAGAGAAAAGAGGAGACCGGGTAACTACCCTTGCCAAATAATTTTGCACACATTGAAGTTTCAAGATGTCCTTAAGAGCAATATTACGATAAAGGGAATTACAATAGTCAAGTCTACTGCTCACAAGAGCAGTTGCAGTAGTTTTGGCAACAGCAAAAGACATATACCGGCGAATGCGACGAAGGTCACGAATGTGATAAAAGCAGTAATGACAGGTTTGTGAAATATGCTGTCTAAAATGTTTATTATTATAAAGGTGACTTCTAAATTCCATGCTGACATAGCCGGTGTGAAATTCTAGCTCAGCATAGGTGTCGGTGAAAAAAACAATTTACCTCGCTGCTTTTGTGTACTAACAATAAGAAACTCTGTTTTATTTGCATTTAACTTTAATTTGCTGTCAGTCATCCAATGGAATATATCAGGGAGACAAACCCTGAGTTGATTTAAGGAGCAGTTTGTATCCAGGGTAGCCAAGGAAAAGTAAATCTGTGTATCATCTGCATATAGGTGGTGGTCTAAGTTGTGGGTTTGAATGACTGAGCTGAGTGGAGTAGTGTAGAGAGTAAAAAATACTGGTCCAAGAACAAAACCCTGAGGAACACTACACGAAGTGGGTAGTGCCACTAAAAAGCAATTAGCTATCTTCACTCTTTGGTACCTATCAGTTAATGCCACATTGACAAGCATTTAATAAGTATGTTATGTTCAGTAGTACCAAAAGTAGCAGATAAATCAAGCAAGGTAAGCGCTGTTACTTTACCTGTGTCCATATTTAGAGTGACATCATTATGTACTTTTAAAAGAGCAGTCTCTGTAGAATGAAACTGTTTGTAAGCTGATTGTGATACATTAGACTCAATGTGAGACCTTAAACGGCTTGCTACAACTTTTTCCAGTACCTTGGAAATAAAGTTTAGATTAGAAATAGGTCTATAACTATTTAGGTTTTCTTTAGACAAAGTTGACATCTTAAGAAGTGGGTCGACTTGCGCTTGCTTGAAATCATCAGGAAACAAGCCAGAGCACAGTGATTCATGTACAATATTTGTTATTGGGTGAAGTAATGTATCAAGACATACTTTCAGCAATGTTGTCAGTAATGGATCAAGATCACAGGACTTATTTGGAGAGGACATGATTATTTTCCTTACTTCATCATCAACTTTGGCAGGTTTAAAAGAAGCAAGTAGAGAATTTACTTGCAGAGAGTCCACTTGTGCAGGATTCAAAGTATGATCTGGAAAAGCAGACGATATCAGACTGATTTTGTTCTTGAAATGACCGGAGAATGAGTCACACAAAGACTTGATTGAGACATGACTAGGTAGAGACGGAGCAGGTACTCTGTGTAAAATTTTATTTATGCAGTTCCATAGCTGACATGGATTTTCAGCATTATTTGTATAATAATCAATTTGGCTTTAGCCATTTGTGTGTTGCAATAGTGACACTGATTTGAATAACGTGACCTTTCCAAAGGGAAGCGTGATTTGCACCATACTCGTTCAAGGTAACGACGGCACCTTTTAGAATTCAAAATTTCAGGAGTCATCCATGGGGCCAGTGGTTTTTGTGATACAGTTTTGGTGGTTATCGGGGAGTGTTTATTAAGTAAAGCTTTGAGTACATGATAGTATTGTTTACACAAGTCAGACAGGTGTCCCTTTGGATCTCTGATATGGTCGGATTTAAGAATATCAGCCTTGAAGGCGTCAATGTCAATCTTATGTATAGGTCTGTAAGACACATTGTGTGTTCTGAAAAAATTAATATCAACAATGACTGAGTGATGGTCCGATAAGCTATCAGAAACTGTTAGCATCTGGATATTGTCACATGTTGAGCGAGTTATCACGAGGTCAAGCCAGTGGCCATGAATGTATGTAGAGAAAGTCACATGTTGTTTTAAGTCAAATGAGGTTAGCATATCATCAAAGGTAATGGTTCTGCTGTACATTTACCCAAATAAAGATTAAAATATAAAAAAAAATTATTTCAGAATGTAGAGTTGCCCAATTTTCCAGCAAATCCTGAAATTCTTCGAAGAAGTTGACAGGCTGTCCCAGAGGTCAATACAGGCATACAAAATATGCAGAGAAATAAGAATCTGAAATTTCAAAACACGTGGATTGAACATGAATTAACTTTGAAATGGTCCTATAATAAAAAGCCAACATCACCACCTCTTCTAACTGAACGTGGTCGATGATGAAAAGTATAACCAGACGGAGAAATGTCAGCTATACAAGCAGCAGTGCCCTGTGGTCTTAGCCAAGTTTCAGTGATTGCAAGAATGTCTATCTTTTTCGAAAATAATAAGTCACTAAGTGACGCCGTCTTACCCTGAACCGATCGGACGTTTGTGGTAGCAAACCTCATGTTGAGACTGATGCAGACCCAGGATTGATACCATGTAGCCTAATGGTACAATGTAGCCTAGTGATACCATGTAGCCTAGTGGTACCATGTAGCCTAGTGGTACCATGTAGCCTAGTGGTACCATGTAGCCTAATGGTACCATGTAGCCTGATGGTACCATGTAGCCTGATGGTACCATGAAGCCTAGGTTAGCAGAAAAGCACTTTGAACAGTCCTAAGGACTGGATATTGCAGTATATAAGAATGTACCTTTACAATTTGTTCTCAAAAAATTTTAATCAGACCTTTATCTATTTATAAGACATGCAATGTATCAAGGCCTTCGGTGTAACATGTCTTTTTTCAATCTTTTGATTACCAAAGAATACAAGTTATATTAGTATTTATGTATGTTGGTTTCAGAGTTTGGGTTACTTTTCAAGTCAATATAATTTTAAACATTCCAACTTCAAGATTTTGATGTCAGTTGCCACTGTTTGTTGCAGGCGAAACATGTGAACCAATCAGATCACAGCTGTTAAGTCATATGACGGATGGCTTTGAGGAGGATATTTCCCCCAGTAGGTGGCTCCGTGTGTCGGGTGGCAGTGTAGGTTTGGGGTGTGGTGCATTGCTACCCCTGGCTCACGGCAAGAACCTCTACTTCAATGGCTGTGGTCTGCGTCAGGCAGTCACAGCCGAACTGGACCTTACCAGAGCCAGGTCAGCTAAATCTTTTAAAGATGTAGTTCTTCTCATGATCCATCACAACAAGTTCGCAGTTCGCCATTACTGCCAAGCCAACCAAATTTTATTACTGATCTGCCACTGTCCACACATGATCTCCCATTGTTTACACATGATCTCCCACTGTCTATACATGATCTGCCACTGGCTACACATGATCTCCCACTGTCTACACATGATCTCCAACTGTCTATACATTATCTCCCACTGGCTACACATGATCTCGCACTGTCGACACATGATCTCCCACTGTCTATACATGATCTCCCACTGTCTACACATGATCTCCCACTGACTACACATGATCTCCCACTGTCTACACATGATCTCCCACTGACTACACGTGATTCCCACTGTCTACACGTGATCTCACAGAAGATGTGTAATGAAGTGTGTTTTGTTGCAGTAAGGTGATGTTTGTGCTGAAGATAGGCAGCGTCACACAGACAGAGTCATGTAACGTTGATCTGAACGGAGGATCTTCCCAAGGCATGGTTTTCCTGCAGTATTCTAAAAACAAGGTAGGCTCATAACTACCATATTTCTTCAAGGGTGTCAGACAAAAATTCACTGCATTATTTTTAAGCAGAACATTGGTCATTTATGTTGGAGAAAGATCATTCCACTACTACTTTAAAATAGTAAATAAGGGTGGTCACCTTTATTGGGTTGTAAACAATATATGTAAACAACGTTTGTAAACAACATGTAAACAATGAGTTGGCAAGAATTCTTCATTTATCGTATGGTAATGCACCAAGACTTCGATGCTTAATTGATAACTCTTTCCTGTTTAAATGTTTACCCCATAATGACTGATTTGGATGAAATCTCAAGCACTTTATCTGCTTCTAAGGTTAGGGCCAACATAAAAAAAATGTTATTCAATGTGGTTGTTGGGTGAAAAAAAGTTCAGAATTAATTACAAATTTGTAATGAATATGTTTCAATAACTTTTATATTGTGTATTTTATGTGAATGATGTGTTGCTTTCAGGGCATAGATTGGCATCTGTTAGCCACCCATGACCCCCATGAGTTCCTAACCCCCCACCGGGTTGCCTATGACATTCCACGGGAGGCGAGGACCTATGGGATACAGTTCCGCTGGTGGCAGCCAGAACACCGCGGGGAAGGGAAGGACCAGTGGGCAGTGGACTTTGTTGAGGTTGTCATGTAAGTGACAGGTAGACAGCATGGTGCTGGTGATTGTGTTGGTTGGTGGGAACTAGACAGCATGGTGCTGGTGATTGTGTTGGTTGGTGGGAACTAGACAGCATGGTGTGGTGATTGTGTTGGTTGATGGGAACTAGACAGCATGGTGCTGGTGATTGTGTTGGTTGGTGGGAACTAGACAGCATGGTGCTGGTGATTGTGTTGGTTGGTGGGAACTAGACAGCATGGTGTGGTGATTGTGTTGGTTGATGGGAACTAGACAGCATGGTGCTGGTGATTGTGTTGGTTGGTGGGAACTAGACAGCATGGTGCTGGTGATTGTGTTGGTTGGTGGGAACTAGACAGCATGGTGCTGGTGATTGTGTTGGTTGGTGGGAACTAGACAGCATGGTGCTGGTGATTGCGTTGGTTGGTGGGAACTAGACAGCATGGTGCTGGTGATTGTGTTGGTTGGTGGGAACTAGACAGCATGGTGCTGGTGATTGTGTTGGTTGGTGGGAACTAGACAGCGTGGTGCTGGTGATTGTGTTGGTTGGTGGGAACTAGATAGCGTGGTGCTGGTGATTGTGTTGGTTGGTGGGAACTAGATAGCATGGTGCTGGTGATTGTGTTGGTTGATGGGAACTAGATAGCATTGTGATTGTGTTGGTTGGTGCGAACTAGACAGCATGGTGCTGGTGATTGTGTTGGTTGGTGGGAACTAGACAGCATGGTGCTGGTGATTGTGTTGGTTGGTGGGAACTAGACAGCATGGTGCTGGTGATTGTGTTGGTTGGTGGGAACTAGAGAGCATGGTGCTGGTGATTGTGTTGGTTGGTGGGAAGTAGAGAGCATGGTGCTGGTGATTGTGTTGGTTGGTGGGAACTAGACAGCATGGTGCTGGTGATTGTGTTGGTTGGTGGGAACTAGATAGCATGGTGCTGGTGATTGTGTTGGTTGATGGGAACTAGATAGCATTGTGATTGTGTTGGTTGGTGGGAACTAGGCAGCATGGTGCTGGTGATTGTGTTGGTTGGTGGGAACTAGACAGCATGGTGCTGGTGATTGTGTTGGTTGGTAGGAACTAGACAGCATGGTGCTGGTGATTGTGTTGGTTGGTGGGAACTAGACAGCATGGTGCTGGTGATTGTGTTGGTTGGTGGGAACTAGAGAACATGGTGCTGGTGATTGTGTTGGTTGGTAACAAGTAGAGAGCATGGTGCTAGTGATTGTGTTGGTTGGTAGCAAGTAGAATGCATGGTGCTAGTGATTGTGTTGGTTGGTAGCAAGTAGAATGCATGGTGCTGGTGATTGTGTTGGTTGGTAGCAAGTAGAGAGCATGATGCTAGTGATTGTGTTGGTTGGTAGCAAGTAGCGAACATGGTGCTAGTAATTATGTTCGATTGTAGGAAGTAGAGAGCAAGGTGCTGGTGATTGTGTTGGTTGGTAGCAAGTAGAGAGCATGGTGCTGGTGATTGTGTTGGTTGGTAGCAAGTAGATAGCATGGTGCTAGTGATTGTGTTGGTTGGTAGCAAGTAGCAAGCATGGTGCTAGTGATTGTGTTGGTTGGTAGCAAGTAGAGTGCATGGTGCTAGTGATTGTGTTGGTTGGTAGCAAGTAGCGAGCATGGTGCTAGTGATTGTGTTGGTTGGTAGCAAGTAGAGAGCATGGTGCTGGTGATTGTGTTGGTTAGTAGCAAGTAGAGAGCATGGTGCTAGTGATTGTGTTGGTTGGTAGCAAGTAGAATGCACGGTGCTGGTGATTGTGTTGGTTGGTAGCAAGTAGAGAGCATGGTGCTAGTGATTGTGTTGGTTGGTAGCAAGTAGCGAACATGGTGCTAGTAATTATGTTCGTTTGTAGCAAGTAGAGAGCATGGTGCTGGTGATTGTGTTGGTTGGTAGCAAGTAGAGAGCATGGTGCTGGTGACTGTGTTGGTTGGTAGCAAGTAGATAGCATGGTGCTAGTGATTGTGTTGGTTGGTAGCAAGTAGATTGCATGGTGCTAGTGATTGTGTTGGTTGGTAGCAAGTAGCGAGCATGGTGCTAGTGATTGTGTTGGTTGGTAGCAAGTAGCGAGCATGGTGCTAGTGATTGTGTTGGTTGGTAGCAAATAGCGAGCATGGTGTTGGTGATTGTGTTGGTTGGTAGCAAGTATAGAGCATGGTGCTGGTGATTGTGTTGGTTGGTAGCAAGTAGAGAGCATGGTGCTGGTGATTGTGTTGGTTGGTAGCAAGTAGAGAGCATGGTGCTGGTGATTGTGTTGGTTGGTAGCAAGTAGAGAGCATGGTGCTGGTGATTGTGTTGGTTGGTAGCCAGTAGCGAGCATGGTGCTAGTGATTGTGTTGGTTGGTAGCAAGTAGCGAGCATGGTGTTGGTTGGTGGCAAGTAGAGAGCATGGTGCTAGTGATTGTGTTGGTTGGTAGCAAGTAGCGAGCATGGTGTTGGTGATTGTGTTGGTTGGTAGCAAGTAGCGAGCATGGTGCTAGTGATTGTGTTGGTTGGTAGCAAGTAGCGAGCATAGTGTTGGTGATTGTGTTGGTTGGTAGAATGTGCAGACAAATAGCACAGTTATGATATAATGAATAGATATTATAAGGTGTGTTGATATATGAATGATAATTTCTTGTTGTAGGACAAGACAAGATCAGATGCTTCGGACAGAGAACCGTTATCGAGCATATCACAGACGTGGTTTTATTCCAACACGCCGCCTACCTTGACCTAATTACAATGACTTTAATTCATGCGTGTGCACTTGGGATGTCCATAGTAATTGCAAAATTTGTTAGATGTTATCCACTGATAAAAAGTGTCCTACAAATAGATAAAAAATATTAATTATCATGATTCCTGATAAACAAATTGAATACATTAATGTAGTGGTAATAATTCAGTGACTATAAAAAGGGTAGATACCAGAAATGTGGTCTTTGAATGAAATGGTTTAATATTAGTAAGTTATATTAATGATGCAGTTATGAAGACTTTCTTGTAGTTCCTGCTGAGATTGATCATAATGTGTTAATAAAAACGTGTAAAGTCATGCTCTGGGTGTGTTGCATGTTTTTATACCAATTAACGGTTCTAAATGTGTACATTATTACAGAGGTCTTAGCAGTCTACACAAAACATACATGTTAATGAATGTGCAACATCATCGACATATGAAGTAGTGTATTGGCATCTCCAAATTAAATGGCAAGGCAAGGTCACAGACAAAGAGCTGAAGGACAGACCAACACAGTGGCAGGAAAGAAATTGAAAAAGGGAAGTGGCCATGAATAGAACACCCTCCGGAAACCAACCACCAATGTCACGAGACGCCCTTGAATGCAGTCCCCAAGGAAAAAAGAAAACGAGGCTGACCAACAAATAGATGGAGGGGGTCATTTACCGAGAAATGAAGAAGCAGGGAATGACCTGGAAAGAGATGAAAAAGCAGCCAATAAAAGAATGCGTTTGAGAAGTGTCGTGTCAGCCGTATGTTCTTTGAACGAAGAGGATTATGTATGTAAGTCTCACTTTAATTGACGAGATAATGAATTTTGGTGTAGACAAACACAAAGCAAGGATTACCTAGACTTATGTAAGTAAAAGAAGTCTGAGCAAAGACCAAGTGTGCAAAAGAGCAATTAAAAGACAAAAGCAATAATAGCAGAAATGTATTCCAAGTGGTAAAGAAGTAGATGAAATCAGGACTTGATATCAAAGATGAGAAGAAGGTTGTATCAAAAAGAGAAAATCAAAGGGCATTGGCAAAAGTACTGCAATGATCTTTACGTGGACGTTCAAATACTCGTAGATAAAACAGAATGTGAAATAACAGACAGCGATATGGAACCAGAAGTGCTAAAATCAGAAATAAGAACAAGCAAAAATAATTATGCAGTGGGTCTGGGCCAAATAAAATCAGCTCCCAAAGCAGGAGACGGCACAGTCCACTGTATAAAGCAAATTCTTGACTATATCTGGAGAACTGTGCAATTGGTATTCAGTAACATCGCAGAGAAAGTAAAAATTTTGAAAATCGAACTTGGACTATGGCTGATGTTCAGAGACCATGCCTAGGCATTTGATGCCATCCGTCACTGTACCACGTGGGAATCCCTGCTGGAATGTGGCGTACCTAAACATATTTTGCATGTGGCTTGTTCGAAAACTAAACATTAAAATAACTGGCCCAATACGAGTAGGCGATGAGCAGTCAAACAAGTTTGCTCTCGAGAAAGGTGTCGGGGAAGGTTGTCTACTATCACCTATGTTTTTCTACATGGTCGGAGAGAAAAATCATGCGCTTGGTAGAAGAAGAGATGCCAGAGAGACGCGGGAGTCAATCATATGAGGAAGTGTATGGAACCTATCGTATGCAGATGATGTCACAACATCAAATATTAAATTAATATATATATATATATAACAAACGCCATAAAAAGACAGTGAGAATTTCCATACTTATGAAAATATAAATTGTGTCCAACAATCGAATAATCAATGTAGTGACCTATCTACCACGTACATGTCAAAGCAACTGTCTGCTATAGTCCAATCACATTGGTCTTACTCAATGATACACGTGGACCTCATATAATCCAACCAGCTATATGCAGTGGTCCTATGGCACTGGTGTTACACAATAATACACATGGACCTCTGATGATCCAAAGATATGTCTGCTATAGTTCTATCACACTGGCGTAACACTTGGGCCTCAGCTGCCTGCTGTGGTTCTATATCACATTGGTTTTGCACATAGACCTCAGATGGTCTCATCAGCTGTCATCATATCACATTAGTATAACATGTAATAATAATAATAGTAGTCTCACAGTGTAACACAATACTAATAGTAGTCTCATAGTGTAACACAATACTAATAGTAGTCTCATAGTGTAACACAATACTAATAGTAGTCTCACAGTGTAACACAATACTAATAGTAGTCTCGTAGTGTAACACAATACTAATAGTAGTCTCGTAGTGTAACACAATACTAATAGTAGTCTCATAGTGTAACACAATACTAATAGTAGTCTCACAGTGTAACACAATACTAATACTAGTCTCACAGTGTAACACAATACTAATAGTAGTCTCATAGTGTAACACAATACTAATAATAGTCTCACAGTGTAACACAATACTAATAGTAGTCTCACAGTGTAACACAATACTAATAGTAGTATCATAGTGTAACACAATACTAATAGTAGTCTCGTAGTGTAACACAATACTAATAGTAGTATCATAGTGTAACACAATACTAATAGTAGTCTCATAGTGTCACACAATACTAATAGTAGTCTCATAGAGTAACACAATACTAATAGTAGTCTCACAGTGTAACACAATACTAATAGTAGTCTCACAGTGTAACACAATACTAATAGTAGTCTCACAGTGTAACACAATACTAATAGTAGTCTCACAGTGTAACACAATACTAATAGTAGTCTCACAGTGTAACACAATACTAATAGTAGTCTCACAGTGTAACACAATACTAATAGTAGTCTCACAGTGTAACACAATACTAATAGTAGTCTCACAGTGTAACACAATACTAATAGTAGTCTCACAGTGTAACACAATACTAATAGTAGTCTCGTAGTGTAACACAATACTAATAGTAGTCTCATAGTGTAACACAATACTAATAGTAGTCTCACAGTGTAACACAATAATAATAGTCTCACAGTGTAACACAATACTAATAGTAGTCTCACAGTGTAACACAATACTAATAGTAGTCTCATAGTGTAACAGAATACTAATAGTAGTCTCACAGTGTAACACAATACTAATAGTAGTCTCACAGTGTAACACAATACTAATAGTAGTCTCACAGTGTAACACAATACTAATAGTAGTCTCACAGTGTAACACAATACTAATAGTAGTCTCGTAGTGTAACACAATACTAATAGTAGTCTCGTAGTGTAACACAATACTAATAGTAGTCTCACAGTGTAACACAATAATAATAGTAGTCTCACAGTGTAACACAATAATAATAGTAGTCTCACAGTGTAACACAATAATAATAGTAGTCTCACAGTGTAACACAATAATAATAGTAGTCTCACAGTGTAACACAATACTAATAGTAGTCTCACAGTGTAACACAATACTAATAGTAGTCTCATAGTGTAACACAATACTAATAGTAGTCTCATAGTGTAACACAATACTAATAGTAGTCTCATAGTGTAACACAATACTAATAGTAGTCTCATAGTGTAACACAATACTAATAGTAGTCTCATAGTGTAACACAATACTAATAGTAGTCTCACAGTGTAACACAATACTAATAGTAGTCTCACAGTGTAACACAATACTAATAGTAGTCTCACAGTGTAACACAATAATAATAGTAGTCTCACAGTGTAACACAATACTAATAGTAGTCTCACAGTGTAACACAATACTAATAGTAGTCTCATAGTGTAACACAATACTAATAGCAGTCTCATAGTGTAACACAATACTAATAGTAGTCTCATAGTGTAACACAATAATAATAGTAGTCTCATAGTGTAACACAATAATAATAGTAGTCTCATAGTGTAACACAATACTAATAGTAGTATCATAGTGTAACACAATACTAATAGTAGTCTCATAGTGTAACACAATACTAATAGTATTCTCATAGTGTAACACAATACTAATAGTAGTCTCATAGTATAACACAATACTAATAGTAGTCTCATAGTGTAACACAATACTAATAGTAGTCTCACAGTGTAACACAATACTAATAGTAGTCTCACAGTGTAACACAATAATAATAGTAGTCTCACAGTGTAACACAATAATAATAGTAGTCTCACAGTGTAACACAATACTAATAGTAGTCTCACAGTGTAACACAATACTAATAGTAGTCTCATAGTGTAACACAATACTAATAGCAGTCTCATAGTGTAACACAATACTAATAGTAGTCTCATAGTGTAACACAATAATAATAGTAGTCTCATAGTGTAACACAATAATAATAGTAGTCTCATAGTGTAACACAATACTAATAGTAGTCTCGTAGTGTAACACAATACTAATAGTAGTATCATAGTGTAACACAATACTAATAGTAGTCTCACAGTGTCACACAATACTAATAGTAGTCTCACAGTGTAACACAATACTAATAGTAGTCTCACAGTGTAACACAATACTAATAGTAGTCTCACAGTGTAACACAATACTAATAGTAGTCTCACAGTGTAACACAATACTAATAGTAGTCTCACAGTGTAACACAATACTAATAGTAGTCTCACAGTGTAACACAATACTAATAGTAGTCTCACAGTGTAACACAATACTAATAGTAGTATCATAGTGTAACACAATACTAATAGTAGTCTCATAGTGTAACACAATACTAATAGTATTCTCATAGTGTAACACAATACTAATAGTAGTCTCATAGTGTAACACAATACTAATAGTAGTCTCATAGTGTAACACAATACTAATAGTAGTCTCACAGTGTAACACAATAATAATAGTAGTCTCACAGTGTAACACAATAATAATAGTAGTCTCACAGTGTAACACAATACTAATAGTAGTCTCACAGTGTAACACAATACTAATAGTAGTCTCATAGTGTAACACAATACTAATAGCAGTCTCATAGTGTAACACAATACTAATAGTAGTCTCATAGTGTAACACAATAATAATAGTAGTCTCATAGTGTAACACACTAATAATAGTAGTCTCATAGTGTAACACAATAATAATAGTAGTCTCATAGCGTTGTTACAGTCCTTTTGGTCTGTTCAAAGCGGTTATCATTGCAGCACAGTTATCTGTCGATAGGGTCCTCCAATATGGTATGGTATATTAATTAGCATGGGGCGGACAAATAAACAAACGAATAAACAATCTACAAAAGCAAGCAATTAGATCTATATCAAACAGTAAATATAATTCACATAGTACACCTTTATTCAAAGAACTAGAACTGTTAAAAGCAGATGACCTCTTTAAGCTGTCATGCATGACAATTTTCTACAGATACAAAAATGGAACCATTCCAGAATATTTTGAAGACATGTTCACTCGCAATGGAAATGTATCATCTAGACCAAAAAGACAAAGAAAGGCACCACAACGCTTTACCGATATAATAAATAATTTTCCCCAAAACCATGATTTTAACATCCAGATTAAACAAACTAATAAAATATACCGCCGCCTTTGTATCAGACATACAATACTAAAATTACTTCAAGAAAACTTTCTTCCACAAATTGCCATGGAGAAAATTAACACCCATTCGTATCAAGGCTTTGTGAATTACTCCAAAAACTATATCATATGTAAATATGACTTGGAACGTAATGTTAATAACTGCTATATCTGCCAAAAAAATATGCCAGCTGAAGCCTAGAAATGTATGGTATGCCTTCATCATCATTATCATGATAAACTGCATTACTTAATAATTCATAGCTATATATGTAATATAATATTATACTGAATATTCATTCAGTATTATATTATCACTATAATGTTTTTATTATTATAAAAAATAGCTGGTTTTTGAGTTCCTCACAATATAATTTGTAACCAATAAATTTGGAACTAATGTATTATTTTTACTGTCAAGATTTTAATTGTATTTTACAAGAATAATGTATTTATCCTTTCTGTATTATTTAACTTCTCTGTAATTATTACATGATAGTATTGAGAATTATATTCGATTCACATTTTATTCACATTTATACACAAACAAAAAAATAGTATTCACATTATTTGCACTATATGTATTTTTGCTAGTATTATTTGTTAGTATTATTAGCACTGTTATATTTGTAGGCAAATTTAGCAACTCCACATCTATTTACAACAGTAATAATGATTATTGCACCATACGTAGTCATATACATACGGACGCTTGTACGATAGCGATCTCTCGGGTCTTAGTGCAGGCCTCCCTGGATCATCAAAACTATGTAAAATATGTAGGGGAGACCAGGCTACAGTGAATCATAGGCTATTTATAGAAACTGGCGATTGGCAATTCCAAGCTGATGTCGCCAGGGTATTCCCGTGGAAATTCTCCATCTAAATTTGTGCATAAATTAGAAGCAGACAGCATTGGCGGATAATAGCAAGGTAATGTGTGTTTATGACCATCAGAAGTAAATTTTCACGACTCTGTTCCTGTTGTGAGTTAGTGTAGATCATACAGGAATGTGACCCTGAATATATGTTTGTAATTATAGTGATATTTAATTAGTTTAATGCACGTGTGCTTTCTGTGCTGTAGGCGGCCATTTGCATAAAATTTGCACTTGAGTACCGAAAGGCATCTCGGGGTACAGTGGATCGGGGTACAGAGGCTCACTGATCCACTGTGCCCCATGGTGATTCACTGTGTCCTGGTATATTTTCTTGACATTTCTATTTTCTAAAAAATATTTTCTTGCTTTCGGTATAGTTATGATGTTTCCAAAAGAACCTTATACACGTACTATAACATTATACAGTTTTTCTATTTCAGTGACAAATTAAGCAGCATGGCACGAATCAAAAAGCGTGAAAAGAGAAAGATCGGTAACACTGACAGTGAGAGCCTGACTGCGGCTGTTCGCAAAGTGATTGATGAAGGGAAAGAATATGACATAAAGTTCTCAACTCTACGTCGATATGTCAAACGCTGCTGAAGACAAGGAATTGATGACATATGCACCAAACTACAACTGCCGCCAGGGTTTTACTAACAATGAAGAGATATACTTCTGCAGGACTACCTCATCAAAGCAGCAAAAATTCAATACGAATTGACGCGGAAGCAAGTCCGTGTGCTAGCCTATGAATACGCAGTTCGTAATCAGAAAACCTTCCCCGATTCTTGGACGACACACGGTTTGGCAGGAGAAGATTGGTTCACCGGGTACATGAAACGCTTTCCAAACCTAGCTATCACTACGTCGCCCTGAAGCAACCAGCTTATCTCGGGCAACGAGCTTCAACAAGAAGAATGTAAAGGAGTTTTATGACAACTTGGAACAGGTGATGGAGAAAAACCACTTCAGCCCAAATGACATCTACAATGCCGACGAAGTGCAGAAAGTTGGTGTAATATTCTGTATTACGCTGTCAACACATGCCTTCCGTCCATGCCCGAGTATCCTGCTCTAATAGTCGTCCCGGTAATATTTATTGAAACCTTACTATAGGTGGCAGCACCTGACGGTCACGATATTACATCCACCCCTTAATTAGAATTAAACTTCAACTAAAATATAATGGCGCTCTAAGCTAATATGACGCTCTAAGCTAATATGACGCTCTAAGCTAATATGACGCTCTAAGCTAATATGGCACTCTAAGCTAAGAGTCCAAACTTAAACAAGTTTATAGTCGCGTTCGTTGACTTCATCGCGGCTACATCTGCTCGACCAGGCGACCAGGAGGCTTCGAGACGCGTGACGATCTTCTCGGACCGGCCGTCTCGACAGGTCGCTGCTGTGTCGGCTCGTCGTTGAGTGGTACGACTGGAGCCGTGTCGGGAGCCGCCGTCTCCATCTCGCTGTCGGTGTCTTCTTCGACCGGCGGAAGATCTCTCTTTGATGCGTACGGCAGGTGGCGAAACATGGACACGTTGCGCGTCACTTTCGACCCGCACGAACGCCTCGCTGTGAGCATAGAGGCCTTGCGCTCGACCACCACTAGCGGACGTGGGTCGAACGGAGTGGAGAGCTTGTTGGTTCTCCGCTGCCTCACGAGGACAATGTCCCCTTTGCCGATCGTTGACTCGACTCGTACTCTCTTCTCGGCCTGTGCCTTCATGCGCAGCTTTGCGACTGCGTCGTTCTGCCGCACGATCTTCTCCTCGGCAGAGTGATGTCGCTTGACTTCTGGCAGCTTGGTTCGAGGATCTCGTGCGAAGAGCAGACGGTGTGGCGTGAACGCTGTCGTCACATGAGGTGTACAGCGATAGGCTCTTAGAAACTGTCGCATCTCCTTCCTCCAAGCTTTGCCACTGATGTTTGCTGATTTCAGAGCTTTCATTAGCGGTTTGTTGAATGCTTCTGCTTGAGCATTTGCCTGTGGCCAAAGTGGCGTTATCTTGCGATGTCTGACGTTGTTCTCTTGCATGTACGACTGCCATACGTGGCCGCTGAATGGCGGACCGTTGTCGGACTTCACTACTTCGGGGTAGCCCAACAGGATAAAGACGCCGTCGACCACCGGGATCACTGTCTCTGCTGACGTGCTTCTCACCACCTCAACCACCGGGAAGCGTGAGAACTCATCGACCATCACGAGTAGGTACTCTCCCGTTGGAAGTGGACCGCAGAAGTCGATGCTAATCTCCAACCACGGACCTCTTGGTAACGCCGACATCGTCAGTGGCTGCGTGTCTCGACGTGTGCTGTTTGCTTGACATGGGATGCAGCTCCTCACCGCCTCTTCTACCGCCACGTCGACACCGGGGAACCACACCTTCGAGCGTAAAAGTGCCTTCGTCTTGGACATCCCTGATGTCCGTCGTGTGCAAGCTCGACGACGCGTTTCTGTAGATTAGTGGGGATGACGATCTGGTAGTCTTTCATGACGAGATCGGAACTCTCGTTGACGGTTAAGACATCTTTCACTCTGTTGAAGCTGCAGAGAGAGTCGTAGTCGACGCCTAGACCACCATACTGCGTCACGTCATGCCACTTGTTCTTCTGGATCAATTTGATTACAGCCTGCAGTGTTTCGTCTTTGGCTGTTTCTCGTTTCACCTCTTCAACAGACATTGCCATCGGTGTCGCGACCGATGCGAGGGCGTTCACGTAGTGTTCCGCCATCTGCTGTTCACGGCTCCGTTTGATGTTCAACCTGGCCGGGTGACGAGACATGTAGTCGGCAGGATTACTGGTACCTGGCCGATACTTGACGATCATGTTGTATGGTTGCAGACGTAGTCCCCATCGCTCGATCCGCAGAGGAGGTCTTGCCTTCTGCCAGATGGACTCCAATGGCTTGTGATCGCTGATGACCGTGAAGCGAGGTGCACCCTTGATGAATCGATTGAAGTGCTCACACGCCCAGACCACTGCTAGCGCCTCGCGTTCAGTCTGACTGTAGCGTGCCTCGACACCTGTCAGAGCTCTGCTGGCGTATGTGACAACACGTTCTTCTTGCACCAGCAGTGCCGCCAAGCCGACTGGACTTGCATCCACCACGATCTCTATGTCCTTCTTCATGTCGAAGTACGCGTTTGTTGCAGACTCCTCGAGACTGGCTTTCACCTTTTGGAAGGATGCAGCCTCCTTCGCACCCCACCTCCACTCAGATGTTTTCTTCGTGAGATACCGCAATGGTTCGGTGATTGTTGCGAAGTTCTCGATGAATCTGGCACTGTATTGAGCCATGCCCAGGAATGAGCGAACTTCAGATGGATTCTGTGGCTCGTTGGCTGCGTGAAGGTCAGCTACCTTTTTCGGATCAGGCGAGACTCCCTCACTGGAGAACACGAGTCCAAAGAACTCGATTTTCTTCTTTGCAAACTCGCACTTCTCGAGATTAGCCGTCAGCCCAGCGTTCTGAAGTCTCTCGAGCACGCTCTTCAATGCTTCGTCGTGAGACGCCTTGTCGACTCCAAAGATTGCGATGTCATCGCTGATGTTGATGGCGCCTGAGACTCCTTGGATGACCGTCTGGATTTCATGTTGGAATACCTCGGCAGCTGCGTTTATTCCGAACGACAGCCTCTTGTACTGGTACAGTCCAACGTGCGTAGAGAATGTCGTGATGTAACGACTGGATGGGTGTAGGACCAGCTGATGATAGCCGGATCGCAGATCAATCTTACTGAAGATCGTTGCGCCGTTGAATTGTGTGATCAGCTCATCGAGGGTTGGCGTGACGTGTCGCGTGCGCAGAATGGCCTTGTTAGCCGCTCTCATGTCGACACACAGCCTGATTTCGTCCGGCTTCTTCGGCTTTGGTGGCGTGACGATTCTGGACACCCACTCCGTTGGACCCGACACCTTCTCTATTATATCTGCGGCTTCAAGCTTGTTGATTTCTTTCGCGACTTTCTGCTGTTGGTGGAACGGAACACGATTGTGCCGCACTGCGACAGGTGGCACTGACTTGTCAATGTGAAGTTTCACTTGCACACCCTTCAAACGACCAATGCCTGTCCACAGTTTCGGAAACTGATCGATTACCTTCTGGCCATAGTCATCGGAGCTGATGGCACGATTGACTCCGATTTGCAGAAGACCCAGCGACTCTGATGTGGCTTTGCCTAGCAGTGGAGTTGCTTCTCCCTCGACGATCAGGAACTCGCTGTGAGCTGTTCGCCCGTCATCTAGAGTGATGTCAGCCTTGACGGACTGTCGGACGTTAATTGGTGGTGAACTGTATGGATGAATCTTTCGACGACATTGGATTAGTCTGACACCCTGTTGCACCAGCTGTTCTTTGCAGGTTGAGTTTATGATGTCGCACGTCGATCCAGAATCGATTATCATCGTTGTCTTCACACCACCGATTGTCACCTCTACTGTCTCACCACGCGCAGTTGAGAACGTGTATTCATCTTCGTACTCCCCCTCAGAGCCACTCGCCGACTCACTGACGTGTCTGACAGCATGCTTCTGTGTACGACTCTCGTGACGTTGCGGTGCACGTGACTGTGCGTTATTGTTTCGGCAGACTTTGCTGAAATGCCCGATTCTTCCACACTTGAAACACTTTGCATTTGCGGTACATCGACAGGACTCAGCTGCGTGCCCACGTCGACCACACTTTGTACAGTTCTGTTGCTGAGATCTGTTGTCCGAGTGCACTGGTGGACGTCTCGTCTCCTTCTGCTGCATGTGTAGCTTGGGCCTGTTGCCCCTTCTCGGCTCCACAATCATGTAGGAACGTTCACCCCCTTCGGACATCTGTGCTGCTTGCCGCTCTGAGGCCTCCATTGCAGCTGCGAGGTCAAGGACGCGCTCTAGTTTCAAGTCTCTTTCTGCCAGCAACTTCGTCCGTAGACGCTTCGATTTGCAGTTGTCGATGACTTGATCTCGTATGAAGTCGTGAATCTGATCACCGAACTCGCACAGACTGGCCAGCTGACGCAATCGCGTTACGAATTGTCCTACGCTTTCACCGTCGCTTTGTACGGCCTTGCGGAACATATGACGGTTGTACGACGTGTTTTTGCGAGGCGTAAAATAATCTGTTACTTTAGCCTTAGCTGTTTCGTACGTTGTGCCGGTTTCTGACAGCGTATAGAAGATGTCTTGAACCCCTTCACCGGCGCAGTGTAGCAATAGCTGCCGTTTTTGGTTGTCATCTTGAACACCCGACGCGCCTACATACAACTCGAATGAACGAATCCAACGCTCCCAACGCTGACACAAACTGTTTGCGTCACCGTGTGCATCGAACGGTTGTACTGCACTTACGTTTAGTGACACTGCCATTGTTTGACCAGTGTTTTGTTCGTTTTACTCGTCGCCAATGTAATATTCTGTATTACGCTGTCAACACATGCCTTCCGTCCATGCCCGAGTGTCCTGCTCTAATAGTCGTCCCGGTAATATTTATTGAAACCTTACTATAGGTGGCAGCACCTGACGGTCACGATATTACAGTTGGGAATACGAAAGTCATCGCCTGCAGAAACGAGAAGCAAGTTGGAAAGATCACATCAGGAGAGAGAGGGACCTTGGTGACAATGTTAGGCGCAATAAATGCTGCTGGTAACTCGATTCCACCGTTTTTAGTGTTTCCGCATGTTCACTTCAAAGACGCGATGTTGCATGGAGCTCCCCCAGGCAGTGTTGGAGCTGCCCATCAGACAGGGTGGGTGACAACGGAGAACTTCACGGCATTTATTCGTCACTTCATCAAGTCAACCAAATGTTCGAACGAGCATCCGGTGTTGCTTCTACTTGACAACCATGACACCCATATCTCGATTGAAACTGTTGACCTTACAAAAAACAACGGGGTCGTCATGCTGACTCTGCTGCCGCACTGTAGCCACAAGCTGCAACCACTAGATAGAAGTGTGTATGGCCCTTTCAAGGCTTTCTACAACCAGGCAGCCAACGCGTTCATGATCAACCATCCTGGCCAACCGATCACCATCCATAATATATCCCAGTTAATAGGCCATGCTTATCCCCTGGCCTTCACGCCAAAGAATATATCAGCATGCTTCAGCGTATCTGGTATCTACCCGTTCAACCCCGATGTCTTCAGCGAAGAAGATTTCCTCTCCTCCTACGTTACCGATCGACAGCTCGTGGAAGACGACGTGCCTTCAGTAGCGGCGGGTCCAAGTGTTGAGGCCCCCGAGCAGAATCGCCCTACCCAACACCCTGCGAGACACTCGTTGTCTCCAACCTCATCCGATTCCGACCAGTGTATTGTCGCACCGGAAGTCATCAGCCCGTTTCCAAAGGCTGCACCGCGTAAACACAAAGGTGGAAGGAAGAAGGGCAAAACGCTTGTCCTGACAGACACCCCAATCAAAGAGCAGATCAGGGCAACTGACGAAGAAAGGAAAAGGAAGAAAGATAAACAGCAGGCCAGTCAAAAGGCAAAGGTGGAAAGTAAGAGTAGAAAGAAGATGAAACTCCAACCTGATGATGTGGTGGCTAAATAAAACACACAGAGTTAATAATCACATTGCGTATGGATGACAATGATTGACTACATTCAGCCCAAATAAGCTAGATTTGTAAGACAACCTAATAATAATTTATGTGGCAAATGTTACAATGATAATGATTTTTAACATGTTCGATGCTTAATAAAAATGATTCCACGTTAAGCATAATTAGTGTCGTTTTCACAGTTTATGGTGTTGCATTGTTGCTAATGTAGATTATTCAATATTCGTAATCTTCTTCGTAGCCTACTCAGACGGGTCTCCTTCCAAATGAATGACAATTATTGACTACATCCAGTAGACAGATAGCATAAGCTAGCTCTGTAATCGAGTAATTATTGTTGTTTAACATCATAAAATTAATGTTTGATGGATAGTGCATGTATTTATTTAAGACACATACGTACATATAAAATTTTTAATTAAATTAATAACTATAATTAACATCTGAATGATAATGGGAGATTTGATCCACTGTGTCCCAGCCTACGATCCACTCTGCCCCGGTACCAGGGCATAGTGAATAATTTTTTTTTTTACTTTTCACTCCGTCTCACAACAAACTGCTATAAGTTAATTGGAAGAATAATTTAATATATGTTAGGAAGACAGAAAGCTAATGTACTCTTTCCACCATATAAATCCAACTTGCTGTCACCAAGGCAGTAGAAATGCTGGGGGGAAAAAAATCCGATCCACTGTGGCCTGGTCTCCCCTACCAACTGTTTTTTGATTCTGTATGTATGATCTAAACAAATAAACTTCACTTCAATAATTAATGTATGCAATTTTGAAAAGGTGCGTCTTCAGTGCTGTTTTAATAGACATGGTATTATTACATTTTCCAACAGACTGAGGGGAACCATTCCATAGCACATGCACCGCTTTCGAGAAGGCACGGCCTCCAAATGTTTTGTGGCGTGTAGTGGACACAGTCAAGAAACTCGTAGAATAGTCAGACGCCGTAATTAAGTGAATCAGGACCAGGCAGGAGACAACGATTACCCAAAGATAAGAGTAAATCATTCTGGATTCTCAGCAGTGCTGTCTCCGTACTATGACCTTTCTGTGTGCTGACTGGTTCACTTCAAACACGTGGTTCTCAGTCATATGGCATGACAGACGTGTGGACAGCACCTCCTCGATGACTTTGGACAGGAAACTCTAATTGTATATCGGTCGGTAACTTATAAGACGGGGGTCGTGTTTTTAAGTTGGCTGACGTCGCCTGTGGTTAGTGAGATGTTCACAATCCTCGTAATGACAGGAACAAGTGTGTTTACCCAGTTCTTTAGTAACCCCGTTGGCAGAGGTTCGAGAGCACAGGATCGAGGAGCCTCTGGAGATTCATGGATTGGCCGTGGCGCAGCAACCCGAGTGTGCATCAAGGTTTGCACTTTCATACAGCTTTATTTGATTTGACGCTGCTTCAACGACTTTGTTGGAGTATAGTGGTGATCTTTTGTTTGCCTTTGACAGTAGTTATTTACGCCTTGAATATTTAGTTAGGGCTTGTCCAGGTGACTGCCACATCACCATCTATTTTACCCATAACTAGGTTGGCCATTGTCCATGTGACTTACGGTTGCCCCACGCCGACTATTTAACCAATAGCTAGGACTAGGTTGGTCTTTTGCTACAGAATCAGGCTGTGGTCGATTCGATTACGGTTTGTCACTGTGACTTACGGCTGTCCCATCGCCGACTATTTCACCCATAGCCTGAGAGGATTTGAATATCAAGTTAGCGGGGGCCTATGTATCACATTTGCATATTTATACAGGCCTGTCCTCATGCTCACGGTTTTGAAAATAACATGGGGTTCGCGTGTACACGATCAGCCGGAAATTCTGGGATGATTTCAGAATGTTTATTACAATTAAAACAAAGTCTCCTAAAAAGGGGTTCAAACGAACCCCACAAACCATTTTCTTACAATATACAGTGATTCAGCCCAGCTAGTCCACATGGGCCCATTAACAATATCTGTTCAATTGTACATGCATTTTATTATGTCATTGTCAATTTTACTAATACGTTTTCTAAAACCATAAACATTCTTGCGCATTAGGACGTCAAATGTGTCAATAGCATTACTGTTGCTTGCACTGTCCCTTCAGTGGTATCCTAAGATTCGTCTATGCATATTGTTGTAGGCAACTTAGTCTTAAATAGGTGCCCCTGTTAAAATTTACCCAGAGTTGGGAACAATAAATTGTACAATATGCATGAAACAGATGTAGTTTAACACCGATGGAACAATTGTGAAATTTTCGAATAATGCTTTTCGACCGGGTATAAAAGCTGCGCAGGTGAAACTAAGGTGCAGTATAGCAGTCAATTAGAGGTGCTTTAATCAATATGATTTTTTTACTAGTATCATTTCAAATTAATTTAGCGAAAAACCAAACCTACCTAGTATCCACTGCAACATGCTAGCTCATTTGTGCAACTTTTGTATGTAGTTTTTGTGTGTGAAATCATCAAACTATTAAATTACTTAATGCTTGTTCAAGCATTAACTGAGGTGAAAACTGAAAAACCACGATTTTCTTCTTTAGTGAAATGTTTTAAATTTACCATGTGATTGGAGAGGATGGAAATCATACCCATGATCAGCATTGACCCACACAATGTTTACCATTTTGGATATCCACTATTTTGATCCTTACTAGAAGTCGATTCTTTCGATGATTTCAACAAAAATAGAAGTTTTTTTAGTAAATCAACTGCGGATGTTACATAAACTATTCACACACTACAGATTTGGACATCATTGAACCAGATTTGCGATAGGCTAAATCAGTTGAGGAAGCAGTTTTAATCTTCACAATCACAGCAACAAAATAATACTGAAAAAAATGTAGTAAGTTTTTTAACACAAGAATACAGTGTTTAAACACAAAAACAAAACAAAATTCAATTCCAATGTATTCAATTTATAGGGCTCACTTAAATTCAACAAATAAAGAAACGTGCTTTATTGATTACAATTACTACAGATGTCGACATACAATTGTTCAGTCACAAGATAATGCATTATAACTACCCACACTAGCTGTAAAACAAACCAGACCCACATAACTAAAATTGCACTAGTAGTGCATAGTAATGGTAATATATATTATAACACTTTATTGAAGTTTATCAATGCAAATAAATGATAACCTTACCTAATAATAACATAAGGTTTATTCAGTTGTAACGATACAAATATATAAAAAAATCTGCCATAAAAGACACTGCATGCAGGTGCGTATGAAACACAAAGCATACATATAACACCCATACATATCTAACATAAACCCATTTCATAAGAACAGCTGTATTTCCTCTGGCTAATTACAGTTGTGAACGTTGGACATTTAATATAGCAGTGGAAAAAAGGATACAGGCATTTCAAATGAACAGCTTTCAGTTCTTGAGAATAGCATACACACAACATGTCACAAAGACGTACTTGAAATAACAGAAGACAGTAAGCAGAAGACCTCCTAAAAGGAGTTGTAAAGTGAAAACAGCTACGATGGTATGGACATATTATTAGACAACCAGATCTACTCTCCTATAATTACTAGACATCATTCCAAGAAAAACGACCTTGCGGACATCCTAACTTTTGTAAGACGACAACAGCAACGACAGCATGGACATTATTGGACAACTATATCAACTCTCCTCTGATTACTTGACATGATTCCAAGAAAAACGACCTTGTGGACATCCCAGGAGAGCTGACTACAAGCTGAGACAGAGGACTGTCAAGGGCAGAGCAGCTTCAACAACTGCTGAAGTCAAGGGAAGAAGACAACTAAAAGGAACAGCTCAGAATGAAGTATCTGAAGTAACAAAATATACGTTTCGAAGAGAAGCAAAGCCACACTAACTACGAGGCCAGACATGGTGCATTAAGTAGGTGAGAGAATTATGTCTGCCATTCATTGTACACCGAGTCTCAGCTACTTGAAGGTTGGCTCCTCCTCCAGTCGACTGTAGGGAGGAACAGAATGACCACTGGCGGACTCCTGAGGCAGCGACATCACAGTGACTTGAGGGAGACCAGTGTTCACTGTAGACACACCACATAAACAAGTTAAGCTAACTTTACAATAGATAAAACCAGATTTAACAACATTGCTATCTAAAGCAAAAACTTCAGATGGCAAGTTTCATTTATATGTAACCTGCCATTATGAGGTTTTGTTTTTAAACATATTCCCACTCACATTAACACAATCAATATACTTTGTTCCATTCATTTATTGTTCTCTGAGTATGCGTCCTTTCTGATCTACACTGTTCCTTCACTAACACTACGTAGAGCCATTTAGTTCTACCTTCTACATAAGTAAAAAAAATATTTTCATAATCAATATAACATTTTTCTAATTGATCTCCTCTTATTTTCCTGGTCTCTAGGAGAGAGATAAACAAACAAAATGCATGTGACTAATCATGACATTTTGGTTTGGTGCAATGTTTGGGTTTACATGATGGTTATGTTGGTAATATCAAATTTGCCGGTACATAATTTTACGGTACATAATGGCAAATAAATATGATTCACAACACATTATATTTTATTGAGTATTTGTAGCAAATAATGTTCAAGATTTGAACAGTTACATGATGTAATTGAAAATACCAATTACATTTTCATCAATTCCAATTACTTTTAAAAACAAAACACCAATTCCAATCCAACAACAGACAGTTATACAACTATTAACACCTGCTGTTCTAAACCAAAATGCAATAACTATAAGGTAGACTTTTTCTTTAATAATAAAAAATCTCATCTAAATACTGTGAAGTTGTGCATGCATAATGCTGGTTACCATGCACAGGTTGTACAATCATAATTACATTATAAAATTCATCACTGTCATATCCAAAGTTATTGAAACATTTCTAGGACAGCCTTTAAGGAGATGTGCATTCTGCAAGGTGAAACCAATCTGTCCATTTTGCAAAGGAATTTGAGTGCAATTTTCAGTGCAACACCACCTATCTTTTGACAACCTATAAATTTCCAACACAGCTATTTCGGTTGCTGTTTCCATTAATATCAGCATTTTTTTTTATTCTAGGGTTGTTTTAATTTCTATAGGATATAATTCCATGACAAATGTTATATAATGATTTTCAATGATTTCCTTTACCTGCGATGATTGCAGGGCGGCGATTCTTGCAGCAAACACAGCAGCAGCAGCAGCAGCAGCAGGTGATCAGTAAGAGACCAATGATGACATTCAAAATGCCAAGCACAATGGCCACAGGAAGAGACAGGCTGCAACGACAACACAGTCAGTGGCACAGGCTGTAACAACAACACAGTCAGTGGGACAGGCTGTAACAACAACACAGTCAGTGGAACAGGCTGTAACAACAACACAGTCAGTGGCACAGGCTGTAACAACAACACAGTCAGTGGAAGAGACAGGCTGCAACAACAACACAGTCAGTGGAACAGAGAGGCTGTAACAACAGCACAGTCAGTGGAAGAGACAAGCTGTAACAACAACACAGTCAGTGGAAGAGACAAGCTGTAACAACAACACAGTCAGTGGAAGAGACAAGCTGTAACAACAGCAGTCAGTGGAAGAGACAAGCTGTAACAACAACACAGTCAGTGGAAGAGACAGGCTGCAACAACAACATAGTCAGTGGGACAGACAGACTGCAACAACAGCACAGTCAGTGGAAGAGACAAGCTGTAACAACAACACAGTCAGTGGAAGAGACAAGCTGTAACAACAACACAGTCAGTGGAAGAGACAAGCTGTAACAACAACACAGTCAGTGGAAGAGACAAGCTGTAACAACAACACTGCCAGCGGAAGAGACAAGCTGTAACAACACAGTCAGTGGAAGAGACAAGCACAAGACTTTTTATTGGACCCCCAAGAGACTCCCATCAAGCTGCTAGAGAATCTTTTCTCATCTGGCGGTCTGCTGGGAGTCCTCGTCCCTTGTATGATATAATGAAAGTTAGACATGCTCATTTTAAACACAAGACTATATGAAAAAAATGCTGAAATTCTTCAAAAACTTCTGGAAGGACATAAAACATACGAATGCCAGGTTGCCAAATCCTAGCAATGTTGATGGTGCTTCTGGTGCGGAAAATGTAAAGAATATGTGGCTTCATCACTACCAGTCCCTACTTAACTCTATACCTGGCTCTCCAGCCAACACCAAGAAGATCAATGAATACTGTAGCAATGTACAGTTTAATGTTCAAATGATTGTTAATATTAAGGAAATTCAAGATATAATACATGCAATGTCTATAGGCAAAGCCCCGGGTTATGAGAGTGTAGGTAACGAACATTCTAAATATGTGAATGAAAAACTTCATGTTCTCATGTCACAGTTATATAGCAGCATGTTAATTCATGTTTTTTTACCAGATGCTATGATGATTACAATCATAGCCCCATAATTAAAAATAAGGCTGGTGACCTGTCTGATAACAACTACCGACCCATTGCTCTAGCCACAATTACTAGTAAATTCCTCGAAATTAATTTGTTAGCGTACGCTGTTGGTGCGTGGCGAACCCCTACTAGTGACCTAGTCTGGCACTATACTGCCATGAAAAGGGATCAAGTGACGATAAAATGTTTTTGATATACAGGTGTATCAGACAAAACACAGTATTGCTTTGCTCTCTTGTACATATTACGTCACAGTAATTTTTTTTTTAAAACAACTTTTCTAACAATTTGTTTGCACTGCAATGCCTATGGTGAAATAATTGTTAGCGATTTAGAATATGGTTTTCGTGAAAACGGCATATTATATTATGTATAGCGATTGTCTCGGCACAACGATTCTTGCCTACTTTACTATACTGTTTATGACGTTGATTATTTGGTAACTTTTAGTGTCACTTTCTTCTTTTTGAAAAAATGTGTGACGTAAAGAAGCAAGAGCTATCAAATCAACCTTGAAATACCCCCTCAACAAACCCCAAAGCAGGACAATTATGTGACAAATTGTGGCAAACGATGTACTATAAGTAACCTTTGCTATTTGTTACTGTGCGATAATTCGTAATATTTTCATTAATTTGTTACACAGTCATAAATATGTTTATGGCCATTATTGGCCTATTTGGGAGAAAAAGGTGATTAGGCAAAACAGTAATTTTCTATTGCTATATAAACTAAACCCCTGAAATTTTAAGGTACAATTACATTATATACAAGTTCCTGGTGTATCCACAGTAGTCTGTGATACGTAGTGACTCGGACACAGGCTGAGCATAAGTGGTCCCTGCTTTGGGGTTCATGGTCCCTGCTATAGCCACACTTAACAAAAACCCTGTATAATGACACGTATAATTAGAACGGTTTACCACAAGTATGTAAAAGTATATATTATCTGAATCAGAATAGATTCTTCTACATTTTTGTGCTAAAATAATTGTTGCGCGACTAACTAAAACTATTTAATATATAATTTGCATATGCAAATAATCCCAAGATAGCTGACATGAAATATAAAAATCAGTTTTATTTTGTGTCTCCTGAACAATTATAAGCAATAATCCTATAATTTCTTACATCAATCTATTGAAGAAGGTGTACGCTACAAGCAGCACAAAAAATTATACTCATTCATACATTGAATTTCAAAATATGTCAACTAGCAAGTGGGTCCTGTTTTTGTCACCTACTCTTAAGTGTCAAATAAACATATAGGCCAAATAACAGTATCAGGTGGCAAATCTGTCAAATTTAATAATAGTATAGTGCCGAATAACCGTATGGGAGGCACATTGTTCAAAACAAATAATAGTACAGTGCAAAAAGTCAGTAGTATATTTGTCTTTTTTAGCGAAGTAGCAATTTTTTACTCAACGAGAAGCCAAGGCGTCCCTAGAAAACTACGCGGGTCGCTGTCACCACAGATACAGTAACCGCATTTTATATCTACAAAAAAAACGGGGAATTTTCCGTTTTTAAATGGACATTTAAAGTTTTACTGAATTGAATATGCAAGCCCGTTTCAGGTGAAACCGCCGCCACCAGCCAGTTACGACCGGCTTGAGGCGCTGTGCACGGCGGCTATTTACGGTCGGTTTACGTGGTGATAATGGCTTCTTAACTAATAATATACCATGTCAAGCTCCCAAGAACTAAGGATTCTGAACGATTCATCTACTCATGGAAATCTAACGCTTCGGAATCAAAATCTAGGATCCTCAGAAGCACGGGATCCCACTAAATTCGTGACTGTCGTTCGAAAGGATGAAAACTTTGACGTGCAGCTCCAGCTGAGAGCAAGTAATTTTAGCGCAAGCGGTAAACCGTGGGTGACTGATTAGCGCTAGCAATAGGGAGTGAGAGCAACTGCTCTCCTACAAATTATACCCTGCATAATTTGCTACGACTATCAGAGAATATAGGCTGGCACAAATGTTTAGTATAACATGCTGCTATATAACTGTGACATGAGAACATGAAGTTTTTCATTCACATATTTAGAATGTTCGTTACCTACACTCTCATAACCCGGGGCTTTGCCTATAGCAGGGCTGGGTCCAATTACATAATTGTAATTGTAATTGATTACAGCAAAATTGTGTAATTGTAATTGATTATGGTTTCAAATTTGTGCTGTAATTGTTATATTTTGTATAATTGAAAATTTATTTCAATTACAATCAATTACAATCAATTACAGTACGTTTCACATCACAAACTACCTGAACAAACTGTTAATAAAATATAATTTAAGTCTCATACAGGTTCAGGGTTGTTTGATTTAAATCATTTTATTTAAATAATTGATTTAAATCACTCCAAAAAAATAATTGATTTATGATTTTTTTTTTACTTCCGATTTTTGTAATCGCTAATTTATATGAATTTAGCACAAATAATTGTTTACAAGCATTGAGATCAACAGAGTTTTGTATGTCTTTTAATACAAAAGCACAAAGTGTGCACACTTGTGTAGCTGTATTGACACCAGATAGCCTGACAGTCAAATATTTTATGACATTGTGTATGTCTGAGCTATTCCCTTTTTGAATGCAGTGAAGCCACACAAAGTTGTCTTCCAGAGGAAGTATCTTTTCAAGTCAGAAGCACTGAGTTAAAGTCCACTTAGAGCTTGTGCTAGTTGTTCTCAATTCAGTATGTTGACTCAAGTGAGACAGTCTGGGCTACCATTGTTTAATACTGTACCAGTTTGCAGTCTGGTTAGAGACCCTTAGAGTACACAGGGCCATGGACAGGTGCTAATCCACCCTCTCAGCAAACAATAATTAGCACTGCTACAGCCACAGACACACAGCATGCTTTCCTTTCCAAGACAAATTATGCAACTACAGGAGGTGAAGCCTTGTGGACATTGTCTAATATATAAGCAAAAATCATGTACCCTCTGTTAAAACAAGTACCTAGATTGATTTGAAAGAGTTTATAAATACATCAACGTATATATATATATAATTTATTAATGTCTATATACCAGATTAAAAATATATATTTATATAATAAAAATATGTTTAAACGGCTGTCTTTTTATTTAGTACAATTCAAAATTCAAGCCACAATTCTTCAACAATTTACAATCATTACCGTTATATTTGTTTATCAATTGTGTACAAAATATTGAAATTCAGCAAAAGTGCAAAACTATATAATTAACAAATGCTGAATATATTTGGTTCCGCATAATGTAATTGTAATTGAAATTCAAACAGTGTAATTGTAATTGTAATTGAACTGAAAAATTATGAGTGTAATTGAACTAAAAATTGAAATGTAATTGTAATTGTAATAATTATGTGTAATTGAACCCACCCCTGGCCTATAGACAAATAGTATAGTGCTAAATAAGGTACGTAGAGGGTGGCATTTTTCATCAAATAAATATGCATATAGGGATGCTTATTCGGCACTCAATAATTGATATACTAACAATATATGTTGCTACTATCACCATTAGTATGTGACACAAGACATATACAACTATATACTATCTGAATCACAATAGATTTATCTATGTGGTGCTAAAATATTTTTTTGTGTGACTAAATGAAAATAATTAGTATATAATTTGCATATGTAAGAAATCCAAGATGGCCGATGTATGTATGTGGTATGCATAGTAATAGTATGCTCAAATGTATGGTGTGTTTGGTATGTGTAAAACACGAGTACATACGGTATGTATCCATCCATACAATATGTATATTTTATTAGTTATAGTGATTTTGCTGTTATAGCAATTTTATACATACATTTAACAAGATTTAACAAGATTGCCATCCCAAACAACAAGTTCCAGATGGCAAGTGGACAAGGAAGCCATTGGCTTTTTCGAGAGTCCAACAATTTTCTCATCTATGTGTGGCCCACCCTTATCAGATATCTGTCAATTCTACTTTTAAACATAATAATTCACACTACTGGCATTAACACAATCATTTGGCAGTTTGTTCCATTCATTTATCACCCTCTGTGAGAAAGAGTACTTTCTCATGTCCAACCTACACTGCTCCTTAATTAATGCTGTTTTGTGTCCTCTGGTTCTACTGCTTTCTTTAAGTTTGAAGAACATATTCCTATCAACATCCTCATAAACGTTCACTATTTTAAACACTTCTATTTGGTCTCCTCTTTGGAGACTAAGAGGAGACCAAATAGAAGTGTTTAAAATAGTGAACAGTTATGAGGATGTTGATAGGAATATGTTTTATACGTCTTTATATTTTTGTAAGAGGTACTAAATAGTATGCAAAGCCTCATAAACTGTGAGTGAATATCTTTTCTACAACTAATTCTGGAGTTTCATTTATAACATGTGGCAAATTGTATTAAAAATATTTTTTGCAAATTCACGTTTTGTTCTAGATCAGTAGATGTATATTTTTTTTTTGCAAGCATTATGACAGTGTATGTCATAATTTTAGATAAATTGCCAGTTTATAAGCACACTGGCAAATTATTGTGAATATATTTATAGCAAAATTTAAATTCTTGTAACTTTAACTGATCTTCTGTTTTGTGAGTTGTATCTGCTCAATGTTATTATTCGAACTGACTTTTTGGATATTCATTATTCTATTGCTTTTTGCTGGCAAATTACTGTGAATATATTAAAATTTTATAGCACAATTTTAAATCTTGTAATTTTAACTGATCTTCTATTTGAAATATTTTCAGTTTTTTATGCGTGTGTGTGAATTGTACCTGCTCAACGTTATTAGTCAAACCGACCTCATTATTATATTGCTTTTATATCCCCATGCCATAATACAAACATTAATATGTGATAACAATAAAGAATTGTATAAAAAAAATTATTTTTATAGGTAATACATATTTTAGTCTATTTAATATTCCAGTCATCTTGGAACATTTCTTTTAAATACTTTCTGTGTTTTACCAGTTTAGATTCTTGTCCAGATAAATAAATTTACCGAAAATTTTGGATAACAAACAAATTACGTGTGATACGCGGTGTATCATGGTGGTGTATAATACACCACCATGAATAAGTTCAAAAAGTTGAATGACAGCCTAAAGTGGCAGTGTATTTTTGACACAAACCCTTCACCAATCATAATTCAAATTCGTGTAATTTTGCCTACGTTTATGATGCGTCTATACACCAAATTTCAGCTTAGCAAGTGTTGTAGTTTTTTAAGAAGGTAAATTAAGCATCAGTTCCTGGTTGTCAGTGATAACAGAAATGTCAATAGATATGCGTACCATGCTTGAAATGTGACGTTTTTCACTGGGTTTTTACATATGACGTCCCCTTAATTTGCTGCCACAATGGCCCTTAAATCTGTATTTGTAATGTGTTGTCGTTTACAATATCAGGTTATGCCAGCCATCTGACAGAGCATGTTCACTATCACTTTGATTGGCCCGTTATCCGCAGGGTCACCAGGTCACATTTACATGGTCGTTTCCATAATAGCTTCAAAGGCACAATAAACTACGTTAGTGCTGATATTTGCTGGTCTAAGGACATGATTTAGTTAGGTAGATATAATACTGATGTGTACTGGAATCACAGTAACCAGACGATGTGTTCCGTGTTCATGACAAACGAATAAAGCTGGTTCGAAAAATCGACGCACTTGACTTCGTTACATCACCAGTCTTTCAAGTCAGAGGGATTTTCAAAAGGACTGTCTTTTTAAAGATGGATTGTCGAAATATATTATTGCCGGGTGATCATTTGTGGTGTCGATGTTCAGTTCGATATTTCCTGGCAAGTTATGAGGGGAAAAAATCAACAGACACGTTAGCTGCCCCAGCTACCTTAATGCTTAGCCATCCAATAATTTTAAGGAGTTCATAATTTTTTTAATGATTCTATACTTTTATTCTGTGCGCTATCACTAAAATGTTTTAATGTACTAGAGAGTGTTGTATCGTCAGTATAAATAATGAAGCTGAACATTTTACCGACTTGTGGTAAATAATTTATGTAAATAATAAACAATAAAGGTCCAAGATTTGAACCTTGTGGTAATTCAATTTCTATTGGTAGGATTTCTGATTGCAGTTCTTCAATTTCAACATACTGTTTTCAGTTATTTAAATAATTTTCAAATAAAAGTAGAGCAGTACCATCCATGCCACAGTACCTTAATTCGTTTAATAAAATAGTATGGTTAATAGTATCAAAGGCCTTTGAGAGATCGAGAAATATATTAATTGGCACTTCAATTATCGTCCATTGGATTTATAATTCTATCTAGTTCAAGCTTATAATTCTATCTAGTTCAAGCACAGCATATTCTGTGGAGTGCTTATGTCTAAAACCATATTATTATTATTTAAAAGAAGTTTAGAATCATTTAAGTAGGAAGAGAACTGAGTCAGTAGAAGAGACAGGCTGCAACAACAACACAGTCACTGGAACGGACAGGCTGCAACAACAACACAGTCATTGGAACAGACAGGCTGCAACAACAACACAGTCATTGGAACAGACAGGCTGCAACAACAACACAGTCACTGGAACAGACAGGCTGCAACAACAACACAGTCATTGGAACAGACAGGCTGCAACAACAACACAGTCATTGGAACAGACAGGCTGCAACAACAACACAGTCATTGGAACAGACAGGCTGCAACAACAACACAGTCATTGGAACAGACAGGCTGCAACGACAACTTAGCCATTGGAAGAAACAGGCTGCAACAACAACACAGTCAGTGGAAGAGACAGGCTGCAACAACAACACAGTCAGTGGAAGAGACAGGCTGCAACAACAACACAGTCAGTGGAAGAGACAAGCTGCAACAACAACACAGTCAGTGGAAGAGACAAGCTGTAACAACAACACAGTCAGTGGAACAGACAGGCTGCAACAACAACACAGTCATTGGAACAGACAGGCTGCAACAACACAGTCATTGGAACAGACAGGCTGCAACAACAACACAGTCATTGGAACAGACAGGCTGCAACAACAACACAGTCATCGGAACAGACAGGCTGCAACAACAACACAGTCATTGGAACAGACAGGCTGCAACGACAACTTAGCCATTGGAAGAAACAGGCTGTAACAACAACACAGTCAGTGGAAGAGACAGGCTGTAACAACAACACAGTCATTGGAACAGACAGGCTGCAACAACAACACAGTCATTGGAACAGACAGGCTGCAACAACAACACAGTCATCGGAACAGACAGGCTGCAACGACAACTTAGCCATTGGAAGAAACAGGCTGTAACAACAACACAGTCAGTGGAAGAGACAGGCTGTAACAACAACACAGTCAGTGGAAGAGACAGGCTGCAACAACAACACAGTCATCGGAACAGACAGGCTGCAACAACAACACAGTCATTGGAACAGACAGGCTGCAACGACAACTTAGCCATTGGAAGAAACAGGCTGTAACAACAACACAGTCAGTGGAAGAGACAGGCTGTAACAACAACACAGTCAATGGAAGAGACAGGATATAACAACAGTCAGTGGAAGAGATGGACAACGGTCAGTGGAAGAGACAGGCTGTAATGACAACACAGTTAGATACTGACGGACACTGATTTTCTGTTTCAAAAAAGGCAAATTCCTCACGTCTGTATTGAAAATACAGTATACATCAGAGTATTTGCATAATAACCTCCTTTTCTCTCTGGAAATGTCACAAGTATAGCTAATTGTGTATTCCATGAAAAATACTGTTAGTCGCCCTATTACTGTGCAGTACGTACCAGAACGTGCCAATGGCTACTCCATTGCAGTTAGCGTCACAAAGGTCTGTTCCGCAGGCACACACCTTGCCGTCCACCTCCACATCGCTTACTTCACTGAGCACGCTGAGAATTTCTCCAGCAAACTTTCTCTCGCTGTCACTGCCAATTGGGTTGCATTCGTTCAAGCCTGTGTTTGTGTCAACCTTCATGCAACCTCGCGATTCAACTGTCACTTTCGAGGTTCCAACTGAAACATGGACACTGAAGTAACTGACAAATACAGCAACATGAACACAGTGGGACAATTGGCAGGTGGTGGTGGTGGTGGTGATGGTGGTGGTGGTGGTGGTGTGTATACATGTGTGTGTGAGACTGCGTGTGTTAAAAGCATCTATACAAACCTAATGGTACATAGAAGGAGATGCTTCCTTCGAAGTAGCCACACATAGTCAGTCCTGGATGGACATGTCTCTGTAGCATCATCACTGGACGGATGCTCACACCACTGGTCAGATTCACCACTGAAGAACTTCTTCAGTATTGGGTTGTCCACTTTGACATTGGCACATTTGTAACACTGAAGCGTTGACATGTCTGTAACAAATAATACAGTAATTGTAAACCTTTATCAAGTATAATAATGATTATATACACGAATAATAATGTTCGAAATAGCCTAGATGAGTTAGTTTTCGGTGGCCTCGATCCTTGCCTTTCATTAGAAACGTCAGCCTTTTGCCTAGCCTAAGCAAGTAGGCCACCTACTGACTTCCAGGTTGCTAAGTACCGTATAGGCGAGCATGATGCTTTTTGAAAACGTTTTCGGAGCCAGCGAACTTGGAACCTCATAAAATGCCATAAACCAGATGCCAGGAGATGGGCTGGTTCAATGAATTGTCAGTTGCCATGGAAGTCGTTTATAAGTGACATGCACTGACATTTCAAAGCTCCACCTCTTCCAGCGATGTCTAGTTTTGTAAACATCAAAGTGTTGATTTCAAAACTACTTCTGTTTTATTTAGGCGGTCGGTACGATGTTTGAATATATGGCTCATTCCATGTCAAATCAACAAATTTTCAGATAATTTGAAACGTTGATGTCTCAGAATTTGCTGAAAATTTAACCAGTGAATAACTAGCTATACATGAGCACTTCTGCAGAACTAAGCATCGTGTCTATAATGCCCTATAATGTGAACAGGGGGTAAGCGCCCCAAAACTTTTGATTTTTATTTGTTTTCAGGTGCTTCTAACTTGAGACGTTTACAAGCTATATATCTGAAATTTGCTGAATATGTAGATATTGGTACATTGGTACAGATTATATAAATGCAAATTCAAGAATGATAGGACAAAGCACAATGGGCATATTGGGTGTACGAAAATGGAAGTTAATTTTTTATTTCCAAGAAGGATTTCAGCAGTCTGTATTTCATTGTTGGAGTCAGACCACAGTTGAAAATTGCATTGGTGGCCATGTTAACGTTTTGTTAGATTATAAGAAAACGTGACCACTAAAAATTCTGAAACGTTTTCACAGCAACTGCCATCATCTCATTGACATGCTGACCAAGTTTTATCAAAATCACATACCTCCAGCTCTTTTAAAACGCCCCGACGTGCGATGCCCATCAATTTTGACAAAAATAGCCTTGTATTCATGCGCCCACGTGGCCCATAGCAGAAAAATTCCCATAAATCCTTCCACCTTTTAAACTCTCAAAAAAATGCACCATTTCACAGCCAATAGCTTCTACAAACAAACCTGTGAATATGCCTGCTCAATTGCACTTATGTCACATCGTATGAATTCTTTAAATTCACATATCGCAATTTAATACGCCCTACATTCGTGTGAAACAATAAACAGGAAGGTCAACTGTGGTCTTACCCCAAATAGGGAATTTTTTTGTTTCAGAAAGTGTCAAATTTTATGTCAAGTTGCGGCACAGTGTATATGTAGACACATCATGGAACACTCCTACTTGTCAAGTCATTATTATTTGTTTGACAGCCAAGTCTAAACAATTCTTTGTCCGTATTATTAGCTGAAAACCAGTCACATAATTTAATTATAGGTCGATTTTGACACTTGATAAATCATAGATCATGTACACTAGATTTACATAGCACTGCGAACCAATGAAGCCTGCTTACTGTCCCTTATACTAATGAGTTTATTTTAAAATTAGTATTCATATAATTGCTTGATTTTAAACCAAACGTGGCATAACTTTCTAAGAAAATTGGACATTTTTCACATTTAACAGGATTTAGGGTAAATTCCAATGATTCAGGTTTGTCCAATTTTATTGTTTATGTGACTGCTCTCATACTTCTAGTTGATAAGATACAAGGCGAACGGCTTGATTTCGATACGCCACCATAAAAGGGTATCACATGACCAGATGCCAGTCGCGGCCAGATTTGAAAATGCTGATCTACGCAGTGCTTCCAGTGGGTGTGACACAACCAAAATACAACTATTCTGTCCAACATTGTTACACAATGTTGCTAACGCACTGAGCCACAAGACAAATACCACCAATGATCGCTCTAGTCCAAAATGGTTACCTGTACCGTCACATACTTATGTCATACCCCCTAATTTTTGCAAACTTTCCATTTTGGCATCCGATCTGTATCATGATGTTCGTGATTGCTACTGCTGTCTGCCTTTTCCAAGCAAACTGTTCACTTTTCCTATCAACCTGTGCCTATGGGAATGATTATATCTTATGTTAACCACTTCAGAGTTAAGGTTAGCTAGGGATGGGGTTAGCTAGAGATGGGGTTAACCATTCATGTGGTTAGCTAAAGATGGGGTTAGCTACGGTTAGGGTTGCAAAGTACTGCACACAACATGAAATTGGTATTGATATGTGGTGAATAGACATTTTGGAAAGGCAACAGTTTTTGTTGCTATTAAAAATTGCTTATTGTACACTTTTAGCTTACCACAATTTCTATAATGCTATTTTAGCATATGAAAAATAAAAAAATTATATTTATTAGCAATGAAATATCATATTAAACATCAACTTGCGCAATATATCAGCTCGTGCACATCAAACGTTATAGTACAAAACTAAAATGTACATTTATTTGACATGTTTTATATTTAGTAGATCGGTTATAAGACACCTCCTAAGGGAGACTGTTAAACAGTTTAAATAGTAGCGGCGTTTAACCAGTAATGATCTTGTTCACTAGATGGAATCTATAACATATATATATAATAATATAATATTATCTAGTCTGACACCGACAATTGTCTAAGTCAAACACACACAAAATGGGACAGGTTAGCTACCGTTTTTATTTATTTATTTATTTTCCAAAATATGAGCCCTAATTATATTATCATAATTGCAAATTATAAAAATTATAAGAAATTTGTTATAACAAACTAATAATTTCATCCAAATTACGTGTAATATCCACAATTAAGCTAATAACAACGACCAAAACATAAGCACATCAACATTTTATAACCGTGTTTGTGACCCCGACTTCCGTCTATTTGGAGTCAGAGCACAGTTGAAAATTGCATTGGTGGCCATGTTAACGTTTTGTTAGATTATAAGAAAACGTGACCACTAAAAATTCTGAAACGTTTTCACAGCAACTGCCATCATCTCATTGACATGCTGACCAAGTTTTATCAAAATCACATACCTCCAGCTCTTTTAAAACGCCCCGACGTGCGATGCCCATAAATTTTGACAAAAATAGCCTTGTATTCATGCGCCCACGTGGCCCATAGCAGAAAAATTCCCATAAATCCTTCCGCCTTTTAAACTCTCAAAAAAATGCACCATTTCACAGCCAATAGCTTCTACAAACAAACCTGTGAATATGCCTGCTCAATTGCACTTATGTCACATCGTATGAATTCTTTAAATTCACATATCGCAATTTAATACGCCCTACATTCGTGTGAAACAATAAACAGGAAGGTCAACTGTGGTCTTACCCCTGTTGTGTTACGGTAAAAAAAATGTGCCAAAAGTGGTGTCATCTGGTGGATTAAAAAAACAGTGGTGCCTCCTGGTGGGAAAGAAATTCATTATTTGTTTTTACACAGATTTTGATAAAAGTACAATTTGTGACTTTTTCTGCATCACGACAATTTTTAAAGCATACTGTACACTTAATAGGATGAATATGTTAGGTATATACATTAAAGACACACACATATATGTATATATATATAAATATATATATATATATATACTAAATGTCTACCTTTTGAGAATTATTCATATGTATATCACTAGTTACCTGACAATAACCATGCATAAATATAAAATGATGACTTTGATGGAAACTGTAACATCATATGACATGTTCACGTTGATTTCGGACAATATCGCCCACCATTAGACAATGAACTTACTTATAATCAATTATTTAGAACATGTTTCTTAACCTCACGGGCCCTGAACACCGATCTATCGGGTTTCAACACCGATCTATCGGGTTTCTTACTAGTGTGTACAATAATCGTTAGATGTCACCAGCGCTTTGTAGTAAAGCCATCATATTACACCTGGATGAAAGCCAAAACATTTGCCAACATTTTTGTATGTTATTCATGGAGATTGATCAATATAAACAGTATTTACAAGCGGACGCAAATCGACGATTAAGAATGTTACAGTTGATAGGGTATGTCTGACAATTCAGACGAAAACGCAAATGACAGTAGCAAATTGATAGTGTTGTTGATGCTGTGAACTCCGCTTCCAATTCCACCTTGCAAAAATCAATTCCAAATTTTCAATTCCAATTCCCACTTTTTAAATCATAGGCTAAGGAAAAATTAAAATCCAACTCTTGTTCACAGTTTTATTTGTACTTGAAATCATGTGTGCACAATCCTATTTAATCAGATATGATTAACAAATTAACTATTGTTCATTCAACGCATCTATCTATCTATATGTAACATTATTATATATATATATATATATATATATATATATATATATATATATATATGTAAGGTTTGGTACAAAAAAACTTTTAAAATGGCAACACCTCTCCTGGCTTTTCACTAACCAGACATTTTGGACAGCCCTAGACAGTTGGGTCGTTAATCTGAGTTGTGAACAGTTTCCCCTGTTTATATCAGTTGTGGTATCATTGATATTTCAACAAGTTTACTGTAAACTTTGAGTTTTCAACATCCTAATCACCAACATGTATTCTCCATGGGGAAATAAACCTTGTTCACTGAGAAAGAAAATGAGATAAAGCCTGAATAGTCTGACTTTGGTTTTACTGTCTATTACAGTAACTTAGTATTTGTTTTTGATGCAAATGCTTGATTATATTGTTCTTGTTCACAATGTTTCAATAACAGAGTAGACAGTGTATATGCTATAATGTTGAAAGCTTCCTGGCTGTTACCAAATTCAGGGTGACATACTAATAGCAGACAATTATGATTTTAATAGTACATTTAAAGGGTAAAGATTAACAGCATCAAGTCAATAATTCCTACAAAATCAATTCCAATCAAAAAAAAAAATGTTTAAAGATCAATTCCAATTGACTTTAAAAAATCAATTCAAATTCCGGAATGGAATTGACCCCATGTCTGTTACGTGGCAATGTCTAGGTCAATTACCTGATGGCAGTGCTGTCATTGTTGGGTGCCATGGGCAATAATGGAATAAGTTCATGCTATATTAATAATAATAATAATTAACTTCTACAGCGCCTACATCCTCAGGAACCTGAGCTCAGAGGCGCAACAAGACAGAATCATTAAGCACAATCCTGTATTGGGACATGCAAGTCATTATCAGAACGAGTGACAACCAAAGATTTATGGTGGAAATGCAATTTGGAATAAATATGTACATAGAAATATAGACTCAGAAGGCAGTATGTCACCAGTCGTTTTCTGTAGGTTTTCATAGATTATCAATATTGTGGATGGTGAAAGATAAAATACAGAAAACAGACTGTAATACAGATGACTGGAGCTTAGAAACACTGCCATATCATTTATATTGTTTGAAAATAATATAAAAAATTGTAATATACACCAGTTATTGTTTTACCAGTTCATCCATTCCATGTTGATGATCAAGTATATTTTATTACAATCACTCAAGTATTTACAATGTACACAATTAGTAGTGGTAATTTGACAATATTTCTGTTGTAGATGAAAGTGAAGAGCTGTCCCATGCAGGTGCAAGTCAACATTGGGGCCATGCAAGAGTTTCATGTACAAATTACTGTGTGTGTTGCTTGTAGTGTACACCTTGTTCAACATATTTATGTAAGAAGGAAACATAAAATTAAACTCTTGGATTTGTTACATATAAAACATATAAATACTAATTAGTTTCAGTTAGTCACACAAGTATTTTAGCATCATAATATAGATAAATCTATTGTGATTCAGATATGTAGTTGTATAATGTCATGTCAAATACTAATGTTGATAGTAGCAACATATGTTGTATGTAGTATATTGATTATGTAGATGACAGATAGGACCCGCTTGTTAATTGACGTATTTTGAAATTCAATGTATGAATGAGTATAATTTTTTGTGCTGCTTGTAGCGTACACCTTCTTCAATAGATTGATGTAAGAACTGATAGGATTATTGCTTATAATTGTTCAGGAGACACAAAACAACCATATTCTCACAATAATACAAAAATTACTGTTTTTACCAGAGAAATGTTTTATTTGTCTGCTTTTGATTCCAATGAGTTTCAATTGAATATAAAAAAAAATTTGGAAAAGAAACTCCACAAAACAAGAAAAATCTAGAAAATACATGTAAATACTTGGTTTTCATCCTAACTAGACTAGATCATTGACTAGAGTTGAACATAATACTTGGCCTCTCTCAGTATTATCTTGGCACTTCAGGGTTCAGCCTACTGTTACGTTTCCCATTGGTGACCATGTTAACGTTTTGCACGATTATATGAAAACGTGACCATCAAAAATTCTGAAACTTCTTTCCTGCTGTTGAAGGGGTGAGATTTAGCGGTTGCCCGGTCGCCAATGGCACCCAAAAATGGCTTCGGGCAACTTCAATCTTTTAAAACAGTAGCCCGCATGGCGACTTGAAATATTTACGGAGCTGCATTATTTTAAACCCAGCAAAAATAAACGGAATGTTAATAAACATCTCAAAAGTGTTGTCCTGGCTATATCCCATTTATGTTAACCATAAATAGTGTTTTTGTGACATGTCTGACATTGCAAGAAATGTTGCCAAACCGTAGCCGAAGTGATATCAATAGGGAGCATTCATTGTATTTTTAATCAACCACATCGACGCTCAACATGTAACTGAACGGTCATTCTACACTGAAATAATAACCGGTCATGTTAATAGTCTTGGTGCTGCGTAGCGCCACTTTTATATATACTAGGAAAAATGTCCATCCCAGGATGGGATAACGTGGTAGTTCAGTCATGATAGCAATGTTTATTAAATGCCTCAGGCCAATATGCCATCAATACGCTCGAACGTATTAACAGAAACAACCGCGTCACGCTCGTGATGCAACACTCGTTGCAAGTTCAAAATGTAGAAGGTCGCGTGAACACCCATGGATACTTGTGTTGGTTGTAGAATAGTAGACTATCTGCTTTCTACTGTTTTTTATGTGCTAACGTGCGCTCGCTCAAGAACAAAACAGACGAACTGTTTCACCTATTGTCTTTCAAACGTGAATTCAAGGACTCTTCCATTTTGTGCTTTACTGAGACATGGCTTGACCCACTGACACCTGACGCTGCCGTTACCCCACCAGGCCACACTCTGCTTAGAGCCGACAGATCAAGCGAACTGTCGGGCAAGGAAAGGGGTGGTGGAATATGCTTCCTTGTCAATCATCGGTGGTGCAATGACTCAACTATTGTGTCCTCTTCCTGTTCTCCTGAACTTGAATCACTCACAGTTAACTGCAAACCATTCTACTCGCCGAGGGAATTCTCCAGTGTTGTTTTAATGGTGTTTACATTCCGCCCAACGCGAATGCAACCAGTGCAATTAACCAGTTGACTACCCGCGTGTTGGCAGCAGAAACAACGTACCCTGATAGTGTCATCATCATCCTGGGTGACTTCAATCACACTAATCTGAAGAAAGTTCTACCCCGATACAAACAGCATGTTAATTGCTCCACTCGTAACAATAAAACTCTGGACCACTGCTACACCATCTTCAAGGACGCTTACCGAGCCACCACCTGGACTCCGTTGGGTGAGTCAGATCACGCTACAGTCATATTGATTCCTACATACCGTCAGAAGTTAAAAACAATAAAACCGACCACCAAGACAGTGTGAAAGCGGACTGCTGAATCAACGATTGCTTTGAAAGCTTGCCTTGACAGCACGGACTGGCAAATGTTTAAAGATTCCTGCCACGAGCTCGACGCGTACACTGACACAGTTACTGCCTACATCAGCTGGTGTGAAGAAACCTGCTACGAGAGTAAGTTAGTTACAGTATATGGGAACGACAAACCATGGTTTACCAGGGACATTAAACAGAAGCTAGCCATGAAAAACTCAGCGTTCATTAGCGGCAACAGGGAAGAATTTCGGAGAGCCAAGTACGCAGTGCGCAAGGCAATTAGTTCGGCCAAGTACAAATACAAACGCAAACTTGAAAACCAATTTGCTTCCAACAACACCAGATCTGCATGGCAAGGGTTACGTCAAATTACACAGTATAAACCAAGCGCTTCAACCATTTACAACGCCGATCCGTCCTTCCCCGACCAACTAAACGACCTCTACAGCAGATTTGACAAGTTAAACACATCGCCGGAACAGCGCCGCCTTTCACCGTTAACGTTGCTGACGTGCGGACATTGTTCAAGCGACTGAGTACGCGCAAGGCTTCGGGTCCTGATAACATCTCATCATATACATTCAAGAATTGTGCCGATCAGCTTGCTCCAGTATTCGCTGACATCTACATTTCATCTTTACAACAGTGCATAGTTCCAATTTGTTTTAAAACTTCTGTGATTATACCTATTCCCAAGAAGGCTAAAGTCTCTACCATGAACGATTACCGTCCAGTGGCACTTACCTCAGTTGCGATGAAAGTTTTCGAACATATTATGCTCCGTTATCTGAAATCTTCCACGGCCGGTCTATTGGATCCTCACCAGTTTGCTTATCAAACTAACAGATCTGTGGATGATGCAGTTGCCTTAGGTTTACATTATGTTATGAATCACCTGGAACAACCGAATACTTATGCGAGGATTCTTTTCGTGGACTTTAGCTCGGCCTTTAACACCATAATTCCTGTGAAGTTGTTTGATATACTTGTATCTCTGAATGTGCATCCTGCCATCTGTCACTGGACTCACAACTTTCTTCTTCACATGCCTCAATCTGTCAAGGTCAACAACTCTCTCTCCAAACCTGTTATTCTTAACACTGGTGCCCCACAAGGCTGCGTGCTTTCTCCTTTCCTTTTCACTCTCTTTATAAACGAATGTGTATCTGGTAACCAATCTGTTCGCGTGGTTAAGTTCTCGGATGACACCACTGTAATTGGCTGTGTCAACAATGCTAACGAATCTGTGTACAGAGAGGAAGTTCAAAGACTGGTCGGCTGGTGTAAGAACAACAACCTGGTACTAAACATATCCAAAACGAAGGAAATGATCATTGATTTTCGCAAAAACAAAACACCCATCCACCCCCTTGTCATTGACGGTACTGAAGTCTTACAAGCCGACTTTTTGGGTTCGACTATTTAAAAATATCTTTTGTGGTGTAATAACACGATTGACATCATTAAAAAAGCACAAAAACGCGTGTACTTCCTTAGACACCTCAAACGATTCGGCTTATCTCAACCAATATTAACACATTTCTACCACGCAGTTATTGAAAGTGTCTTGTCATTTTCTATTACTGTCTGGTTTGGTCGCGCCAGCCAAGATGAAATTAATCAAATTGAATCAGTCGTCAAGAACGCCTCTAAACTAATTGGGTTAAATATGCCGTCCATCAGATCTCTTTATCTGTCTCGCAGTTTGCGCAAATCCAAGCGCATTGTACAAGACGAATATCAACCATCTCTTTGAACTCCTTCCCTCCGGTAAGCGCTACCGTAGCATAAAAACTAAAACGACGCGATTCAACAATAGTTTCTATCCTCAAACGCTGAGATTTTTAAACGGAGAGCCATCATAAATGTCTTGCCTCTGGTAGGTAGTTGCAATGTCGCGTTTTTTTTTTTTTAATCTTTTAATTTTTTTTTTTTTTTTAATCTTGCAACCTATTATATTACTCTCGTTTGTTTTCAACTGTTTTTAGTATTACGATTGTGGTATGTAATGTTTAGTTCCGTGTGTGATTGGGTGCATGAGTGTATGTTTGTGCTAACGCCACAACACTACAAATTCTTTGTACTTGCTACTTGGTAATAAAACGTATCTTATCTTATCTTATCTTACATTAACTAACCTGATATAGACAATGTTCTAAGTCAAACGCATGCAACATGATGCAAGTTAGCAGCCGTTTTGATTTATTCGTGTGATTCTATGCTGGAGCATGTAACTGAGCCTACACACTGTCACTACACGACTGTATCCACATCTGAGTCTGCAATTAATAGCTCCATGTTTAACTATTCTTCCTTTTGTGCAGCTTGTCCACACTACACACTCATTGTTTGGCGACATACACACGTTTTTATCAGTATATTTTTGATAAAAAACACTCCTCCATGACTGTTAGACGGCTACCGCATTTCCGTTGCCAGGGTGCCTATTTGGTTTCGGCCTACTATTACGTTTCCCATTGGTGACCATGTTAACATTTGCACGATTAAAAGAAAACGTGACCAATTGCTGCATAAATTACTACGCACATGTGCCTTGTGGTGAAAAAACTGCCAAAAATCCTTCCGCCTATTTAAATCATCTAAAAATCCACGGTTACCAGGTACACTGCTAACATGTTCTACCAGCAAACTTGCTAATGTGTCTACTCAAACGCAATTATGTCAGATATGATTTTTGGAAAATTACACATATCTAAAATTACTGTGCCTTACATTCGTCTGTAACGCACCAGGAAGTCAAACTGAGGTATGATCCCTTCAACTTCAATGAATATAAAAAATCTGGCAAAAGCAACCAGTAGTGATAGCAATGTGGTGCCACCTTGCGGCTAAAGACATGACATGACATAAAGACATGATGTCTAGTCCTGTATTGGAGGCACTCAGAAACTCAGGACTTATAAGGTTAACGTCACTGACATTGTGCAGATGGTATATCATAGTCATAGAATACACATGTAATGCAGTTTACTAGTTAGCGCATGTCAGTTTTATATCAGTTATTAGTTCCGTTACTGATTAGGGTTGTGTGTGGGAAATACACAAATTAGTTTTCAATAGGCTGGAACTATGCTATATGCATGCCTATACTCCTTACAGCCTATATCATGGCTGTGATATATAATAATATATGTATGTCTAAAGTTTAATATATAATACAATCTGAAAAATGTGTCAAATCGACATTTCTTGACATCTCGAAAGGTGCCAAATTTACCGACTTTTAAACTTTTTTACATTTCACTTTCTCATAGCTGAAGCCATATCACACAAATATAAAAGAAAATGTTCATTAACATCCATACCACGCAGTATAATAATGTAGTCCAACTACCAAAATGCGATGTGTGTTCAGGTGCGGTAAGATTCCATACCCAATCATCCAGAGCACCCGATCGGTTCCCGGTTTTCACTTACCGTCGTCGGTCAGAACTTCGACAAAACTGACAACACAGAGCAACATAACAACGAGAACAACTGTTGTATGCATGCTTGGCCTTCTTAATAGTATCAATCCCACGAAGTAATGAACGAAATATCTTGATTAGCTTGAAACAAACTCAAAATAATTGATAATTTCTCTTAACTCGCATGACACATCGATGATGGAATGCGCAAAGGGAAGAGTGAAGTTCAAATGAGCATCAGAGTCCATAAAGTGTATAATAAAACGTTATGCAATGAACATTATGTTGCTGAATGTTTTAATCCACGTCGAATTTGCTGCACATGTCCACAATTATTAGCATTTATTAGCAATTTTCTTGCTCGTTTCAGTTAGATGCACCCCTTTTTGAAAAATGGTACGACCCTGTTTAATTATTCATAATTTTCAGGAAATCGAATAACTTTCCCATTAGCTGTGGCAGAAAAAATCATATCATCTGACATAACTGCATTTAAGCCAGGCACATTGGCAAGTTTGCTGGTAGAACATGTTGGCAATGTAACTGTGGATTTTTAGATGATTTCAATAGGCGGAAGGATTTTTGGCAATGTTTTCGGGGCCTGTATATTAGCCGGAACGAGCCCGGAATGAGATTGAATTGCTAAATGCGTGGATTACGTGATCAGTATAATGATTTCACTTGAATGTGTAGTGAGATAACGTAATAATGCAACTTTTCACCAAGTGAGAAATAATTACACATACATTAAGATATGTTTTGGGCTCCCGGAACGATAACTTATTGACGATCGGCGGCCATGTTTTGGCTGTTCCGTCTATTGAACATCACCTAGTGGGCGGCCTTACATTAATGGGTTACTATTCATACACCATCTACTGCATTAATACTGGTAGTTTTTTGTGTGAAATCATCAGACAAACTATTAAATTAGTTAATGCTTTTTGAAGCATTAACTGAAATGAAAACTGAAATGCTGAAAAATGACGATTTTCTTCCTTAGTGAAATTTTTTTAACTTTGTCATGTGATCGGAGAGAGGATGGAAGTCACACCCATGATCAGCATTGACCCACACAATGTTTATCATTTTGGATATCCACTATTTTGATCCTTACTAGATCTAACGACTGAAACTGATGATTTCAACAAAAATAAACTACAGATGTTACATAAACTATTCACACACTACATATTTGGACATCAGTGAACCAGATTTGCGATAGGCTAAATCAGTTGAGGAAGCAGTTTTAATCTTCACAACCACAGCAACAAAATGATACTGAAAAAAATTTAGTTGTGTTTTTACACAAGAATACAGTATTTAAACACAAAAACAAAACAAAATTCAATTCCAATGTATTCAATTTATAGGCCTCACTTAAATTCAACGAATAAAGAAACGTGCTTTATTGATTACAATTACTACAGATGTCAACATACAATTGTTCACAGTCACAGGATAATGCATTATAACTACCCACACTAGCTGTAAAACAAACCAGACCCACATAACTAAAATTGCATTAGTAGTGCATAGTAATGGTAATATATATTATAACACTTTATTGAAGTTTATCAATGCAAATAAATGGAAAAAAGGATACAGGCATTTCAAATGAACAGCTTTCAGATCTTGAGAATAGCATACACACAACACGTCACAAAGACGTACTTGAAATAACAGAAGACAATAAGCAGAAGACCTCCTAAAAGGAGTTGTAAAGTGACAACATCTACGATGGTACGGACATATTATTAGACAACCAGATCAACTCTCCTATAATTACTAGACATCATTCCAAGAAAAACGACCTTGTGGACATCCCAGGAGAGCTGACTACAAGCTGAGACAGAGAACTGTCAAGGGCGGAGCAGTTTCAACAATGGCTGAAGTCAAGGGAAGAAAACAACTAAATGGAACAGCTCAGAATGAAGTATCTGAAGTAACAGAATATGCCTTTCGAGGAGAAACAAAGCCACACTAACTACGAGGCCAGACATGGTGCATTAAGTAGGTGAGAGAATTATGTCTGCCATTCGTTGTAGACTGAGTCTCAGCTACTTGAAGGTTGACTCCTCCTCCAGTCGACTGTAGGGAACGGACTCTTGAGGCAGTGACATCACAGTGACTTGAGGGAGGCCAGTGTTCGCTGTAAACACACCACACAAACATGTTAAGCTAACTTTACAATAGATAAAACCAGATTTAACAACATTGCTATCTAAAGTAGAAAAATATTTTCATAATCAATATAAAAAATTTCTAATTGATCTCTTATTTTCCTGGTCTCTAGGAGAGAGATAAACAAACAAAATGCATGCGACTAATCATGACATTTTGGTTTGGTGCCATGTTTCACCACACTGTCTTACTACAATTATTCTGACTTCAGCATTTTTGCTGAATGATAATGTATACCACATACATTCCAATTACATAATTTCAGTATATAAATTCCATACCATTACCAATTACACATACCAATTCCACCTAAAAATACCAATTCCTAATGGAACTAATAGTAGCTTTATTTAATTTCTGCATGTTACTGTACATAATGGCAAATAAATATGATTCACAATACATTATACTTTATTGAGTACTTGTAGCAAATAATGTTCAAGATTTGAACAGTTACATGATGTAATTGAAAATACCAATTACATTTTCATCAATTCCAATTACTTTTAAAAACAAACCACCAATTCCAGAATTGGAATTGGTGCTTCAATTCCAATTCTAGAATTGGTGCTTCAATTCCAATTACAATGTAATTGACTCCATGGCTTGCCAACACTGAGTATTGCACACCTGTATGAATGGTGACGTCAAATTTAATTAAGAAAAGAGTTACAGGTAAACCATAAGATTGGGCATATATGATATTATGACTAGGATCACAATCTAGGTCAACAACAGACAGTTATACAACTATTAACAAAATGCAATAACTATAAGGTAGACCTTTTCTTTAATAATTAAAAAAATCTCATCTAAATACTGTAAAGTTGTGCATGCATAATGCTGGTTACCATGCTCAGGTTGTACAATCATAATTACATTACAAAATTCATCACTGCCGTATCCAAAGTTACCGAAACATTTCTAGGACAGCCTTTAAGAAGATGTGCATTCTGCAAGGTGAAACCAATCTGTGCATTTTGCTCAAGGAATTTTAGTGCAATTTTCAGTGCAAACAACCTATACATTTCCAACACAGCTATTTCGGTTGCTGTTTCCATTAATATCAGCAGTTTTATTTTTATTCTAGGGTTGTTTTAATTTCTATAGGATATAATTCCATGACAAATGTTATATAATGATTTTCAATGATTTCCTTTACCTGTGATGATTGCAGGGCGGTGATTCTTGCAGCAAACACAGCAGCAGCAGCAGCAGCAGCAGGTGATCAGTAAGAGACCAATGATGACATTCAAAACGCCAAGCAAAATGGCCACAGGAAGAGGCAGGCTGCAACGACAACACAGTCAGTGGAACAGAGAGGCTGTAACAACAACACAGTCAGTGGGACAGACAGACTGCAACAACAACACAGTCAGTGGGACAGACAGGCTGCAACAACAACACAGTCAGTGGGACAGACAGACTGCAACAACAACACAGTCAGTAGAACAGACAGACTGCAACAACAACACAGTCAGTGGGACAGACATACTGCAACAACAACACAGTCAGTGGAACAGAGAGGCTGTAACAACAACAACACAGTCAGTGGGACAGACAGACTGCAACAACAACACAGTCAGTGGAACAGACAGACTGCAACAACAACACAGTCAGTGGGACAGACAGACTGCAACAACAACACCGTCAGTGGAACAGACAGACTACAACAACACAGTCAGTGGGACAGACAGACTGCAACAACAACACAGTCAGTGGGACAGACAGACTGCAACAACAACACAGTCAGTGGGACAGACAGACTGCAACAACAACACAGTCAGTGGGACAGACAGACTGCAACAACAACACAGTCAGTGGGACAGACAGACTGCAACAACAACACAGTCAGTGGGACAGACAGACTGCAACAACAACACAGTCAGTGGGACAGACAGACTGCAACAACAACTCAGTCAGTGGGAGAGACAGACTGCAACAACAACACAGTCAGTGGGACAGACAGACTGCAACAACAACACAGTCAGTGGGACAGACAGACTGCAACAACACAGTCAGTGGGACAGACAGACTGCAACAACACAGTCAGTGGGACAGACAGACTGCAACAACTACACAGTCAGTGGAAGAGACAAGAGCAAGAAGTTTTATTGGACCCCAAGAGACTCCCATGAAGCTGCTAGATAATCTTTTCTCATCTGGTGGTCTGCTGGGAGTCCTCGTCATGGTCCCTTGTATGATATAATGAAAATTAGACGTGCTTATTTTAAACGCAACAAGACTATGTGAAAAAAATGCTGAAATTCTTAAAGCTGAACGACTTGCTTCTAAACTATGTAATAATAACTTCAAAAACTTCTGGAAGGACATGAAACATATGAATAACGCCAGGTTGTTAAATCCTAGCAATGTTGGTGGAGCTTCTGGTGGCTTCATCACTACCAGTCCGTACTTAACTTTATACCTGGTTCTCCAGCCAACATCAACATCAATGAATACTGTAGCAATGTACAGTTTAATGTTCAAATGATTGTTAATGTTAAGGAAATTCAAGATATATTACATGCAATGCCTATAGGCAAAGCCCCGGGAGTGTAGATAACGAACATTTTAAAATGGGAATGAAAAACTTCATGTTCTCATGTCACTGTTATATAGCAGCATGTTAATTCATGGTTTTTTACCGGATGCTATGATGATTACAATTGTAGCCCCCATAATTAAAAATAAGGCGGATAACAACAACTACCGACCCATTGCTCTCGCCACAATTGCTAGTAAATTATTTGAATCCTTGATATTATCCAGGGTTTAAACTTTTTTATCTACATGTGTAAACCAATTTGGATTTAAAAAGCATCACTCAACTGAAATGCTCATATTTTTATTAAAAGAACTTTTTCGACACTACATAGCAAATGGCTCATCTATGTATGTTACTATGTTGGATGCCTCTAAGGCCTTTGACAAAGTCAATCATAGTAAACTATTCACCACACTAATTGACCGGGGATGTCCTTTTATTGTGTGCATTCTCTGTTACTGGTGCAGCACTCAGAAATTCGCTGTTAGATGGTGTAGCTTCTCAGAATTTGTTACCGTTTCAAACGGTGTGTTAAGCAGGGTGGAATCCTTTTTCCAAATCTTTTTAACGTTCACATGAATGACTTAAGTGTAAATTACTGGTGCACACTCAGAAGTTCACTGTCAGATGGTGTTGCAGCTTCTCAGAATTTTTTACCGTTTCAAACGGTGTGTTAAGCAGGGTGGAATCCTTTCTCCACATCTTTTTAACGTTCACATGAATGACTTAAGTGTAAATTTGAATAAACTACAAATTGATTGTCGTTACGCAGGAACCATAATGAATCATATGATATATGCCTATAACCTTGTGTTTTTCACCTAGTGTTTCAGGGTTGAGAAAACTCACTGGTTGTTGTGCCGAGTACGGCAATATGTTTGATATAACATACAATGCCAACAAATCTTCCTGTATGGTTATTGATAACAAACCTAGGGACAAGAAAAATATGATGATGATATTGCCAGGCAAAACAGATATATCTATGCGCAGGCAAATGTTTTAGCCAGAAAATTATGCAACAGTTCCATTAAAACAACTTTATTTAATTCGTACTGTGGTTCAAATGTATACCTCAAGTCTTTGGTGTAATTTAAAAAAAAACCAGTCAAATGTTTTACTATTGCTTATAACAACAGTTTTAGAATTTTACACAACTTGTCACCCCGCTGTAGTGCAAGTCATATGTTCGCTACTAATTATGTTAAATCCTTTAACGAACGCATTCGTTCATAAATTTTTAGCCTTTTATGCCAGTTAAAAAAATCAGACAAACTTTTTGTGAATTATTCACACTTTTCTTTATTATCGAAGTCCATTGATTAAACATTCGATTGATCAATTGTATGCTTTTAATTCATTGATCAATTGTATGCTTTTAATTCATTTAATTTAATCAATTGTATGCTTTTAATTCCTTTTATATATAATTTTTTTTATCCTAACTCATTTTACATATATTTTTACTGCACGTCATGTATGTATATTTATATACAAATTTTTTTTTCACTACATGTACCTCTAATGTTCAACATGTGTGTATATTTATATTTTTTTTATTGTATTGTATGTATATATAGGGGCTCTTGCCTGAAATAAAACATTATTATTAATGTGTGTGTGTGTGTGTGCGTGCATGCGTGCGTGCATAAATACACAATACAAATTATACAAGTTAACCTTATAAGCTGTCAGTTTCTCAGGGCTTCCAATACAGGACTAGACATGGGTTTATATACAGGGTTTTTGTTAAGAGCAGGGACCCGGGTAATTTACCCGGCTATGGTGGTCCATGTACCCGACCATTGAACGTCGATTTTTATTATCCCTCGCATCGGCTAATGTCCGACCCGCTTTTGCATTAAACATTGCAGCATCGACGTCCCAGAGAGGTCAGCGACTGTTGATGATCACGACATGTGGCAGTAAAACAGCGCCGGTCAACAAATGTCATTTTGCATTAATAAACGGCAGTTTTAAATCACTCGCACATACATGTTACGCTTCGCCAAAGCATATTTACTTCCCACAATTCGTAGCGTTACTTGTGGTTCACAGTTAGTAGACAGTCCACCAAGCACCTAGCGGACAGATCAGCCAACCACGTCATACGTAGTGGACAGATCAGTAACCATGCCGTAGCGGAGCTAGTTCAACAAAAAAGAGACAGTTGACATAAAGAGACATACAGCATTTTTTAAAAGCAAACTAATAAGAAAAGGTAATGTTTGTTAAAGCATATCCCGAAATGTTAAAGCCACTGAACTTGGCCAACATTATCCTTAAATAGTGTCTGAATATTCCATTATCTCCAGAGTTTTATGGAACTTGTTAGCGTACACTGTTGGTGCGTTGCGAACCCCTACTAGTGACCTAGTCTGGCACTATACTGCCATGAAATGATAAAAGGGATCAAGTGACAATAAGGTGTTTTTGATATATCGGACAAAACATAGTATTGCTTTGCTTTCTTGTGCATATTATGGCACAGTAATTTTTTTAAAAACAACTTTTCTAACAATTTGTTTGCACTGCAATGGTGAAATAATTGTTAGCGATTTAGAAGATGGTTTTTGTGAAAACGGCATATTATATTATGTGTAGTGATTGGCTCGGCACAACGATTCTTGCCTACGTTACTATACTGTTTATGACGTTGATTATTTGGTAACTTAGTGTCACTTGCTTCCTTTTGAAAAAATGTGTGACAAAGAAGCAAGGGCTATCAAATCAACCTTGAAATACCCCCCCAACAAACCCCAAAGCAGTACAATTATATGACAAATTGTGGCAAACGATGTACTATAAGTAACCTTTGCTATTTGTTACTGTGCGATAATTCGTAATATTTTCAAATTTTTTTACACAGTCATAAATATGTTTATGGCCATTATTGGCCTATTTGGGAGAATAAGGTGATTAGGCAAAACAGTAATTTTTTATTGCTATATAAACTAAACCCCTGAAATTTTAAGGTACAATTACATTATATACAAGTTCCTGGTGTATCCACAGTAGTCTGTGATACGTAGTGACTCGGCCACAGGCTGAGCATAAGTGGTCCCTGCTTTGGGGGTCATGGTCCCTGCTATAGCCACACTTAACAAAAACCCTGTATAATGACAAGTATAATTAGAACGGTTTACCACAAGTATGTAAAAGTATATATTATCTGAATCAGAATAGATTCTTCTAAATTTTTTGCTAAAATAATTGCTGCGCGACTAACTAAAACTATTTAATATATAATTTGCATATGCAAATAATCCCAAGATAGCTGACATGAAATATAAAAATCAGTTTTATTTTGTGTCTCCTGAACAATTATAAGCAATAATCCTATCAGTTCTTCCATCAATCTATTGAAGAAGGTGTACGCTACAAGCAGCACAAATTTTTTTTACTCATTCGTACATTGAATTTCAAAATATGTCAACTAGCAAGTGGGTCCTGTTTTTGTCACCTACTCTTAAGTGTCAAATAAACATATAGGCCAAATAACAGTATCAGGTGGCAAATCTGTCAAATTTAATAATAGTATAGTGCCGAATAACCGTATGGGAGGCACATTGTTCAAAACAAATAATAGTACAGTGCAAAAAGTCAGTAGTATATTTGTCTTTTTTAGCGAAGTAGCAATTTTCACTCAACGAGAAGCCAAGGTGTCCCTAGAAAACTACGCGGATCGCCGTCACCGCAGATATAGTAACTATATATATCTACGATAAAACAGGGAATTTTTCGTTTTTAAATGGACATTAAAGCTTTATTGAATTGAATACGCAAGCCCGTTTCAGGTGAAACCGCCGCCGCCAGCCAGTTATGACCGGCTTGAGGTGCTGTGCACCGTGGCTATTTACGGTCGGTTTACGCGGTGATAGTGGCGTCTTAACTAATAATATACCATGTCGAGCTCCCGAGAACTAAGGATTCTGAACGATTCATCTAATCATGGAAATCTAACAGTTTAACGCTTCGGGATCAAAATCTAGGATCCTCAGAAGCACGGGATCCCACTAAATTCGTGACTGTCGTTCGAAAGGATGAAAACTTAGCCATCAGAGGGATCCACGTGCAGCTCCAGTTGAGAGCAAGTGATTTTAGCGCAAGCGGTAAACCGTGGGTGACTGATTAGCGCTAGCAATAGGGAGTGAGAGCGATTGCTCTTCTACAAATTATAGCCTGCATAATTTTCTACGATTATCGGAGAATACAGGCTGGCAGAAATGTTTAAATTTAAAAATAGTATAGTGCCAAATAAGGTACGTAGAGCGTGGAATTTTTCATCAAATAAATACACGTATAGGGATGCTTATTCGGCACTCAATAATTGATATACTACATACAACATATGTTGCTACTATCATCATTAATATGTGACACAAGACATATACAACTATATACTATCTGAATCACAATAGATTTATCTATATGGTGCTAAAATACTTTTTGTGTGACTAAATAAACCTAATTAGTATATAATTTGCATATGTAAGAAATCCAAGATGGCCAATGTATGTATGTAGTATGCATAAGTAATAGTATACTCAAATGTATGGTGTTTGGTATGTGTAAAACACGAGTACATACAGTATGTATCCATCCATACAATATGTATGTTTTATTAGTTATAGTGATTTTGCTGACATATATAGCAATTTTATGCCATACATTTAACAAGGTTGCCATCCCAAACAACAAGTTCCAGATTGCAAGTGGACAAGGAAGCCATTGGCTTATCGAGAGTCCAACAATTTTATCATCTATGTGTAGCCCGCCCTTATCAAATATCTGTCAATTCTATTTTTAAACATATTCATACTACTAGCATTAACACAATCATTTGGCAGTTTGTTCCATTCATTTATCACCCTCTGTGAGAAAGAGTACTTTCTCATGTCCAACCTACACTGTTCCTTAACTAATGCTGCTTTGTGTCCTCTTGTGTTTAAAATAGTGAACGGTTATGAGGATGTAGATAGGAATATGTTCTATACATGTGTCTTTATATTTTTGTAAGAGGTACTAAATAGTATGCAAAGCCTCATAAACTGTGAGTAAATATCTTTTCTACAACTAATTCTGCAGTTTCTTTTATAACATGTGGCAAGTTGTATTAAAACTATTTTTGGCAAATTCATGTTTTGTTCTAGATCAGTAGATATATTTTTTATTGCAAGCATTATAACAGTGTATGTCATAATTTGAGATAAATTGCTAGTTTATAAGCACACTGCCAAATTACTGTGTATATATTAAAATTTTATAGCAAAATTTAAAATCTTGTAACTTTAAGTGATCTTCTATTTTAAGTATTTTAAGTTTTTTTAAAAGCGGTTGTGTGTGTGAATTGTACCTGCTCAATGTTATTATTCAAACTTACCTTTTTGGATATTCATTATTCTATTGGTTTTATATCCCCATGTCATAATACAATAATTAATATGTGATAACATAGAAAAGAATTGTATAAAAAAAAAAATTCTATAGATAATACATATTTTAGTCTATTTAATATTCCAGTTATCTTAGAACATTTCTTTTAAATACTTTCTGTGTTTTCCAGTTTAGATTTTTGTCCAGAGTTAGTCTTAAGAAATTCAATTCATCATTCAATGTTAATATTATCTATTTTAAGAGTAAGAGTTTGCATGACTTTATCAGGTAGGTAAAAGACCATATGTTTAGATTTGTTTTTATTTAGTGACAGTTTATTAAGGAAGCTGGGGCGGCTATGATACGCTTGTTTTGAATTGAGTAGTTTCAGTAGACGTTTTTAAGATACACTAACCATTTCTTCACAGATTGTAGTTGAAACTATATAATATCCCAGATTAATAAAACATTAAGTTTTTCATTTGTTTGGTTATGTTACAAGATTTTAAAAACTTTTTGTAAATGTTAAAAAATAGCCACACAATGCAAATTTTTCATTTTAAGAAAATCCCCAAAGAAATAAATAACATACATATAAGTACGACAGTGTGACTGATAAATTTACAGAAAATTTTGGCTAACATAAACAAATTACGTGTGTTACACCACCATGAATAAGTTCGCAGAAAGTTGAATGACAGCCTAAAGTGACAGTGTATTTTTGACACAAACCCTTCACCAATCGTAATTCAAATTCATGTAATTTTGCCTACATTTCCTGGTTGTCAGTGATAACAGAAATGTCAATAGATATGCGTACCATGCTTGAACAAATGTGATGTTTTTCACTAGCTTTTTACATATGACATGTCCCCTTAATTTGCCGCCACAATGGCCCTTAAATCTGTATTTGTAATGTGTTGTCGTTTACAATATCAGGTTACGCCAGCCATCTGACAAACAGGTGGCAGAGCTTGTTCATGATCACTTTGATTGGCCCGTTATCCGCAGGGTCACAAGGTCACATTTGCATGGCTGTTTCCATAATAGTTTCAAAGCCACAATAAACTACGTTAGCACTGATATTTGCTGGTCTAAGGACATGATTTAGTTAGGTAGATATAATACTGATGTGTACTGGAATCACAGTAACCAGACAATATGTTCCACGTTCATGACAAACGAATAAAACTGGTTCGAAGATCGACGCACTTGACGTTATTACTATGGAAACATCGCCAGTCTTTCTAAGTCAGAGGGATTTTCAAAAGGACTGTCTTTTTAAAGATGGATTGGTGAAATATAACATTAGTGCCAGGGGATCATTTGTGGTGTCGGTGTTCAGTTTGATATTTCCTGGCAAATTATAAGGGAAAAAATCAACAGACACGTTAGCTGCCCCAGCTACCTTAATGCTTACCCATTCAATAATTTTAAGGAGTTCATAATTTTTTTTATGATTCTATACTTTTATTCTGTGCGCTATCACTAAAATGTTTTAATGTACTAGAGAGTGTTCTATTGTCAGTATAAATTATGAAGCTGAACATTTTACCGACTTGTGGTAAATAATTTATGTAAATAATAAACAATAAAGGTCCAAGATTTGAACCTTGTGGTACCTCAATTTCTATTGGTAGAATTTCTGATTGCATTTCTTCAATTTCAACATACTGTTTTCAGTTATTTAAATAATTTTCAAATAAAAGTAGAGCAGTACCATCCATGCCACAGTACCTTAATTCGTTTAATAAAATAGTATGGTTAATAGTATCAAAGGCCTTTGAGAGATCGAGAAATATGTTAATTGGCACTTCAATTATTGTCCATTGGATTTATAATTCTATCTAGTTCAAGCACAGCATATTCTGTGGAGTGCTTATGTCTAAAACCATACGGATTTTTAAAAGAAGTTTAGAATCATTAAAGTAGGAAGAGAACTGAGTCAGTGGAAGAGACAGGCTGCAACAACAACACAGTCATTGGAAGAGACAGGCTGCAACAACAACACAGTCATTGGAACAGACAGGCTGCAACAACAACACATTCATTGGAACAGACAGGCTGCAACAACAACTCAGCCATTGGAACAGACAGGCTGTAACAACAACACAGTCAGTGGAAGAAACAGGCCATAACAACAACACAGTCAGTGGAAGAAACAGGCTGCAACGACAACTTAGCCATTGGAAGAAACAGGCTGTAACAACAACACAGTCAGTAGAAGAAACAGGCTGTAACAACAACACAGTCAGTGGAAGAGACAGGCTGTAACAACAACACAGTCAATGGAAGAGACAAGCTGTAACAACAACACAGTCAGTGGAAGAAACAGGCTGTAACAACAACACAGTCAGTGGAAGAGACAGGCTGTAACAACAACACAGTCAATGGAAGAGACAAGCTGTAACAACAACACAGTCAGTGGAAGAACCAGGCCGTAACAACAACACAGTCAGTGGAAGAAACAGGCGTAACAACACAGTCAGTGGAAGAAACATGCCGTAACAACAACACAGTCAGTAGAAGAAACAGGCCGTAACAATAACACAGTCAATGGAAGAGACAGGCTGTAACAACAACACAGTCAGTGGAAGAGACAGGCTGTAACAACAACACAGTCAGTGGAAGAGACAGGCTGCAACAACAACTTAGCCATTGTAAGAAACAGGCTGTAACAAAAACACAGTCAGTGGAAGAAACAGGCCGTAACAACAACACAGTCAGTGGAAGAAACAGGCCGTAACAACAACACAGTCAATGGAAGAGACAGGTTGTAACAACACAGTCAGTGGAAGAAACAGGCCGTAACAACAACACAGTCAGTGGAAGAAACAGGCCGTAACAACAACACAGTCAATGGAAGAGACAGTCTGTAACAACAACACAGTCAGTGGAAGAAATTGGCCGTAACAACAAAATAGTCAGTGGAAGAAACAGGATATAACAACAACACAGTCAGTGGAAGAAACAGGCCATAACAATAGCACAGTCAGTGGAAGAAACAGGCCGTAACAACAACACAGTCAATGGAAGAGACAGGCCGTAACAACAACACAGTGAGTGGAAGAAACAGGCCGTAACAACAACACAGTGAGTGGAAGAAACAGGCTGTAACAACAACACAGTCAGTGGAAGAAACAGGCCGTAACAATAACACAGTCAATGGAAGAGACAGGCTGTAACAACAACACAGTCAGTGGAAGAGACAGGCTGTAACAACAACATAGTCAGTGGAAGAGACAGGCTGCAACAACTTAGCCATTGTAAGAAACAGGCTGTAACAAAAACACAGTCCGTGGAAGAAACAGGCAGTAACAACAACACAGTCAGTGGAAGAGACAGGCTGTAACAACAACACAGTCAGTGGAAGAAACAGGCCGTAACAACAACACAGTCAGTGGAAGAAACAGGTTGTAACAACAACACAGTCAGTGGAAGAAACAGATCGTAACAACAACACAGTCAGTGGAAGTAACAGGCCGTAACAACAACACAGTCAATGGAAGAGAAAGGCCGTAACAACAACACAGCCAGTGGAAGAAAGAGGCCGTAACAACAACAACACAGTCAATGGAAGAAACAGGCCGTAACAACAACACAGTCAGTGGAAGAAACAGGCCGTAACAACAACACAGTCAGTGGAAGAAACAGGCTGTAACAACACAGTCAGTGGAAGAAACAGGCCGTAACAACAACACAGTCAATGGAAGAGACAGGCTGTAACAACAACACAGTCAGTGGAAGAAACAGATCGTAACAACAACACAGTCAGTGGAAGAAACAGGCCATAACAACAACACAGTCAGTGGAAGAAACAGGCCGTAACAAAAACACAGTCAGTGGAAGAAACAGGCCGTAACAACAACACAGTCAATTGAAGAGACAGGTTGTAACAACACAGTCAGTGGAAGAAACAGGCCGTAACAACAACACAGTCAGTGGAAGAAACAGGCCATAACAACAACACAGTCAGTGGAAGAAACAGGCCGTAACAACAACACAGTCAATGGAAGAAACAGGCCGTAACAACAACACAGTCAGTGGAAGAAACAGGCCGTAACAACAACACAGTCAGTGCAAGAAACAGGCCGTAACAACAACACAGTCAGTGGAAGAAACAGGCTGTAACAACACAGTCAGTGGAAGAAACAGGCTGTAACAACAACACAGTCAATGGAAGAGACAGGCTGTAACAACAACACAGTCAGTGGAAGAAACTGGCCGTAACAACAACAAAATAGTCAGTGGAAGAAACAGGCCGTAACAACAACAGTCAGTGGAAGAAACAGGCCATAACAACAACACAGTCAATGGAAGAGACAGGCCGTAACAACAACACAGTCAGTGGAAGAAACAGGCCGTAACAACAACACAGTCAATGGAAGAGACAGGCTGTAACAACAACACAGTCAGTGGAAGAAACAGGCCGTAACAACAAAACAGTCAATGGAAGAGAAAGGCTGTAACAACAACACAGTCAGTGGAAGAGACAGGCTGTAACAACAACACAGTCAGTGGAAGAGACAGGATATAACAACAGTCAGTGGAAGAGACAGGCTGTATTTGTGTAATGACAACACAGTTAGAGACTGAAGGACACTGATTTTCTGTTTCAAAAAAGGCAAATTCCTCCCGTCTGTATTGAAAATACAGTGTACATCAGAATATTTGCATAATAACCTTTACTCACTGGAAATGTAACAAGTATAGCTAATTGTGTATTCCATGAAAAATACTGTTAGTCGCCCTATTACTGTGCAGTACGTACCAGAGCGTGCCAATGACTACTCCATTGCAGTTAGTGTCACAAAGGTCTGTTCCGCAGGTGCACAACTTGCCGTCCACCTCCACATCGCTTACATTACTGAGCACGCTGAGAACTTCTCTAGCAAACTTTCTCTCGCTGTCACTGCCAATTGGGTTGCATTTGTTCAAGACTGTGTTTTTGTGAACCTTCATGCAACCTCGCGATTCAACTGTCACTTTTGAGGTTCCAACTGAAACATGAACACTGGAGTAACTGACAAATACAGCAACGTGGACACAGTGGGACAATTGACAACGTGGACACAGTGGGACAATTGACAACATGGACACAGTGGGACAATTGACAACATGGACACAGTGGGACAATTGACAACATGGACACAGTGGTACAATTGACAACGTGGACACAGTGGTACAATTGACAACATGGACACAGTGGGACAATTGACAATGTGGACACAGTGGGACAATTGACAACGTGGACACAGTGGGACAATTGACAACGTGGACACAGTGGTACAATTGACAACATGGACACAGTGGTACAATTGACAACATGGACACAGTGGTACAATTGACAACATGGACACAGTGGTACAATTGACAACGTGGACACAGTGGTACAATTGACAACGTGGACACAGTGGGACAATTGACAACGTGGACACAGTGGGACAATTGACAACGTGGACACAGCGGTACAATTGACAACGTGGACACAGTGGGACAATTGACAACGTGGACACAGTGGTACAATTGACAACATGGACACAGTGGTACAATTGACAATGTGGACACAGTGGGACAATTGACAACGTGGACACAGTGGTACAATTGACAACGTGGACACAGTGGGACTATTGACAATGTGGACACTGTGGGACAATTGACAACGTGGACACAGTGGTACAATTGACAACATGGACACAGTGGTACAATTGACAACGTGGACACAGTGGTACAATTGACAACATGGACACAGTGGTACAATTGACAACATGGACACAGTGGTACAATTGACAACATGGACACAGTGGGACAATTGACAACTTGGACACAGTGGGACAATTGACAACGTGGACACAGTGGTACAATTGACAACGTGGACACAGTGGTACAATTGACATGGACACAGTGGGACAATTTACAACGTGGACACAGTAGTACAATTGACAACATGGACACAGTGGGACAATTGGCAGGTGGTGGTGGTGGTGTTTGTAGTGGTGGTGGTGGTGGTGGTGGTGGTGGTGGTAGTGGTGGTGTGTGTATACGTGTGTGTGAGACTGCGTGTGTTAAATGCATCTATACAAACCTAATGGTACACGGAAGGAGATGCTTCCTTCGAAGTAGCCACACATATAGTCAGTCCTGGATGGACATGTCTCTGTAGCATCATCACTAGACGGATGCTCACACCACTGGTCAGATTCACCACTGAACTTCTTCAGTAGTGGGTTGTCCAATTTTACATTGGCACATTTGTAACACTGAAGCGTTGACATGTCTGTAACAAATAATACAGTAACTGTAAACCTTTAACAAGTACAATAATGATTATATACACGAATAATGTTCGAAATAGCCTAGATGAGTTAGTTTTCGGTGGGGTCGATCCTTGCCTTTCATTAGAAAGGTCAGCCTTTTGCCTAGCCCTATGGAAGCAGGCCACCTACCGACTATTCTTCCAGGTTGCTAAGTACCGTATAGGCAAGTGTGATGCTTTTTGAAAACGTTTTCGGAGCCAGCCAACTTGGAACCTCATAAAATGCCATAAGCCGGATGCCGGGAGATGGGCTGGTTCAATGAATTGTCAGTTGCCACGGAAGTCGTTTATAAGTGACAAGCACTGACATTTCAAAGCTCCACCTCTTCCAGCGATGTCTAGTTTTGTAAACATAAAAGTGTTGATTTCAAAACTGCTTGTTTTATTTAGGCGGTCGGTATGATGAACATATGGCTCATTCCATGTCAGATCGACCAATTTTCAGGAAATTTCAAACGTTGATATCTCAGAATTTGCTGAAATTTTAACCAATGAATAACTAGCTATACATGAGCCCTTCTGCAGAACTAAGCATCGTATCTATAATGCCCTATAATGTGAACAGGTGGTAAGCACCCAAACACATTTTTTTATTTGTTTTCAGGTGCTTCTAACTCGAGACGTTTACAAGTTACATACATGAAATTTGCTGAATATGTAGATATTGGTATAGATTATATAAATGCAAATTCAAGAATAATAGGACAAAGCACAATGGGCATACTGGGTGTACGAAAATGGAAGTTATTTTTTTATTTCTAAGAAGGATTTCAGCAGTCTGTATTTCATTGTTGTGTTACAGTAAAAAGTTTTGTGCCAAAAGTGGTGTCATCTGGTGGATTAAAAAACAGTGGTGCCTCCTGGTGGGAAAGAAATTCATTATTTGTTTTTACACAGATCTTGATAAAAATACAATTTGTTACTTTTTTTCATCTCGACAATTTTTCAAGCGTACTGTACACTTAATAGGATGAATACAGAAGGTATATACATTAAAGACATATATTTTTAATGGTTAATTACGACTGGTATATACAAAATGTCTACCTTTTGAGAATTACTCATATGTATATCACTAGTTACCTGACAATAACCATGCATAAATATAAAATGATGACTTCGATGGAAACCGTAACATCACATGAAATGTTCACGTTGATTTCAGAAAATATCGCTCACCATTAGACAATGAACTTACTTATAATCAATTATTTGGGACATGTTTCTTAACCTCACGGGCCCTGAACACCGATCTATCGGGTTTCTTACTAGCGTGTACAATAATCGCTAGATGTCACCAGCGCTTTGTAGTAAAGCCATCATATTACACCTGGATGAAAGCCAAAACATTTGCCAACATTTTTGTATGTTATTCATGGAGATTGATCAATATAAACAGTATTTACAAGCGGACGCAAATCGACGATTAAGAATGTTACAGTTGATAGGGTATGTCTGACAATTCGGACGAAAACGCAAATGACAGTAGCGAAATTGATAGTGTTGTTGATGCTGTGAACTCCTCTTCCAATTTCACTTTGCAAAAATCAATTCCAAATTTTCAATTCCAATTCCCACTTTTTAAATCGTAGGCTAAGGACAAATTTAAATCCAACTCTTGTTCAGTTTTATTTGTACTTGAAATCATGTGTGCACAATCCTATTTAATCAGATATGATTAACAAATTAACTATTGTTCATTCAACGCATCTATCTATCTATATGTAACATTATTATATATATATGTCAGGTTTGGGACAAAAAAAAACTTCAAAAATGGCATTCAGCCATTTGATATGTACTTTCTGCTGCGACACCTCTCCTGGCTTTTCACTAACCAGACATTTTGGACAGCCCTAGACAGTTGGGTCGTTAATCTGAGTTGTGAACAGTTTCCCCTGTTTATATCAGTTGTGCTATCATTGATATTTCAACAAGTTTACTGTAAACTTTGAGTTTTCAACATCCTAATCACCAACATGTATTCTCCATGGGGAAATAAACCTTGTCCACTGAGAAAGAAAATGAGATAAAGCCTGAATAGTCTGACTTTGGTTTTACTGTCTGTTACAGTAACTTAGTATTTGTTTTTGATGCAAATGCTTGATTATATTGTTCTTGTTCACGTTTCAATAACAGAGTAGACAGTGTACAGCTGTATATGCTATACTGTTGACAGCTTCCTGGCTGTTACCAGATTCAGGGTGACATACTAACAGCACACAAATATGATTTTAATAGTACATTTAAGGGGTAAAGATAAACAGCATCAAGTCAATAATTCCAACAAAATCAATTCCAATTAAAAAAAAAAAATTAAAAAATCAATTCCAATTCCAACTGACTTTCAAAAATCAATTCCAATTCCGGAATGGAATTGACCCCATGTCTGTTACGTGGCAATGTTTAGGTCAATTACCTGATGGCAGTGCTGTCATCGTTGGGTGCCATGGGCAATAATGGAATGAGTTCATGCAATATTAATAATAATAATTAACTTCTATGGCACCTATATCCTCAGGAACCTGAGCTCAGAGGCGCAACAAGACAGAATCATTAAGCACAATCCTGTACTGGGACATGCAAAAGTCATTATCAGAATGAGTGACAACCAAAGATTTATGGTGGAAATGCAATTTGGAATAAATATGTATATAGAAATATAGACTTAGAAGGCAGTATGTCACCAGTCATTTTCTGTGGGTTTTCATAGATTATCAATAATAAAGGATGGTGAAAGATAAAATACAGAAAACAGACTGTAATACAGATGACTGGAGTTTAGAAAAACTGTCATATCATTTATATTGTTTGAAAATAATAAAACAAATTGTGTAATACACACCAGTTATTGTTTTACCAGTTCATCCATTCCATGTTGATGATCAAGTATATTGTATTACAATCACTCAAGTATTTACAATGTACACAATTATTAGTGGTAATTTGACAATATTTCTGTTATAGATGAAAGTGAAGAGCTGTCGCATGCAGGTGCAGGTCATGCAAGTCAACATTGGGGCCATGCAAGAGTTTCATGTACAAATTACTGTGTGTGTTGCTTGTAGTGTACACCTTGTTCAACATATTTATGTAAGGAAACACAAAATGAAACTCACTTTCATATTTCCTATCGGCCATCTTGGATTTGTTACATATACAAATTATATACTAATTAGTTTCAGTTAGTCACACAAGTATTTTAGCATCAAAATATAGATAAATCTATTGTGATTCAGATATGTAGTTGTATGTCGCGTCAAAAACTAATGTTGATAGCAGCAACATATGTTGTATGTAGTATATTGATTATGTAGATGACAGATAGGACCCGCTTGTTAATTGACGTATTTTGAAATTCAATGTATGAATGAGTATAATTTTTTGTGCTGCTTGTAGCACACACCTTCTTCAATAGATTGATGTAATAACTGAGAGGATTATTGCTTATAATTATTCAGAAGACACAAAACAACCATATTCTCACAATAATACAAAAATGACTATTTTTACCAGAGAAATGTTTTATTTGTCTGCTTTTGATTCCAATGAGTTTCAATTGAATATAAAAACATTTTTGGAAAAGAAACTCCACAAAACAAGAAAAATCTAGAAAATACATGTAAATACTTGGTTTTCATCCTGACTAGACTAGATCATTGACTAGAGTTGAATGTAATACTTGGCCTCTCTCATTATTATCTTGGCACTTCAGGGTTCAGCCTAGTGTTACATTTCCCATTGGTGACCATGTTAACGTTCCACGGTTACACTGCTAACATGTTCTACCAGCAAACTTGCCAATGTATCTGCTCAAATGCAATTATGTCAGATGATATGATTTTTGGAAAATTACACATATCTAAAATTACTGCATCTACATTCCACTGTAACACACCAGGAAGTCTGAGGCATGATCCCAAATAGGGAAGCTTTTTTCTGTGAAAGTGTCCAATTTTATATCATGTTTCTGCACAATGTATATGTAAACCCATTATGGAACAGTCCTGCTTGTCATATCATTATTTGTTTCACAGCCAAATCAAAACAATGCCCTGCCCATAATAATAGCTGAAAACCAGTCACATAATTTAATTATAGGTCAATTTTGACACTTGATAAATCACAGACCATGCACACTAGATTTCTAGAGCATTCCGAACCAACGAAATCTACTTACTGTTTCTTTAAATATACCAACTACTTATTTTCAAATTAACATTTATATAATTGCTTGATTTTTAACCAAATATGGCGCAACTTTGTCCGAAAAGTGACAATTTGTCACATTTAACAGGAGTTAAAGTGAATTCCAATGTGTCAGACTTGTTCAATTTCATTGTTTATGTGACTGCTTTCGTGTTTCTACTTGATAGAGTACATAGCGTACATAGCGTACTGCTTGATTTGGATACACCACCATAAAGGGGTGTCACATGACCAGATACCCATTGCGGCCACATTTGAAAATTCTGATCTATGCGATGCTTCCAGTGGCTATGACACAACCAACATACAACTATTCTGTCCAAATTTGTTACACAATATTACCAATGCACTGTGCCACAATGTATAACAAATATCACCAATGGCTGTTCTGTTGCAAAATAGCTACCTGCTCCCTCACAAACTGGTGCCATACCCCCTAATTTTGAGAAAATTTCCATTTTGGCATCCGGTTTGTACCATGCTATTCATGATCGTTACTGCTGTCTGCCTTTTCCAAGCAAACTATTAACTTTTTCTATCAACATGTGCCTTTGGGAATGGTTATATCTTCTGTAAACCACTTCGTAGTTAGGGTTAGCTAGGGAAAGGGTTAGCTAGGGATGGGGTTAGCTAGAGATGGGGTTAGCTACGGTTAGGCTTGCAGACCTTCAACTCCATGTGTCCGTTCACTTACAGAGAACTGCACACAACATGACATGGGTATTGAGACGTGTTGAATAGACATTTATGAGAATTAACGTTGATTTCCCATGCAAAAATTTGCTTATTTTATGCTTTTAGCTTACCATAAACTCTTTCGGGGAGTTTTTGCATATGAAAAATAAAAAAAATGGTGTTTATCGACAACTAAATATCTTATTAACCATCAAATAGCTTAACATGTCAGCTGATGCACATCAAACTTTATAGCACAACATTAAAATGTACATTTATTTGAATTTTTTTATATATAGATCAGTTATAGGATACATCCTAAAGGAGACGGTTACAAAGTTTAAACAATAGTGGCGCTTTACAAGTAATGCTCTTGTTGACTACAGTCGAGCCTCGTTATAACGCAGTGGTCGGGATCCACGACTTCGGACCGTGCTGTACGCGAGGCGCGTTAGATGTTCTCATATCTGCCACCAGGGAGCTACTAAACAACAGCGATCGCCGCACCAAGTCCATGAATGCTGTCGAAGCCCTGTGTGCTTGCAGCACTGTCTTATACGCCAACATGTAGTTTATGGAACTTATTAAACTTATTATACTAGCATCAACGTGTATTATTTTTAAATGTCACACCCTGTTGATTCTTGAACTGAATAAAACACGTGTGTATACCATTATGGAATAGATCTACTATGATGATGAAGTACTGGACCAATAGGCCTATGAATTGAAAATAATAACCTGGATCTGAGCAGCCGAAAACGTATATGATTTGACAAACGTAGTATGTAAGCTGATAAAACACAGAAAATGACAATAGGTAGAATTAATAATTGTTTTACTTCGTCTTTCAACCGATCTCGACCGAAGCATAAATTTATTACGCACCACTTAACATTGATTCATCATTTCATATGCGGATGACGAATTCGTATTTTTGCGCACCGGTTGACCCTTGGGTTAGGAATTTGGCATGTTGGTTTCGCATCACGAAAACAATTAAATTTACAATGTAATGGAAGCATGTCATTTCACCCAAGTGTTATGTTGGTATAGCATACTAAATGCATTTAAAACTGTTTATCTGATTCTTACGCAAGGCGTATTTGTGAATCTCGATTGCAATTTACAAACCGTTGAAGCGAAGCCAGCGACAGCGACTGATGTCAGCGACAGCGCAAAACAACCAACACGTTGATAACTCATTCATTGACATTGTTCGCCTTAAGTTTCTTGAGAATTGTCAAAGCAATTCTAAGTAGGTTTAAGAAGGCCCATTTGGTATTTCCCCCTGGCGGCAGAAAATCGGGGTCCACAACCGACCGCGTTATATCCGAATCCACGTAATAACGGGGCATGACTGTATATGTGACCCACCGTAACAAAATGAGTCAGATGTCGATAAACATGAAACTTCGCAAATGCCGTTTTTATCAAAAACTGTAAATGGTTCCTTAGTATTCATACCACAATTTCTACTGTATATTTAGTTATGTTTAATGCATTTTAGTGTTATCTTTGAAGAGTTGTTCGATGTGTTCCGCTTAACTTCCGTAAAACAAAGTCGAAAATACTGATAATTAATCGGTTTTTTCGTCCGTAATTTTTGGACGGTCCCTCACAAATGTGGCATCGTTGCAAAGCTTTGTATCTCATCTTTCCATATATGGTCATCGAATTAACATATATTACGGATGTGTCAAATAGGAGGGCGTGAGGGGTAGGCACTGTTTGTCCAGCTGTGTAAACAAACCCGGCTTGTTACTATCACGTGATCCAGGAAAATTATTTTGTTGGCGCAGCAACGAAGTCATTTAAATAATGTCCATGGACGCATGCTCACTATGCAGTTCCACCACGTCACACACCTGACCCACATGTCGAGTAGAAATGGCGTTCAATGAAGCGGGTTTGTTGATATCCTGCCCGAAGTTATCGCGACCAGATCAACACTTTGTTAGACAAGTATTTACTAGAGGAAGACCAGCAGGACAGTGAGCGAGACAGGTCGTTTTGCAGGGCATGGGGCGAGGTCGTCAAGCCCGCAAGACGTGTCCAACTGTGCTCGAGACTGTCCCCGTTGCTGGGCCGTTCGACCAGCGGTACAGTGAGCGAGGCACAACAGTCGTTTTGTGGGGAAGGAGGCAGGGCGCGAGGTCGTCGAGCCCGTTAGCTATCCCCGTCACTCTTGTTGTTGTTGTTTTGTATTAAATATGCCATTAATTGGCATTGACATTGTTAAGAACCTCTTGCGCATTTTTTACTATGAAAAGTATCAGATTGAACAAACATTATTATAATTATTTTAAACACTTTTTTCAGTATACAATTTGGTACACATTGGTAGAAAACGTTTTCAAAAAAGTAGTTTATTTAATATATTTGTGGGTAATTTCCTGAGAAAAAAAATTTTCCGACAAATATTTATATAGCTTTTAGTTACATTGATAATGTGTTCTACCAGTTGTGTAAAGAAGAATAAGCTGTATATAACACTAAACACTTTACTTTGTTAGCATTATTATTTCCAGAGATATGAGGCATTTTTGAGAAAACTGGATTATTTCTTGGAACATGCATGCTTTACCCACAAATAAAAGTGATTTAGAGGTATGTAATTGCAAATGAAATGAACGGTATGAAAGCAATGCTTTCAAAATAGGGTGGACACATTTTGAATAATAAAATAATACTTTTTTTTAAATCCACCTGCCGAGTCTCCCCTTAGGCTAAATAAATATTATTATTATTATTTAAATCACAAAAATCAAGTGTGTTCTTATTGCCTCAACTTTGCTTTACAAAAGAAGGTCACTAGTAACCATTATCTTGACTAAAATGTGTCACATTATGACACTGGTGGCATAGTGCTGCTAGTTTTGACATTCCTTAACAATGGCAGTAATTACAAGGCAATTAATTGTATTTTTTTCTGACAAAGATCTTGTGATTATATTAGTAGAATGTCATGAGGATGCCTTTATCTTCAAGCGGTCCAAATAGCTGCCAAATATGTGCATGGTAACTAAAGTAGCTTTGGTAAGAAACATACTAAACTTTGACGACTGATTTCTCAGTTTGAAGATTTCTACCCCATACATGTTTAGCGAAACATAGCTTTGGCTAGAATCGAGATATCTGGATGTTTGATGCCTCATGTGAAAGCTGAGATGCTGCTAATAACTCTACATGTTCAAATTGGGACATGTGACTCATTTTGTTAGGGTGGGTTTCATATGAAATTAATAAAATTTATATAATATAATATTAACTAACCTGACATAGACAATGTTCTAAGTCAAACGTACGCAACATGAGGCAAGTTAGCAGCCGTTTTGATTTATTCGTGTGATTCTATGCTGGAGCATGTAACTGAGCCTATACACTGTCACTACACGACTGTATCCACATCTGAGTCGGCAATTAATAGCTCCATATTTAACAATTCTTCCTTTTGTGTAGCTTGTCCACACTACACACTCATCGTTTGGCGACATACACACATTTTTATCAGTCTATTTTGGATAAAAAACACTCCTCCATGACTGTTAGACGGCTACCGCATTTCCGTTGCCTGTGTGCCTATTTGGGTTCAGCCTACTGTTACGTTTCCCATTGGTGACCATGTTAACATTTTGCACGATTATAAGAAAACGTGATCATAAAAAATTCTTAAACTTCTTTCCTGCCGTTGTCACCATCTCATTCACATGCTGGTCGAGTTTTGTCAAAATCACATATTTCTAACTCTTTTAAAATGACTGAACGTGCATTACCCGTCAATATTTACCAATTGCTGCATAAATTACTACGCACATGTGCCTTGTGGCGAAAAAATTGCCAAAAATCCTTCCACCTATTTAAATCATCTAAAAATCCAGTTACACTGCTAACATGTTCTACCAGCAAACGTGCGAATGTGTCTGCTGAAATGCAGTTGATATGATTTTTTTTAAATTATACATATCTAAAATTACTGGGCCCTACATTCGTCTGTAACACACCAGGAAGTCTAACTGAGGCATGATCCCTTCAAGTTCAATGAATATAACAAAATCTGGCAAAAGCAACCAGTAGTGATAGCAATGTGGTGTCACCTTGCGGCTAAAGACATGACATGACATAAAGACATGATGTCTAGTCCTGTATTGGAGGCCCTCAGAAACTCAGGACTTATAAGGTTAATGTCACTGACATTGTTAGGTATATTACAATCCGCTAGGTGCGCTGCGGAAAATTCGTACGTAGAAATTGACCCAGAATATGTGACCGCCATCTTAGGCTCCGCCTGGTTTTGATAGTCATACAGATTTGCATCATAACATTATGCAAATGAACGTGTGACCTTAACTGATACATATATCAACCAATGAAAGACTGACGAAGCATGTGGAATTTTCGCGGGCATTCCTGAATTGACTTTGACCGAGGTAAGCTCGTGTTAACTTTTGCCTTGTGAATAGTAGTTAAAAATAATGGTAAATAATCATCGAACAACTTTAGCATGTCGATAAATGAAATCTTCAATATTTCAGCTTTATAATGATGTGCGTATTATGAATGTGGGTTTGTTCGCCCGAGTACAGCGTCGTTTGGAAAATTAGCTATGCGCGGGCTGTTTAGCGTTTAAAAGTGCGTTTGCGTTGTTGACATCAATACATTTGAAGATTAAAAGGATAACACACACATCAAAAGATGGACAAAGACTATGTGAAAATGTTGAATACATGTACACCGAGTCTACAGTGTCCAGTGAACATTGACACATTAAACATGCATGGATTTACGAAACAGTGATCTCTGAAGATGTGTACACTCAACCGACAGTATCATGTGAACCACTTTAATATATTGCTTCATGACATTAATTTATGAGACACTGACATATGAACATTCATGCACTGAGTCTGCAATGCCCTGCGAACATTGACACATGCACTGGCATGGACTTATGAAACAATGAACTCTGAATATTTGCTGTACTGAGCCAGGAGTGTACTCTATGGTTCACCTCATAGTTCCTTTTATAATGGGTTGAAGCTGACTACTTCTTGTACTGCTGCATTGTTTTGGGTATTGTCCTTTTCCATGTCTCCCTATCAGCCTACTCTGAACAATATATGAACATTACTTCATGTTAAAGTGCAGGATATTATTTCATGAAACAGTGAATATTGATGTGCCAAGCTGAGCTGGAAATGACAAAGCTCTCACAATATATAATAAATTGTGTTATATTTATGCAATGACATTGTGTTTTTTCACCAAGCGATTATTTCACCATGCATGAATATATCGTTAAACTTAATTATACATAGTTAGGCCACTAATACCTGTAATTATGCAAATGTCACATTATAATCAATCAGAGTTGAAAAAAATCATGATTTTTTTTTTTTACTTTTTTTATTTATTTGATTTTTTTATTTAGTTGATTTTTTTTAAATCTGGTATACACAATGTCATAAAATATTTTACTATCAGGCTATCTGGTGTCAATACAGCTACACAAGTGCGCACTTTGTGCTTTTGTATTAAAAAACACACAAAACTTTGTTGATCCCGATGCTTGTAAACAATTATTTGTGTTAAATTCATATATATCAGCGAATAAAACAACCGGAAGTAAAAAAAATCATAAATCAATGATTTTTTTGGAACGATTTAAATCATGATTTAAATCAATGATTTAAATCAAATGATTTAAATCAAACAACCCTGTAATCAATTGTCATCAACATATATTGTAGTAAAGGTAATTATATACACCATTTCCCTTAGTAAATTTTCGTACACCACTGTCATGCAAAATCCGTTATGGCTGAAATAGGTAATTTACCAACAAATCGGTCAAAGGTCAATGGAAGTTAAATAATCAGGTCACTAAGGTCAATATTATATTCAACAATTACAGCCTCCATTGACTTTATAGGATCCGATTCTAGACTTAATTAAAAATAACTAGGCCATTAAGACACGTAATTAGGTCAAAGGTCACGATGTAATCAATTAGGTCATTAATTTGTATTAAGGTCCACGTGTACATGTACATTAATTCTCCCTTACACCCCTCCCTGATCCCACATGTCATACATAATTTCTATATTAGTAATTAGGCCATTTTAAGCATAAATAGGTCATTGCAGGTCAAGGTCAATATAAGTAGGTCATTGCAAGGTCATATCAAGGTCACATATTGTTAGGTAAACATCTTAGGGTCTTTTTATTACACCTCAATATCTTCAGGACATTAGTTCACATAATGCCACATTAGTTCACATAATGCCATGATCCCCTGCATTCAGTGGTAGCACAGCCACCAAACATAAAGGTCACAAGAAATGGACTCGATTCCAATATACAAAATAGACCCTTTTTTTAAGCCAAAAAGTGGAATAACTTCGCAAATAATAGATATTGAAAATTTTTTAAAAGGGTGATAAATGGCATAACATACTCTATCAGATAGAAGTGTTTAAATTATTATAAAACAATTTTGAATGTTTTTGTAATATACCTAACATTGTCATTGTGCAGATGGTATATCATAGTCATAGAATACACATGTAATAATGCAGTTTACCAGTTAGCGCATGTCAGTTTTATATCAGTTATTAGTTCCGTTACTGATTAGGGTCGTGTGTGGGAAATACACAAATTAGTTTTCAATAGGCTGGAACTATGTTATATGCATGCCTATACTCCCTATAGCCTATATTATGGCTATGTCTGATATATGTATGCCAAAAGTTTAGTATATAATACAATCTGAAAAATGTGTTAAATCGACGTCTCTTGACATCTCGAAAGGTGCCAAATTTACCGACTTTTAAACTTTGTTACATTTAAATTTCTCATAGCTGAAGTCATATCACACAAATATAAAAGAAAATGTTCATTAACATCCATACCACGCAGTATAATAACGTAGTCCAACTTCCAGAATGCGATGTGTGCTCAGATTAAGATTCCATACCCGATCATCCAGAACACCCGATCGGTCACCCGTTCTCGCTTACCGTACTCGGTCAGAAGTTCGACAAATCTGACGACACAAAGCAACATAACAACGAGGACAACTGTTGTATGCATGCTTGGCCTTCTTAATAGTAACAATCCCACGAAGTAGTGAACAAAATATCTTGATTAGTTTGAAACAAACTCAAAATAATTTACAATTTCTTTTAACTCGCATGACACATCGATGATGGAATGAGCAAAGGGACGAATGAGTTTCAAATGAGCATCAGACTCCCTAAAGTGTATAATAAAACGTTATGCGATAAACATTATGTTGCTGAATGTTTTAATCGACGTTGAATTTGCTGCACATGTCCACATTTATTAGTATTTATTAGCAATTTTCTTGCTCGTTTCAGTTAGATACACCCCTTTTTGAAAAATGGTACGACCCTGTTCAATTATCAATACTTTTCAGGAAATCGAATAACATTCCATTAGCTGTGGCAGAATTGCATTGTGGGTAGGCAGAATTATTTATAGCAGAGCTAGTGGGATCATGCCCCAGTTACACTTCCTGGTGTGTTACGAATGTAGGGCACAGTAATTTTAGGTATGTGTCATTTTAAAAAAATCATATCATCTGACATAACTGCATTTGAGCCAGGAACATTGGCAAGTTTGCTGGTAGAACATGTTGGCAATGTAACTGTGGATGATTTTTAGATGATTTTAATAGGCGGAAGGATTTTTGGCAATTTTTTCGCAACAAGGCACGTGTGCGTAGTAATTCATGCAGAAATTTGTAAAAATTGACGGGCATGACACGTTCAGCCATTTTAAAAGAGTTAGAAATGTCTAATTTTGGCTAAACTCCATCAGCATGTCAATGAAATGATGATGACGGCAGGTAAGACATTTCAGAATTTGTTATGGTCAAGTTTTCTTATAATCATGCAAAACGTTAACATGGCCACCAATGGGAAATGTAACTGAGTGCTGAACCCTAGTGTATACACTAGCTCTGATATATGTCAGTCTCGTGACCTGACGTGTAGGCGGCGCTGTCGTCTCTGTGCGAGCTGCGCTTTCTCCACCACAGCTAAAGGAGTCAGACCATATACTAGACAGTAGAGTTTTTTAAGTGAGTAATTTATTAGATCCAAACTGTTCATGCATTAAATAACCTTATATATCAGTATATAATTGTACGTAATAAAATATTACTGTATACAGAGAGGATCATGGAGACTCCCACAAAGACTTATTAAAAGTCGCTACCGTAGGAGCCACCCGTCGTATTCTTTTATTTTAGTTTCTGAGGAAAGAAAAGTATATAGATATAAAGTTGTCAACATTAAATTGTAGTAAAGTAAAGTCTATCGTCAATGAAAACCTGGATTGTTGTTTTATTATGCTGCTGTTGTGTATGTTCATAATATGTAGTGAAGTGAGAAAGTGAAAATGTATTTATAGTGTTTGAGTGTAGCTAACATCATTGAAGTTGATTGCGCATGTATGTTTTTGTAATTCTGAATGATATGATACTTTGCATAATTTATGAAACCCTGTAAACTGTGCGTATAAAGTTTGTCTTTCACACTTTGAGAGGTATTGTTGATAGTATTTGGTAAACTGTATTTAAGACGTACATTGTTTTGCAAAAGTATGCTTTGTACCATAAATGTGAATTTTATTTTGGTTGCGTGTATTATGACCATGAATCTTGGAGTTTTATGCTATCTGCCAATGTTTTAGGTATGTAGGTAATTTATTATGTATAAATTTATAATAAAAATTTTATTCTTGATGGGCTAATTTAACATATCCATCACTTTTAGTAAGTTTAATTTTTTAAATAGCGGGTCATTATGTGAATTGAAATTACTCAACGTTATTATTTGTATAGCCCTTTTCTGAAGTTGATTAATTCTTTGACATTGGAACCCCCAAGTCATTAAACAATAGTTTATATGTGGTACGAATAACGTGTTATATAGCATAATTTAAATTCTCATAGGCAGTACTAGTTTAAGCTAGTGCATTTAGTGTACCGATTATTCTAGAACATTTGTTTGATATATTTTCAGAGTGTTTTTTCCAATTTAGTTGGGTATCCAACGTTAATCCCAAGAAATTAAAATCGTCAACCTTTGTTATTATTATATTATTTATTTTAGGAACAGGTATTTTAAATTTTTTCTTTGGCATGTGGAAAACCATGAATTTGGATTTGGCAACGTTAAGGGAAAGTTTATTTATTTCTAGCCATTCATTAATTTTGTAGAGTTCTTCATTTATCAGTATATCAGCATCATCATTATGTGCATTTGTGAAATTATTCATTGTACTTAACAAAGTGGTATCATCTGCATAGAATATGAAGTTGAAAATTTGGCTGGCTTGTGAAAAATCATTAATATAGATAATAAAGAGAATTGGTCCAAGAATGGAGCCCTGGGGTACACCAGTTGCTATTGATAAGGTTTCTGATTTTACATCAGCAATTTCTGCATATTGTGTTCTATTTGACAAATAGCTTTCAATTAGTTTCAGAGGTATCCCTTCAATACCATAATGGTTTAATTTACATAGTAATGTGTTATGGTCTAAAGTATCAAAAGCTATAGAGAGATCAAGGAATATACTGAAAGGTACCTCATTATTATCCATTTCGGTTGTTATTCTGTCTATCAGTTCTAAGGCTGCGTATTCAGTCAAGTGACCAGAGCGGAAGCCATATTGATTTTTTTTTAAAGTTTATTACTTTCGAAATAGGAGGATAGTTGATTGCCTATGATTTTTTCCAATACTTTTGATATGGCTGGTTGAAGGGAAATTGGTCTGTAGTTGTTGATTATTGTCCGGTCGCCCCCTTTTTAAACAGTGGAATGACTTTTGGCCACCTTTATTTTTTCGGGGAATATCCACGTGCTAAAAAACTTGATTTATAAATAACGTTAAATATTTTATTATTTTTGGTGCAATTTGTTTTAGCAAATTAGTTGAAATGCCGTCAATCCCTGTACTATTTTTAGGCGGAAGATTATCTATTGTTTTTTGTACAATTAGTTCATCAACGTTATTAAGTGTGAATTTACAGTTTAAATTTTCTTTAAGGTAATGCTTGAATTTTTTTATCTCCTGAGTAGGTTATATTATTGACAACATTGGTATTGATGTTTGTAAAAAAAACGTGTTAAATGTGTCGGCTATCGCTAGTGTGTTTGTTGTTTCTTTGTTATTTATATTGAACGATTCAGGAAAACATTTCTTGTTGTTTTTTTTCTTGAAATAATTTCATTTATAGTTTTCCATGCGTTTCTGATGTCAGATTTATATTTAGTGAAGGCGTGTGCAAAATACTGTTGTTTGGATGCGCGTATGCTTCTCTTTAGCATAGTATTGTATGTTTTTAAGTTTATACACATTATTTCGTATTCCCATGAGTTAGGATTTGTTAGCTTCATTCTCTTATATAAATTATCTCGACATTTTATGGAATTTTAGCAGACCCATAGTGATCCATTTGGATTTTTTATGTTTATATTTATAAAATTTCACTAATTTGCTCAATGTATGATTATTCTTGGCATTTTCAATTACTTTGTGTATAATATTGTAACTTAAATTAGGGTCTGTAGTCAAACTTTTGTCTAGTTTGTTGTACAAATCAGATGCACTAATATCATTTATCATATTTAGAATAGCTTGTTTTGTGTGTTTGTTTTAATCCATTTAGGATTTGGTGGATTGACTAAGAGAATAAAGCAAGGGAGGTGATTTGATAATTTGTTTATTAATATACCAGATGTAGCTATGGATGTTGAGCTCTAAAATTTACAGAATATATTATCAATTAGGGAACCATTGGAGTGGGATAATCTTGTTGGAAGTGTGATTTGTTGGGCTGTCAAAAGAATTCACTGCATATTGCCATTTCATTTATCTTAAGGAGATTAAGATTGTAGTCTCCGGCTAAGTTAATAGTTATGTTTGATTTTTCTATGGATAAGATTATTGTACTGAATTCATTAATAAAATGCCTAATATGTTCTCTTACCATACTCGGTGGTCTGTATATGTTACCAATGGTAATTGCTTTTGATAATCCACCCCCTGTTACCTTAATTATCAGTCCCTCCCAATATTCGTACGTGTTTATATTTAATTGTACTTCATATTGGAATCTGTTATCTACATATATTATTAACAAGAGATTTAACAAGATTTGCCATCCAAGCCAAAGGCCCAGATGGCAAGTGGACAAGGAAGCCATTGGCTTATCGAGAGTCCAACAATGTTCATCTACTTATAGCCCGCCCTCCTGAGATATGTGTCAACCTTGTTTTTAAACATATTCACGCTGTTAGCAGTTACACAATCTGTAGACAATTTGTTCCATTCATTTATTGTCCTCTGTGAGAACGAGTGCTTCCTGATGTCCAATCTACATTGATCCTTTACTAATTTTACCTCATGTCCTCTAGTTCTGCTATCCTTAGTGAGTGAGAAAAACATATTTCTATCAATATTTTCATACCCATTCAATATCTTAAAAACTTCAATCTGATCTCCTCTTAACCTCCTTGTCTCTAGAGTTGTTAAACCACATTCTTTCAGGCGTTCTTCATAACTAAGGTCTCTCAGTTCTGGAATAATTTTAGTTGCTCTCCTTTGTATGCGTTCAAGCGTATCTATATTAAGCCTCCGTTCTTACTACTGCTCTTTCCTTGTGCAATGCAGTCATACCCAGGTAATTGTATATTTGATAAATCAGTCAGGTTGGATATCCAGCATTCTTGTAAGCAAATCATGTTAAATTTATAATGTATGTCCTGCAGTGAACTAACGAATGCTGATAATTCATCAATTGTAGCATTTACAGATTGAATATTTAAACGGAGTACTGAAGTGTTTACTTTTTTCAGCCACTAATATCTTGAAGTGGTATATGTCGTAATAAGAAGAATGTTTTATAACTTGCAATTCATTGTTATCAAGATCTATTGTGTTAATTAAATTGTTGTTTTCAACGCCACCCAAGTGTGAAAGAAAAACACGATCAGTGTTCTGTCATTAATTAGCTCTTTAAGAGGTATGAATGACAAGTATGTGCATATGTGTTAAATGTTAATCCAATGTATGATGAAGGTGTATGCATTACAGAGGTCATAAATAGTGTATCGGTGATCGCAAAAGGAATTATGTTGTTTTGAGTATTTGTGTAGGTTTGTTTGTCTGTATCACTTGTTAGAGACGTATTATCTGGTCTTGGCTGCTACCCTGGCAAATACCACATCGAATTGAACCCATGAGCGTAGCCTGTCATCGACCCTCCAAGACGGGTGCTGCAGGCTCTGTACGAACCTTTTCGGGAGAAGTTGAAGAAGTTAGAAACACAAGGCGTCATCATCGCAGTCGACCAACCAACCAACGACCGTCATAACGGAGAAGCGGGACGGGTCTCTTCGTCTGTGTTTAGATCCAAAGCACATGAATAAGAATATTCGCAGAGAACACTTCCAGATCCCGACGTTCACATAAATCAGTACACATGCAGTTGGGCGGAGCACGACTATTCACCTTTCTCGAACAGGACTCGTACTGGCAGGTGGAGTTGGACAAAGACAGCTCATTGTTATGAAGCTTCAACACCCCATTCGGGCGATATCGTTTTGTTCGAATGCCATTCGGAATCACCAGTGCTAGCGAAGTGTTGCAAAAGTGGGCGTATAAAACATTTGGTGACATGCTAATAGCAGCGACAACCGAGGCAAAGCACGACATCACTCTGAGGAAAGTCAGGGAGCGTGCTCGTGGCCGAGGTGTCAAGTTCAACATGAAGAAGACGCAGTTGAAAAAATCCGAAGTCTTCTACATGGGGGCGATGATCTCAGCTGACGGCATACGACCCGATGATGCGAAAATAAAAGCGATCGTGAGTATGCCAGAGCCCACAGACAAAGAGGGAGTTCGACGTCTCATAGGCATGCTGAACTAGCTGTCGCCATTCATACCGAACAAAGCCGCCATCATCAGACCACTGTGTGTACTACTTAAGGACAGTGTATCGTGGGTATGGTTGCCTGAGCATAAGGCTGCCATGAACAAAGTGAAACTGATTCTCAGCGAGAAACCGCTACTCAAATTGTACGATCCAGAGCTACCAGTCACGATACAAGCAAAACTGCTGCAAAACTCTCAGCCAGTCGCTTACGTGTCTCGCACCTTGACGGACACTGAAAGCAGATACGCACAAATTGAAAAGGAACTATTGTGTATCGTGTTTGCAGCAGAAAGGTTCCACCAGTACATCTGTGGACGCGACGTGGAGGTGCAGAGCGATCATAAACCGTTGGATACGATAACGAGAAAGCCGCTACACAATGTGTCACCGCGTCTTCAACTGATGCTGCTCCGACTGCTGCGGTACAAACTGTCTATTCGATACGTACAAGGGTCTTAAATGTACACTGCTGACACCCTGTCACGTGCATTTGTGTCAACAGACTCGCAGCCAGAGCACAACATGGAGATGAGAATACACTCCGTCTCTGAGTACTTCCCTGCTACGCCACAGAAGCTTCAAGCACTGAAGGATGCGTCACTGAACAATGACGTGCAGAACCAGATCAGGCGATACGTCATGCATGGCTGGCCGAAATACAAAGACAACGCGTCTCCACAACTACATGCATATTGGGGAATCCGAGATGAGATCCACTGTGAGGATGATTTGCTCTTCGCGCTAGGGCTCGTGAGATCATGTACTGGCCCAACATATCTGCTGACATCGAGGAAACAGTAGCCCACTGTGCTACTCAGGCGGCAGAACAACAAACAACCGATGATCCCTCATGAGATACCCGATCGACCTTGGATAAAGGTCGGCGCAGATATCTTCTCGTTCAAGGACCACGATTACTTAGTGGTCGTTGATTACTTCTCAACATTTCCAGAGGTAGAGCAACTCACCTGCAAAACTGCAACTGACGTCATCTCTGTACTAAGGCAAATCTTCGCACGACACGAATACCAGAAACGATGACATGTGACAACATGCCGCTTCTAAGTCACGTGATGGCGGGCTTTGCTACTGAGATGGGATTCGAGATCGTCACCAGCAGTCCGAGGTACACGCAGTCTAACGGCCAGAGCGAGAAGTTTGTGGGCATCGTGAAGTCGTACATGCGCAAAGCGCACGAGGAAGGAAGAGACTTCTGGATGTCTCTCCTACAATACCAGAACACTCCAATCACAGGAGCGCAGTACTCGCCTGCTCAACTGTTAATGAGACCGCAACTGAGAGACAAAATGCCAAGTACATCAAACACACTGAAACCAGCCGTGGCTACCGACGGCAGATCAACCCTGAGACGACGACAAACGTGTCAAAAGCACTTCTACGACCGGAGCACGACGACACGCGCATCACATCGAATTGGAGACAATGTACGCGTGCGTCTACACAACACGTGGGACCGCGCCATCGTCACTGGAGTGTGCGACACCCCGAGGTCGTACGTCGTCACCACTGAGGATGGCAGCAGCTACCGGCGAAATGAGAAGGTTCTCAACAAGAGAGGTCACACACGTCATGCCTCCGGAGTCGATGGAGCGTCACACTCCATCGACTCCGGAGGCATGACGTGATGACGACCTACGCACGGCCGAGCCTCGACGAGCGGTCGACAGTCCAACGGACAGTCCTGCTATCGTGCGATCACCACTAGATGCCGAGCCAGGTACCCCAACCACTCGTCGCGAGCTAGTAAGCGAACTTTCTCATTCTCTAACCCAGCCGAGGCGAGGCTCCCGCTTGAAGTCAAAGCCACAGTGGCAGCAGGACTTTGAGATGGGCGTTAAGTAAATTCTTGAACAATGTTATTGATCAGAATTTGGACTTCAACATGTTACAGTTAGTGTTAGTAGTTACAGGTAATAAGTTTGTCTTGTAGTAGTGTGTATGCCCATTTTGACTTTGGCATTTAAACAGCTATCTTTAATAGTAGGCCTAGTCTATACTTAGTTTTGCAGTTTATCTTCTATTTTAATAAAAAGGGGATGTGACATATTGGATTATATAGCGATCATCAGTGTACTAATGACGGAGGTTATTTTATTTTTATTAGCCAATCAATAAATAGCTGGTGTGTGTGTGTGTCGTGAACCCTACTATGGCGTGTTGGAATGTTGGAATAATCACAGCATATTACAGTCACTGAGCAGTTGTGATATGTAGGGCGGTGCAAGTCCGTGGAGGGCCTCGATGGTGATTAGAAGAATCTTGAAAGTGATTCTTTCTCTAATAGGTATAGTCAATACAGGGATTTCAGGACCGGTGCTATGCGTTCGTGTTTCCTTGTCCTGGTGATGAGACGAGCGGTTGTGTTCTGGACGCAGTCTGCAGTCTGTGCGGCTGACACGTGTCGATGCCATCCAGCAGCGAGTTGCAGCCATCTAGTCTCGATGTAATCAACGAGTGCACAATCTGTTCAGCAGTTCTCGGGTTGAGAAACTTGATGATTTTATCAACATTTCAGACTTGCGGACAAGAAAACCTACAAATGGCACTGATTTGTCGTTACATCGTACGTCCAGAATCGAACATGACGCCAAGCCCAAGGTGTCTGTACTTGGTGCATCTCCCGTGTTGATCTTCGCCTCGTGTATCTTTCTGCGCACCGCCTCCGATCTTGTGAATAACATCTCAGTTTTGTTCATCATTTATTTGAAGTCTGTTTATAATCACCCGGTCATTGATATCCGCAACGCTGTCCTCAAACTGACAGATGGCATCAGACGTGTCGCGGATCTTGAAAGTTGTGTTTTATACTTGAAATACGACATCAACCAGTTCAATGCTGTTAATTCCTGAAAGACCAATCCTGTTTGGCAGACGTGAAACGAGCACCTATTGATGAACCGTGTCAAACGCCGCAATTAAGTGAATCAGGACCAGGCAGGAGACAACGATTGTCCAAAGATAAGAGTAAATCATTCTGGATTCTCAGCAGTGCTGTCTCCGTACTATGACCTTTCTGTGTGCTGACTGGTTCACTTCAAACACGTGGTGCTCTGTCATATGGCATGACAGACGTGTGGACACCACCTCCTCGATGACTTTGGACAGGAAACTCTAATTTTATATCGGTCGGTAACTTATAAGACGGGGTCGTGTTTTTAAGTTGGCTGACGTCGCCTGTGGTTAGTGAGATGTTCACAATCCTCGTAATGACAGGAACAAGTGCGTTTACCCAGATCTTTAGTAACAACGTTGGCAGAGGTTCGAGAGCACAGGATCGATCGAGGAGCCTCTGGAGATTCATGGATTGGCCGTGGCACATCAACCCGAGTGTGCATCAAGGTTTGCACTTTCATACAGCTTTATCTGATTTGACGCTGCTTCAACGACTTTGTTGGAGTAGTGGTGATCTTTTGTTTGCCTTTGACAGTAGTTATTTACGCCTTGAATATTTAGTTAGGGCTTGTCCAGGTGACTGCCACATCACCATCTATTTTACCAAAAACTAGGTTGGCCATTGTCCATGTGACTTACGGTTGCCCCATCGCCAACTATTTAACCAATAGCTAAGTTGGTCTTTCGCGGCAGAATCCTGTGGTCGATCCAGTTCGGGTTTGTCACTGTGACTGACGGCTGTCCCATCGCCGACTATTTCACCCATAGCACGAGAGGATTTGAATTTCAAGTTAGCGGGCGTCTATGTATCACATTTGCATATTTATACAGGCCTGTTTTCAGGGTTTTGAAAATGGGGTTCGGTTGTACACAATCAGCCGGAAATTCTGGGATGATTTCAGAATGTTTATTACAACTAAAACGAATAGTCTCTTAAAAAGGGGTTCAAACGAACCCCACAAACCTCCCCCTGAGGACGGGCATATTATAGTTAAAAAAGTTAATAAATAAGTAATTTTCTTACAATATACAGTGATTCAGCCCAGCTAGTCCACATGGGCCCATTAACAATATCTGTTCAATTGTACATGCATTTTATCATGTCATTGTCAATGTTACGAATACGTTTTCTAAAACCATAAACATTCTTGCGCATTAGGACGTCAAATGTGTCAATAGCATTACTGTTGCTTGCACTGTCCCTTCGGTGGTATCCTAAGATTCGTCAATGCATATTGTTGTAGGCAACTTTAAGTTTTAAATAGGTGCCCTTGTTAAAATTTACCCAGAATTTGGAACAATAAATTGTACAATATATACATGAAGCAGATGTAGTTTAACACAGATGGAACAGTTGTGAAATTTTCGAATAATGCTGTTCGACCGGGTATAAAAGCTGCGCAGGTGAAATTAAGGTGCAGTATAGCAGTCATTTAGAGGTGCTTTAATCAATTTGATTTTTTTTACTAGTCTCATTTCAAATAAATTTTGCGAAAAACCAAACCTACCTAGTATCCACTGCAAGTTGCACAAATGAGCTAGCATGTTGCAGTCTGCAACATGCTAGCTCATTTGTGCAACTTTTGTATGTAGTTTTTTTGTGTGAAATCATCAGACAAACTATTAAATTAGTTAATGCTTTTTCAAGCATTAACTGAAATGAAAACTGAAATGCTGAAAAATGACGATTTTCTTCCTTAGTGAATTTTTTTTAACTTTGTCATGTGATCGGAGAGAGGATGGAAGTCACACCATGATCAGCATTGACCCACACAATGTTTATCATTTTGGATATCCACTATTTTGATCCTTACTAGATCTAACGACTGAAATCGATTCTTTCGATGATTTCAACAAAAATAAACGTTTTTTATTAAATCAATTACAGATGTTACATAAACTATTCACACACTACATATTTGGACATCAGTGAACCAGATTTGCGATAGGCTAAATCAGTTGAGGAAGCAGTTTTAATCTTCACAACCACAGCAACAAAATGATACTGAAAAAAATTTAGTTGTTTTTTTACACAAGAATACAGTATTTAAACACAAAAACAAAACAAAATTCAATTCCAATGTATTCAATTTATAGGCCTCACTTAAATTCAACGAATAAAGAAACGTGCTTTATTGATTACAATTACTACAGATGTCAACATACAATTGTTCACAGTCACAGGATAATGCATTATAACTACTCACACTAGCTGTAAAACAAACCAGACCCACATAACTAAAATTGCATTAGTAGTGCATAGTAATGGTAATATATATTATAACACTTTATTGAAGTTTATCAATGCAAATAAATGGAAAAAAGGATACAGGCATTTCAAATGAACAGCTTTCAGATCTTGAGAATAGCATACACACAACACGTCACAAAGACGTACTTGAAATAACAGAAGACAATAAGCAGAAGACCTCCTAAAAGGAGTTGTAAAGTGACAACATCTACGATGGTATGGACATATTATTAGACAACCAGATCAACTCTCCTATAATTACTAGACATCATTCCAAGAAAAACGACCTTGTGGACATCCCAGGAGAGCTGACTACAAGCTGAGACAGAAGACTGTCAAGGGCGGAGCAGTTTCAACAACTGCTGAAGTCAAGGGAAGAAAACAACTAAAAGGAACAGCTCAGAATGAAGTATCTGAAGTAACAGAATATGCCTTTTGAAGAGAAGCAAAGCCACACTAACTACGAGGCCAGACATGGTGCATTAAGTCAGTGAGAGAACTATGTCTGCCATTCATTGTAGACTGAGTCTCAGCTACTTGAAGGTTGGCTCCTCCTCCTCCAGTCTACTGTAGGGAGCGCACTCTTGAGGCAGTGACATCACAGTGACTCGAGGGAGGCCAGTGTTCACTGTAAACACACCACACAAACATGTTAAGCTAACTTTACAATAGATAAAACCAGATTTAACAACATTGCTATCTAAAGTAAAAAAATATTTTCATAATCAATATAAAATTTTTCTAATTGATCTCTTATTTTCCTGGTCTCTAGGAGAGAGATAAACAAACAAAATGCATGCGACTAATCATGACATTTTGGTTTGGTGCAATGTTTCACCACACTGTCTTACTACAATTATTCTGACTTCAGCATTTTTGCTGAATGATAATGTATACCACATACATTCCAATTACATAATTTCAGTATATAAATTCCATACCATTACCAATTACACATACCAATTCCACCTAAAAATACCAATTCCAAATGGAACTAATAGTAGCTTTATTTAATTTCTGCATGTTACTGTACATAATGGCAAATAAATATGATTCACAATACATTATACTTTATTGAGTATTTGTAGCAAATAATGTTCAAGATTTGAACAGTTACATGATGTAATTGAAAATACCAATTACATTTTCATCAATTCCAATTACTTTTAAAAACAAAACACAAATTCCAATTCTGGAATTGGTGCTTCAATTCCAATTACAATGTAATTGACTCCATGGCTTGCGAACACTGAGTAGTGCACACCTGTATGAATGGTGACATCAAATTTAATTAAGAAAAGAGTTACAGGTAAACCATAAGATTGGGCATATATGATATTATGACTAGGATCACAATCTAGGTCAACAACAGACAGTTATAAAACTATTAACAAAATGCAATAACTATAAGGTAGACTTTTTCTTTAATAATTTAAAAAATCTCATCTAAATACTGTAAAGTTGTGCATGCATAATGCTGGTTACCATGCTCAGGTTGTACAATCATAATTACATTACAAAATTCATCACTGCCGTATCCAAAGTTACCGAAACATTTCTAGGGCAGCCTTTAAGGAGATGTGCATTCTGCAAGGCAAAACTAATTTGTCCATTTTGCACAAGGAATTTGAGTGCCATTTTCAGTGCAACACCACCTATCTTTTGACAACCTATAAATTTCCAACACAGCTATTTCGGTTGCTGTTTCCATTAATATCAGCAGTTTTATTTTTATTCTAGGGTTGTTTTAACTTCTATAGGATATAATTCCATGACAAATTTTATATAATGATTTTCAATGATTTCCTTTACCTGTGATGATTGCAGGGCGGCGATTCTTGCAGCAAACACAGCAGCAGCAGCAGCAGCAGCAGGTGATCAGTAAGAGACCAATGATGACATTCAAAACGCCAAGCAAAATGGCCACAGGAAGAGGCAGGCTGCAACGACAACACAGTCAGTGGAACAGACAGACTGCAACAACAACACAGTCAGTGGGACAGACAGACTGCAACAACAACACAGTCAGTGGGACAGACAGACTGCAACAACAACACAGTCAGTGGAACAGACAGACTGCAACAACAACACAGTCAGTGGGACAGACAGACTGCAACAACAACACAGTCAGTGGGACAGACAGACTGCAACAACAACACAGTCAGTGGAACAGACAGACTGCAACAACAACACAGTCAGTGGGACAGACAGACTGCAACAACAACACAGTCAGTGGGACAGACAGACTGCAACAACAACACAAGACTGTGAAAAAAATGCTGAAATTCTTAAAGCTGAACGACTTGCTTCTAAACTATGTAATAATAACTTCAAAAACTTCTGGAAGGACATGAAACATATGAATAATGCCAGGTTGTTAAATCCTAGCAATGTTGGTGGAGCTTCTGGTGGCTTCATCACTACCAGTCCGTACTTAACTTTATACCTGGTTCTCCAGCCAACATCAACATCAATGAATACTATAGCAATGTACAGTTTAATGTTCAAATGATTGTTAATGTTAAGGAAATTCAAGATATATTACATGCAATGCCTATAGGCAAAGCCCCGGGAGTGTAGATAACGAACATTTTAAAATGGGAATGAAAAACTTCATGTTCTCATGTCACTGTTATATAGCAGCATGTTAATTCATGGTTTTTTACCGGATGCTATGATGATTACAATCATAGCCCCCATAATTAAAAATAAGGCGGATAACAACAACTACCGACCCATTGCTCTCGCCACTATTGCTAGTAAATTATTTGAATCCTTGATATTATCCAGGGTTTAAACTTTTTTATCTACATGTGTAAACCAATTTGGATTTAAAAAGCATCACTCAACTGAAATGCTCATATTTTTATTAAAAGAACTTTTTCGACACTACATAGCAAATGGCTCATCTATGTATGTTACTATGTTGGATGCCTCTAAGGCCTTTGACAAAGTCAATCATAGTAAACTATTCACCAAACTAATTGACCGGGGATGTCCTTCTTTTATTGTGTGCATTCTCTGTTACTGGTGTAGCACTCAGAAATTCGCTGTCAGATGGTGTTGTAGCTTCTCAGAATTTGTTACCGTTTCAAAAGGTGTGTTAAGCAGGGTGGAATCCTTTCTCCAAATCTTTTTAACGTTCACATGAATGACTTAAGTGTAAATTACTGGTGCAGCACACAGAAGTTCACTGTCAGATGGTGTTGCAGCTTCTCAGAATTTTTTACCGTTTCAAACGGTGTGTTAAGCAGGGTGGAATCCTTTCTCCACATCTTTTTAACGTTCACATGAATGACTTAAGTGTAAATTTGAATAAACTACAAATTGACTGTCGTTATGCAGGAACCATAATGAATCATATGATGTATGCCAATAACCTTGTGTTTTTCACCTAGTGTTTCAGGGTTGAGAAAACTCACTGGTTGTTGTGCCGAGTACGGCAATATGTTTGATATAACATACAATGCCAACAAATCTTTGTGTATGGTTATTGATAACAAACCTAGGGACAAGAAAAATATTCACCCTGTTGTTATCAATAACCATACACTACCTTACACTGAGAAATGTAAATACCTTGGCTATAATAAAAACAATAACCTTACTGATGATGATGATATTGCCAGGCAAAAAAGATATATCTATGCGCAGGCAAATGTTTTAGCCAGAAAATGATGCAACAGTTCCATTAAAACAACTTTATTTAATTCGTACTGTGGTTCAAATGTATACCTCAACTCTTTGGTGTAATTTAAAAAAAAACAGTCAAATGTTTTACTATTGCTTATAACAACAGTTTTAGAATTTTACACAACTTGTCACCCCGCTGTAGTGCAAGTCATATGTTCGCTGCTAATTATGTTAAATCCTTTAACGAACACATTCGCTCATAAATTTTTAGCCTTTTATGCCAGTTAAAAAAATCAGACAAACTTTTTGTGAATTATTCACACTTTTCTTTATTATCGAAGTCCATTGATTAAACATTCGATTGATCAATTGTATGCTTTTAATTCATGATGTGTACTTTTATATATAATTTTTTTTATCCTAACTCATTTTACATATATTTTTACTGCACGTCATGTATGTATATTTATATACAAATTGTTTTTTCACTACATGTACCTCTAATGTTCAACATGTGTGTATATTTATATTTTTTTTATTGTATTGTATGTATATATATAGGGGCTCTTGTTTGAAATAAAACATTATTATTAATGTGTGTGTGCGTGCATGCGTGCGTGCATAAATACACAATACAAATTATACAAGTTAACCTTATAAGCTGTCAGTTTCTCAGGGCTTCCAATACAGGACTAGACATGGGTTCATATAACAGGGTTTTTGTTAAGAGCAGGGACCCGGGTAATTTACCCGGCTATGGTGGTCCATGTACCCGACCATTGAAGGTCGATTTTTATTATCCCTCGCATCGGCTAATGACCAACCCGCTTTTGCATTAAACATTGCAGCGTCGACGTCCCAGAGAGGTCAGCGACTGTTGATGATCACGACATGTGGCAGCAAAACAGCGCCGGTCAACGAATGTCATTTTGCATTAATAAACGGCAGTTTTAAATCACTCGCACATACATGTTACGCTTCGCCAAAGCATATTTACTTCCCACAATTCGTAGCGTTACTTGTGGTTCATAGTTAGTAGACAGTCCACCAAGCGCCTAGCGGACAGATCAGCCAACCACGTCATACGTAGTGGACAGATCGGTAACCATGCCGTAGCGGAGCTAGTTCAGCAAAAAAGAGACAGTTGACATAAAGAGACATACAGCATTTTTTTAAAGCAAACTAATAAGAAAAGGTAATGTTTGTTAAAGCATATCCCGAAATGTTAAAGCCACTGAACTTGGCCAACATTATCCTTAAATAGTGTCTGAATATTCCATTATTTCCAGAGTTTTATGGAACATGTTAGCGTACACTGTTGGTGCGTGGCGAACCCCTACTAGTGACCTAGTCTGGCACTATACTGCCATGAAATGATAAAAGGGATCAAGTGACAATAAGGTGTTTTTGATATATCAGACAAAACATAGTATTGCTTTGCTTTCTTGTGCATATTATAGCACAGTAATTTTTTTTTAAACAACTTTTCTAACAATTTGTTTGCACTGCAATGGTGAAATAATTGTTAGCGATTTAGAATATGGTTTTTGTGAAAACGGCATATTATATTACGTATAGTGATTGGCTCGGCACAACGTCGATCTTGCCTACATTACTATACTGTTTATGACGTTGATTATTTGGTAACTTAGTGTCACTTGCTTCCTTTTGAAAAAATGTGTGACAAAGAAGCAAGGGCTATCAAATCAACCTTGAAATACCCCCCCAACAAACCCCAAAGCAGTACAATTATATGACAAATTGTGGCAAACGATGTACTATAAGTAACCTTTGCTATTTGTTACTGTGCGATAATTCGTAATATTTTCAATTTTTTTTACACAGTCATAAATATGTGTATGGCCATTATTGGCCTATTTGGGAGAATAAGGTGATTAGGCAAAACAGTAATTTTTTATTGCTATATAAACTAAACCCCTGAAATTTTAAGGTACAAGTTATATACAAGTTCCTGGTGTATCCACAGTAGTCTGTGATACGTAGTGACTCGGCCACAGGCTGAGCATAAGTGGTCCCTGCTTTGGGGTTCATGGTCCCTGCTTTAGCCACACTTAACAAAAACCCTGTATAATGACAAGTATAATTAGAACGGTTTACCACAAGTATGTAAAAGTATATATTATCTGAATCAGAATAGATTCTTCTACATTTTTTGGCTAAAATAATTGCTGCGCGACTAACTAAAACTATTTAATATATAATTTGCATATGCAAATAATCCCAAGATAGCTGACATGAAATATAAAAAACAGTTTTATTTTGTGTCTTCTGAATAATCCTCTCAGTTATTACATCAATCTATTGAAGAAGGTGTACGCTACAAGAAGGTGTACGCTACAAGAAGGTGTACGCTACAAGCAGCACTCATTCGTACATTGAATTTCAAAATATGTCAACTAGCAAGTGGGTCCTGTTTTTGTCACCTACTCTTAAGTGTCAAATAAACGTATTGGCCAAATAACAGTATCGGGTGGCAAATCTGTCAAATTTAATAATAGTATAGTGCCGAATAACAGTATGGGAGGCACATTGTTCAAAACAAATAATAGTAGTGCAAAAAAGTTTAGCGCCATAGCAATTTTCACTCAACGAGAAGCCAAGGCGTCCCTAGAAAACTACGCGGGTCGCCGTCACCGCAGATATAGTAACTATATATATCTACGAAAAAACGGGGAATTTTCCGTTTTTAAATGAACATTAAAGCTTTATTGAATTGAATACGCAAGCCCGTTTCAGGTGAAACCGCTGCCGCCAGCCAGTTACGACCGGCTTGAGGTGCTGTGCACCGTGGCTATTTACGGCTATTTACGCGGTGATAATGGCGTCTTAACTAATAATATACCATGTCGAGCTCCCGAGAACAAAGGATTCTGAACGATTCATCTAATCATGGAAATCTAACGGTTTAACGCTTCGGGATCAAAATCTAGGACCCTCAGAAGCACGGGATCCCACTAAATTCGTGACTGTCGTACGAAAGGATGAAAACTTAGCCATCAGAGGGATCCACGTGTAGGCCTAATCCACGTGCAGCTCCAGTTGAGAGCAAGTGATTTTAGCGCAAGCGGTAAACCGTGGGTGACTGATTAGCGCTAGCAATAGGGAGTGAGAGCGATTGCTCTTCTACAAATTATAGCCTGCATAATTTTCTACGATTATCGGAGAATACAGGCTGGCAGAAATGTTTAAATTTAACAATAGTATAGTGCCAAATAAGGTACGTAGAGCGTGGCATTTTTCATCAAATAAATACACGTATAGGGATGCTTATTCGGCACTCAATAATTGATATACTACATACAACATATGTTGCTACTATCACAATTAATATGTGACACAAGACATATACAACTATATACTATCTGAATCACAATAGATTTATCTATTTGGTGCTAAAATACTTTTTGTGTGACTAAATAAAACTAATTAGTATATAATTTGCATATGTAAGAAATCCAAGATGGCCAATGTATGTATGTAGTATGCATAAGTAATAGTATACTCAAATGTATGGTGTTTGGTATGTGTAAAACACGAGTACATACAGTATGTATCCATCCATACAATATGTATATTTTATTAGTTATAGTGATTTTGCTGACACGTATAGCAATTTATGCCATACATTTAACAAGGTTGCCATCCCAAACAACAAGTTCCAGATGGCAAGTGGACAAGGAAGCCATTGGCTTATCGAGAGTCCAACAATTTTCTCATCTATGTGTAGCCCGCCCTTATCAAATATCTGTCAATTCTATTTTCAAACATATTCATACTACTAGCATTAACACAATCATTTGGCAGTTTGTTCCATTCATTTATCACCCTCTGTGAGAAAGAGTACTTTCTCATGTCCAACCTACACTGCTCCTTAACTAATGCTGCTTTGTGTCCTCTTGTGTTTAAAACAGTGAACGGTTATGAGGATGTAGATAGGAATATGTTCTATACATGTGTCTTTATATTTTTGTAAGAGGTACTAAATAGTATGCAAAGCCTCATAAACTGTGAGTGAATATCTTTTCTACAACTAATTCTGCAGTTTCATTTATAACATGTGGCAAGTTGTATTAAAACTATTTTTTGCAAATTCATGTTTTGTTCTAGATCAGTAGATATATTTTTTATTGCAAGCATTATAACAGTGTATGTCATAATTTGAGATAAATTGCCAGTTTATAAGCACACTGCCAAATTACTGTGAATATATTAAAATTTTATAGCAAAATTTAAAATCTTGTAACTTTAACTGATCTTCTATTTTAAGTATTTTAAGTTTTTTTAAAAGCGGTTGTGTGTGTGAATTGTACCTGCTCAATGTTATTATTTTGGATATTCATTATTCTATTGCTTTTATATCCCCATGTCATAATACAATAATTAATATGTGATAACATAGAAAAGAATTGTATAAAAAAATTATTTCTATAGGTAATACATATTTTAGTCTATTTAATATTCCAGTCATCTTGGAACATTTCTTTTAAATACTTTCTGTGTTTTCCAGTTTAGATTTTTTTCCAGAGTTAGTCTTAAGAAATTAAATTCATCATTCAATGTTAATATTATCTATTTTAAGAGTAAGAGTTTGCATGACTTTATCAGGTAGGTAAAAGACCATATGTTTAGATTTGTTTTTATTTAGTGACAGTTTATTAAGGAAGCTGGGGCGGCTATGATACGCTTGTCTTGAATTGAGTAGTTTCAGTAGACATTTTTAAGATACACTAACCATTTCTTCACAGATTGTAGTTGAAACTATATAATATCCCAGATTAATAAAACATTAAGTTTTTCATTTGTTTGGTTATGTTACAAGATTTTAAAAACTTTTTGTAAATGTGAAAAAATAGCCACACAATGCAAAATTTTCATTTTAAGAAAATCCCCAAAGAAATAAATAACATACATATAAGTATGAGTGTGACTGATAAATTTACAGAAAATGTTGGCTAACATAAACAAATTACATGTGTTACACCACCATGAATAAGTTCGCAGAAAGTTGAATGACAGCCTAAAGTGACAGTGTATTTTTGACACAAACCCTTCACCAATCGTAATTCAAATTCGTGTAATTTTGCCTACATTTCCTGGTTGTCAGTGATAACAGAAATGTCAATAGATATGCGTACCATGCTTGAAATGTGAGGTTTTTCACTAGCTTTTTACATATGACATGTCCCCTTAATTTGCCGCCACAATGGCCCTTAAATCTGTATTTGTAATGTGTTGTCGTTTACAATATCAGGTTACGCCAGCCATCTGACAAACAGGTGGCAGAGCGTGTTCATGATCACTTTGATTGGCCCGTTATCCGCAGGGTCACAAGGTCACATTTGCATGGCCGTTTCCATAATAGTTTCAAAGCCACAATAAACTTCGTTAGCACTGATATTTGCCGGTCTAAGGACATGATTTAGTTAGGTAGATATAATACTGATGTGTACTGGAATCACAGTAACCAGACGATGTGTTCCACGTTCATGACAAACGAATAAAACTGGTTCGAAGATCGACGCACTTGACGTTATTACTATGGAAACATCGCCAGTCTTTCTAAGTCAGAGGGAATAATTTATGTAAATAATAAACAATAAAGGTCCAAGATTTGAACCTTGTGGTACTTCAGATTGAACAAGATTTAACAAGATTTGCCATCCAAGCCAAAGGCCCAGATGACAAGTGGACAAGGAAGCCATTGGCTTATCGAGAGTCCAACAATGTTCATCTACTTATAACCCGCCCTCCTGAGATATGTGTCAACCTTATTTTTAAACATATTCACGCTGCTAGCAGTTACACAATCTGTAGACAATTTGTTCCATTCATTTATTGTCCTCTGTGAGAACGAGTGCTTCCTGATGTCCAATCTACATTGATCCTTTACTAATTTTACCTCATGTCCTCTAGTTCTGCTATCCTTCTTGAGTGAGAAAAACATATTTCTATCAATATTTTCATACCCATTCAATATCTTAAAAACTTCAATCTGATCTCCTCTTAAACTCCTTGTCTCTAGAGTTGTTAAACCACATTCTTTCAGGCGTTCTTCATAATTAAGGTCTCTCAGTTCTGGAATCATTTTAGTTGCTCTCCTTTGTATGCATTCAAGTGTATCTATATCCTTCTTACGATATGGTCTCCACGCTTGTATACAGTATTCTAAATGAGGTCTAACTATTGCTTTATAAAGAGGTATAATTAACTTTTTTCCCTTGTATGTTATTTTTCTTCTAATCAATCCAAGAATTTGATTACCCTTTGAAGCTGCAATACCACACTGCTCTGAAACTTTCATATCAGCGCTTATTGTAACTCCTAAGTCCTTTTCTTTTACAGTAGTACCCAGAACAGTATCTCCCATTTTATAGTTTACATTCAAGTTCCCATGTCCTGTATGTAGGCATTTACATTTCCCAAAATTGAACAACATCTGCCATTTCTCAGACCATTTCACTAATCTGTCTAGATCGTTTTGTAAATGTTGTTTATCACCATCAGTATTAACATTTCTAAACAGTTTTGTGTCATCTGCAAATTTCAGTACGTTACTTGTTATACTGTCGTCCAAGTCATTGATATAAATTAAGAATAATATAGGTCCTAATACTGATCCTTGAGGTACCCCACTCAAAACCGATTTCCAATTTGAAACTTCTCCATCTACTACAACTCGTTGTCTTCTGTCAGTCAGCCATTGTTCTATCCAGTCAGTTATGCTATCCCCGATACCATGGGCTTTTAATTTAAGTAGTAATCTTTGATGTGGCACTTTGTCAAAAGCTTTCTGAAAATCTAAGTAGATAATATCTACTGGCGATCCCACGTCTATCCACTTAGTGGTTTCTTCCAAAAAACATAACATATTTGTTAAGCATGACCTCGCTTTAAGGAATCCATGTTGAGATGAATTTAATAATTTATGCTTAACGAGGAATTCCACCATATGGTCTTTAATTAACCTTTCTAATAATTTACAAATCACTGACGTTAAACTCACTGGTCTGTAATTCTCTGACTTATTTCTCGAACCCTTTTTAAATAATGGTATGATGTTTGCTTCTTTCCATTCAAACGGAACAACTCCCTCTTTTAATGACAAGTTGAATACTCTTGCAAGTGGTATACTGATTTGTTCTACTGTTTCCATTAGTAATTTTGGAGGAATCCCATCCACTCCCGGTGATTTGTTATCGTTCATTGCCTTTATTTTCTTAGCTACCAATTCTGGAGTTACAACTAACGGACCTAAATAGTCAGATTTAGCCCCCTGAAATTTAGCATCAGCAACTGGTAATGAACTAATATCTTCTTTGGTAAACACTGAACTGAAGTAACCATTTAGGTCTTCTGCCATTAAAAACCCCTGTGGTATTATATTTCCAGCACTGTCTTCTAGAGGTCCAACCTTGTCTTGTACGTTTTGTTTACTCCTGACATATGCATAAAAACTCTTGCTGTCATTTTTTATGTTACATGCTAGTTTTTGCTCATAGCTTCTTTTAGATTGTCTGATTTCAGTTGTAGCTGCATTAAGTGCCTCTTTGTATTTTGCATAGTCTTCTTCCTTTCTGGTACGCCTATAAACCCTCCACATAGTTTGTGTTACCATTATTTTTCTAATAGCCTCTTTTGACAAGTGTTTCTTTCTACACCGTTTTCCTTGTTTTTGGAAGGGAACAAATTTATCGACGATACTCTCAATTTCAATTTCTATTGGTAGGATTTCTGATTGCATTTCTTCAATTTCAACATACTGTTTTCAGTTATTTAAATAATTTTTTTTTAATAAAAGTAGAGCAGTACCATCCATGCCACAGTACCTTAATTCGTTTAATAAAATAGTATGGTTAATAGTATCAAAGGCCTTTGAGAGATCGAGAAATATATTAATTGGCACTTCAATTATTGTCCATTGGATTTATAATTGTATCTAGTTCAAGCACAGCATATTCTGTGGAGTGCTTATGTCTAAAACCATACAGATTTTTAAAAGAAGTTTAGAATCATTTAAGTAGGAAGAGAACTGAGTCAGTGGAAGAGACAGGCTGCAACAACAACACAGTCATTGGAACAGACAGGCTGCAACAACAACACAGTCATTGGAACAGACAGGTTGCAACGACAACTTAGCCATTGGAAGAAACAGGCTGTAACAACAACACAGTCAGTGGAAGAAACAGGCTGTAACAACAACACAGTCAGTGGAAGAGACAGGCTGTAACAACAACACAGTCAATGGAAGAAACAGGCTGTAACAACACAGTCAGTGGAAGAAACAGGCCGTAACAACAACACAGTCAGTGGAAGAAACAGGCTGTAACAACAACACAGTCAGTGGAAGAGACAGGCTGTAACAACAACACAGTCAATGGAAGAGACAGGCCGTAACAACAACACAGTCAATGGAAGAGACAGGCCGTAACAACAACACAGTCAGTGGAAGAAACAGGCCGTAACAACAACACAGTTAATGGAAGAGACAGGTTGTAACAACACAGTCAGTGGAAGAAACAGGCCGTAACAACAACACAGTCAGTGGAAGAAACAGGCTGTAACAACACAGTCAGTGGAAGAAACAGGCCGTAACAACAACACAGTCAGTGGAAGAAACTGGCCATAACAACAACACAGTCAGTAGAAGAAACAGGCTGTAACAACACAGTCAGTGGAAGAGACAGGCTGTAACAACAACACAGTCAGTGGAAGAAACAGGCCGTAACAACAACACAGTCAGTGGAAGAAACAGGCCATAACAACAACACAGTCAATGGAAGAGACAGGTTGTAACAACACAGTCAGTGGAAGAAACAGGCCTTAACAACAACACAGTCAATGGAAGAGACAGGCTGTAACAACAACACAGTCAGTGGAAGAAACAGGCCGTAACAACAAAACAGTCAATGGAAGAGAAAGGCTGTAACAACAACACAGTCAGTGGAAGAGACAGGCTGTAACAACAACACAGTCAGTGGAAGAGACAGGATATAACAACAGTCAGTGGAAGAGATGGACAACAGTCAGTGGAAGAGATGGACAACAGTCAGTGGAAGAGACAGGCTGTAACAACCAACACAGTCAGTGGAAGAGACAGGATATAACAACAGTCAGTGGAAGAGACAGGCTGTATTTGTGTAATGACAACACAGTTAGAGACTGAAGGACACTGATTTTCTGTTTCAAAAAAAGCAAATTCCTCACGTCTGTATTGAAAATACAGTGTACATCAGAATATTTGCATAATAACCTTTACTCACTGGAAATGTCACAAGTATAGCTAATTGTGTATTCCATGAAAAATACTGTTAGTTGCCCTATTACTGTGCAGTACGTACCAGACCGTGCCAATGGCTACTCCATTGCAGTTAGTGTCACAAAGGTCTGTTCCGCAGTAACACACCTTGCCGTCCACCTCCACACCGCTTACTTCACTGAGCACACTGAGAACTTCTCCAGCAAACTTTCTCTCGCTGTCACTGCCAATTGGTTTGCATTTGTTCAAGACTGTGTTTTTGTGAACCTTCATGCAACCTCGCGATTCAACTGTCACTTCTGAGGTTCCAACTGTAACATGAACACTGAAGTAACTGACAAATACAGCAATGTGGACACAGTGGGACAATTGACAACGTGGACACAGTGGGACTATTGACAACGTGGACACAGTGGGACTATTGACAACATGGACACAGTGGGACAATTGACAACGTGGACACAGTGGGACTATTGACAACGGGACACAGTGGGACTATTGACAACGTGGACACAGTGGGACTATTGACAACGTGGACACAGTGGGACAATTGACAACGTGGACACAGTGGGACTATTGACAACGTGGACACAGTGGGACTATTGACAACGTGGACACAGTGGGACAATTGACAACGTGGACAGTGGGACAATTGACAACGTGGACACAGTGGGACAATTGACAACGTGGACAGTGGGACAATTGACAACGTGGACACAGTGGGACAATTGACAACGTGGGCACAGTGGGACTATTGACAACGTGGACACAGTGGGACTATTGACAACGTGGACACAGTGGGACAATTGACAACGTGGACACAGTTGGACTATTGACAACATGGACACAGTGGGACTATTGACAACGTGGACACAGTGGGACTATTGACAACGTGGACACAGTGGTACAATTGACAATGTGGACACAGTGGGACAATTGACAACTTGGACACAGTGGGACAATTGACAATGTGGACACAGTGGGACTATTGACAACATGGACACAGTGGGACTATTGACAACGTGGACACAGTGGGACAATTGACAACGTGGACACAGTGGGACTATTGAAAACATGGACACAGTGGGACTATTGACAACGTGGACACAGTGGGACAATTGACAACGTGGACACAGTGGGACTATTGACAACGTGGACACAGTGGGACAATTGACAACGTGGACACAGTGGGACTATTAACAACGTGGACACAGTGGGACAATTGACAACGTGGACACAGTGGGACTATTGACAACGTGGACACAGTGGGACAATTGACAACGTGGACACAGTGGGACTATTGACAACGTGGACACAGTGGGACTATTGACAACGTAGACACAGTGGTACTATTGACAACGTGGACACAGTGGGACTATTGACAACGTGGACACAGTGGGACTATTGACAACGTGGACACAGTGGGACTATTGACAACGTGGACACAGTGGGACTATTGACAACGTGGACACAGTGGTACAATTGACAATGTGGACACAGTGGGACTATTGACAATGTGGACACAGTGGGACAATTGACAACGTGGACACAGTGGGACAATTGACAACGTGGACACAGTGGGACAATTGGCAGGTGGTGGTGGTGTTTGTAGTGGTGGTTGTGGTGGTTGTGGTGGTGGTAGTGGTGGTGTGTGTATACATGTGTGTGTGAGACTGCGTGTGTTAAATGCATCTATACAAACCTAATGGTACATGGAAGGAGATGTTTCCTTCGAAGTAACCACACATATAGTCAGTCCTGGATGGACATGTCTCTGTAGCATCATCACTGGACGGATGCTCACACCACTGGTCAGATTCACGACTGAAATTCTTCTTCAGTATTGGGTTGTCCAATTTTACATTGGCACATTTGTAACACTGAAGCTTTGACATGTCTGTAACAAATAATACAGTAACTGTAAACCTTTAACAAGTAAATAATGATTATATACACGAATAATGTTCGAAATAGCCTAGATGAGTTAGTTTTCGGTGGGGTCGATCCTTGCCTTTCATTAGAAAGGTCAGCCTTTAGCCTAGCCCTATGCAAGCAGGCCACCTACCGACTATTCTTCCAGGTTGCTAAGTACCGTATAGGCAAGCGTGATGCTTTCTGAAAACATTTTCGCAGCCAGCTAACTTGGAACCTCATAAAATGCCATAAGCCGGATGCCGGGAGATGGGCTGGCTCAATGAATTGTTTATAAGTGACATGCACCGACATTTCAAAGCTCCACCTCTTCCAGCGATGTCTAGTTTTGTAAACATCAAAGTGTTGATTTCAAAACTGCTTGTTTTATTTAGGCGGTCGGTACGATGTTTGAACATATGGCTCATTCCATGTCAGGTCGACCAATTTTCAGGAAATTTCAAACGTTGATATCTCAGAATTTGCTGAAATTTTAACCAATGAATAACTAGCTATACATGAGCACTTCTGCAGAACTAAGCATCGTATCTATAATGTGAACAGGGGGTAAGCGCCCAAACACATTTTTTATTTGTTTTCAGGTGCTTCTAACTTGAGACATTTACAAGTTACATACATGAAATTTGCTGAATATGTAGATATTGGTATAGATTATATAAATGCAAATTCAAGAATAATAGGACAAAGTACTGGGTGTACGAAAATGGAAGTTATTTTTTTATTTCTAAGAAGGATTTCAGCAGTCTGTATTTCATTGTTGTGTTACAGTAAAGTTTTGTTGTGCCAAAAGTGGTGTCATCTGGTGGATTAAAGAACAGTGGTGCCTCCTGGTGGGAAAGAAATTCATTATTTGTTTTTACACAGATCTTGATAAAAATACAATTTGTGACTTTTTTTTCATCTCGACAATTTTTCAAGCGTACTGTACACTTAATAGGATGAATACAGAAGGTATATACATTAAAGACATATATTTTTAATGGTTAATTACGACTGGTATATACAAAATGTCTACCTTTTGAGAATTACTCATATGCATGTCACTAGTTACCTGACAATAACCATGCATAAATATAAAATGATGACTTTGATGGAAACTGTAACATCACATGAAATGTTCACGTTGATTTCAGAAAATATCGCTCACCATTAGACAATGAACTTACTTATAATCAATTATTTGGGACATGTTTCTTAACCTCACGGGCCCTATCGGGTTTCTTACTAGTGTGTACAATAATCGCTAGATGTCACCAGCGCTTTGTAGTAAAGCCATCATATTACACCTGGATGAAAGCCAAAACATTTGCCAACATTTTGGTATGTTATTCATGGAGATTGATCAATATAAACAGTATTTACAAGCGGACGCAAATCGACGATTAAGAATGTTACAGTTGATAGGGTATGTCTGACAATTCGGACGAAAACGCAAATAACAGTAGCGAAATTGATAGTGTTGTTGATGCTGTGAACTCCTCTTCCAATTTCACCTTGCAAAAATCAATTCCAAATTTTCAATTCCAATTCCCACTTTTTAAATCGTAGGCTAAGGAAAAATTTAAATCCAACTCTTGTTCAGTTTTATTTGTACTTGAAATCATGTGTGCACAATCCTATTTAATCAGATATGATTAACAAATTAACTATTGTTCATTCAACGCATCTATCTATCTATATGTAACATTATTATATATATATATGTCAGGTTTGGTACCAAAAAAACTTTTAAAATGGCATTCAGCCATTTGATATGTACTTTCTGCTGCAACACCTAACACCTGCTTTTCACTAACCAGACATTTTGGACAGCCCTGGACAGTTAGGTCATTAATCTGAGTTTTGAACAGTTTCCCCTGTTTATATCAGTTGTGGTATCATTGATATTTCAACAAGTTTACTGTAAACTTTGAGTTTTCAACATCCTAATCACCAACATGTACCCGGTATTCTCCATTGGGAAATAAACCTTGTCCACTGAGAAAGAAAATGAGATAAAGCCTGAATAGTCTGACTTTGGTATTACTGTCTATTACAGTAACTTAGTATTTGTTTTTGATGCAAATGCTTGATTATATTGTTCTTGTTCACAATGTTTCAATAACAGAGTAGACAGTGTACAGCTGTATATGCTATACTGTTGACAGCTTCCTGGCTGTTACCAGATTCAGGGTGACATACTAACAGCACACAAATATGATTTTAATAGTACATTTAAGGGGTAAAGATTAACAGCATCAAGTCAATAATTCCAACAAAATCAATTCCAATTCAAAAAAATATATAAAAAATCAATTCCAACTGACTTTAAAAAATCAATTCCAATTCCGGAATGGAATTGACCCCATGTCTGTTACGTGGCAATGTCTAGGTCAATTACCTGATGGCAGTGCTGTCATTGTTGGGTGCCATGGGCAATAATGGAATAAGTTCATGCAATATTAATAATAATAATTAACTTCTATGGCGCCTATATCCTCAGGAACCTGAGCTCAGAGGCGCAACAAAACAGAATCATTAAGCACAATCCTGTACTGGGACATGCAAAAGTCATTATCAGAACGAGTGACAACCAAAGATTTATGGTGGAAATGCAATTTGGAATAAATATGTACATAGAAATATAGACTCAGAAGGCAGTATGTCACCAATCATTTTCTGTGGGTTTTCATAGATTATCAATAATAAAGGATGGTGAAAGATAAAATACAGAAAACAGACTGTAATACAGATGACTGGAGTTTAGAAAAACTGTCATATCATTTATATTGTTTGAAAATAATAAAACAAATTGTGTAATACACACCAGTTATTGTTTTACCAGTTCATCCATTCCATGTTGATGATCAAGTATATTTTATTACAATCACTCAAGTATTTACAATGTACACAATTATTAGTGGTAATTTGACAATATTTCTGTTATAGATGAAAGTGAAGAGCTGTCCCATGCAGGTGTAAGTCATGCAAGTCAACATTGGGGCCATGCAAGAGTTTCATGTACAAATTACTGTGTGTGTTGCTTGTAGTGTACAACTTGTTCAACATATTTATGTAAGGATACACAAAATGAAACTCACTTTCATATTTCCTGTCGGCCATCTTGGATTTGTTACATATACAAATTATATACTAATTAGTTTCAGTTAGTCACACAAGTATTTTAGCATCAAAATATAGATAAATCTATTGTGATTCAGATATGTAGTTGTATATGTCGCGTCAAAAACTAATGTTGATAGCAGCAACATATGTTGTATGTAGTATATTGATTATGTAGGTGACAAAGACAGGACCCGCTTGTTAATTGACGTATTTTGAAATTCAATGTATGAATGAGTATAATTTTTTGTGCTGCTTGTAGCACACACCTTCTTCAATAGATTGATGTAAGAACTGATACGATTATTGCTTATAATTGTTCAGGAGACACAAAACAACCATATTCTCACAATAATACAAAAATGACTATTTTTACCAGAGAAATGTTTTATTTGTCTGCTTTTGATTCCAATGAGTTTCAATTGAATATAAAAACATTTTTGGAAAAGAAACTCCACAAAACAAGAAAAATCTAGAAAATACATGTAATACTTGGTTTTCATCCTGACTAGACTAGATCATTGACTAGAGTTGAATGTAATACATGGCCTCTCTCATTATTATCTTGGCACTTCAGGGTTCAGCCTACTGTTACATTTCCCATTGGTGACCATGTTAACCTTTTGCACGATTATAAGAAAATGTGACCATAAAAAATTCTGAAACTTCTTTCCTGCCGTTGTCATCATCTCATTGACATGCTGGTTGAGTTTTGTCAAAATCACATATTTCTAACACTTTTAAAACAACTGAACGTGCCATATCCGTCAATATTTACCAATTGCTGCATAAATTACTACACACGTGCCTTGTGGCGAAAAAATTGCCAAAAATCCTTCCGCCTATTTAAATCATCTAAAAATCCACGGTTACACTGCTAACATGTTCTACTAGCAAACTTGCCAATGTGTCTGCTCAAATGCAATTATGTCAGATGATATGATTTTTTGGAAAATCACACATATCTAAAATTACTGCATCTACATTCCACTGTAACACACCAGGAAGTCTGAGGCATGATCCCAAATAGGGAAGCTTTTTTCTGTGAAAGTGTCCAATTTTATATCATGTTTTATATCATTGTTCAATTTCATTGTTTATGTGACTGCTTTCGTGCTTCTACTTGATAGGGTACATAGCGTACTGCTTGATTTGGATACACCACCATAAAGGGGTGTCACATGACCAGATACCCGTTGCGGCCACATTTGAAAATTCTGATCTATGCGATGCTTCCAGTGGCTGTGACACAACCAACATACAACTATTCTGTCCAAATTTGTTACACAATATTACCAATGCACTGTGCCACAATGTATAACAAATATCACCAATGACTATTCTGTTGCAAAATAACTACCTGATCCCTCACAAACTGGTGCCATACCCCCTAATTTTGAGAAAATTTCCATTTTGGCATCCGGTTTGTACCATGCTATTCATGATCGTTACTGCTGTTTGCCTTTTCCAAGCAAACTATTAACTTTTTCTATCAACATGTGCCTTTGGGAATGGTTATATCTTCTGTAAACCACTTCGTAGTTAGGGTTAGCTAGGGAAAGGGTTAGCTAGGGATGGGGTTAGCTAGAGATGGGGTTAGCTACAGTTAGGCTTGCATACCTTCAACTCCATGTGTCCGTTCACTTACAGAGAACTGCACACAACATGACATGGGTATTGAGACGTGTTGAATAGACATTTATGAGAATTAACGGTGATTTCCCATGCAAAATTTGCTTATTTTATGCTTTTAGCTTACCATAAACTCTTTCGGGGAATTTTTGCAGATGAAAAATAAAAAAAATGGTGTTTCTTGACAACTAAATATCTTATTAACCATCAAATAGCTTAACATGTCAGCTGATGCACATCAAACTTTATAGCACAACATTAAAATGTACATTTATTTGAATTTTGTTATATATAGTAGATCAGTTATAGGATACTTCCTAAAGGAGACGGTTACAAAGTTTAAACAATAGCGGCGCTTTACAAGTAATGCTCTTGTTGACTACAGTCGAGCCTCGTTATAACGCAGTGGTCGGGATCCACGACTTCGGACCGTGCTGTACGCGAGGCGCGTTAGATGTTCTCATATCTGCCACCAGGGAGCTACTAAACAACAGCGATCGCCGCACCAAGTCCATGAATGCTGTCGAAGCCCTGTGTGCTTGCAGCACTGTCTTATACGCCAACATGTAGTTTATGGAACTTATTAAACTTATTATACTAGCATCAACGTGTATTATTTTTAAATGTCACACCCTGTTGATTCTTGAACTGAATAAAACACATGTGCGTATACCATTATGGAATAGATCTACTATGATGATGAAGTACTGGACCAATAGGCCTATGAATTGAAAATAATAACCTGGATCTGAGCAGCCGAAAACGTATATGATTTGACAAACGTAGTATGTAAGCTGATAAAACACAGAAAATGACAATAGATAGAATTAACAATTGCTTCACTTCGTCTTTCAACCGATCTCGACCGAAGCATAAATTTATTACGCACCACTTAACATTGATTCATCATTTCATATGCGGATGACGAATTCGTATTTTCACGCACCGGTAGACCCTTGGGTTAGGAATTTGGCATGTTGGTTTCGCATCGCGAAAACAATTAAATTTACAATGTAATGGAAGCATGTCATTTCACCCAAGTGTTATGTTGGTATAGCATGCTAAATGCATTTAAAACTGTTTACCTGATTCTTACACAAGGCGTATTTGTGAATCTCGATTGCAATTTACAAACCGTTGAAGCGAAGCCAGCGACAGCGACTGATGTCAGCGACAGCGCAAAACAAACAACACATTGATAACTCATTCATTGACATTGTTCGCCTTAAGTTTCTTGAGAATTGTCGTTTAGGTTTAAGCAGGCCCATTTGGTATTTCCCCCTGGCGGCAGAAAATCGGGGTCCACAACCAACCGCGTTATATCCGAATCCACGTAATAACGGGGCGCGACTGTATATGTGACCCACCGTAACAAAATGAGTCGGATGTCGATAAACATGAAACTTCGCAAATGCCGTTTTTATCAAAATTTGGCTAATCCAACGATTTTGAGATTTTCCCTGTAAATGGTTCCTTAGTATTCATTTTAACGATTACCACAATTTCTACTGTATATTTAGTTATGTTTAATGTATTTTAGTGTTATCTTTGAAGAGTTGTTCGATGTGTTCCGTTTTTGAGAAAACTGGATTATTTCTTGGAACATGCATGCTTTACCCACAAATAAAAGTGATTTAGAGGTTTGTAATTGCAAATGAAATGAACGGTATGAAAGCAATGCTTTCAAAATAGGGTGGACACATTTTGAATAATAAAATAATACCTTTTTTTAAATCCACTTGCCGAGTCTCCCCTTAGGCTGAATAAATATTATTATTATTATTTAAATCACAAAAATCAAGTGTGTTCTTATTGCCTCAACTTTGCTTTACAAAAGAAGGTCACTAGTAACCATTATCTTGACTAAAATGTGTCACATTATGACACTGGTGGCATAGTGCTGCTAGTTTTGACATTCCTTAACAATGGCGGTAATTACAAGGCAATTAATTGTATTTTTTTCTGACAAAGATCTTGTGATTATATTAGTAGAATGTCATGAGGATGACTTTATATTCAAGCGGTCCAAATAGCTGCCAAATATGTGCATGGTAACTAAGGTAGCTTCGGTAAGAAACATACTAAACTTTGACGACTGATTTCTCAGTTTGAAGATTTCTACCCCATACATGTTTAGCGAAACATAGCTTCGGCTAGAATCGAGATATCTGGATGTTTGATGCATCATGTGAAAGCTGAGATGCTGCTCTTTTCAACAATGCTAATAACTCTACATGTTCAAATTGGGACATGTGACTCATTTTGTTACGGTGGGTTTCATATGAAATTAATAAAATTTATATAATAATATATTAACTAACCTGACATAGACAATGTTCTAAGTCAAACGCACGCAACATGAGGCAAGTTAGCAGCCGTTTTGATTTATTCATGTGATTCTATGCTGGAGCATGTAACTGAGCCTATACACTGTCACTACACGACTGTATCCACATCTGAGTCGGCAATTAATAGCTCCATATTTAACAATTCTTCCTTTTGTGTAGCTTGTCCACACTACACACTCATCGTTTGGCGACATACACACATTTTTATCAGTCTATTTTGGATAAAAAAAACACTCCTCCATGACTGTTAGATGGCTACCGCTTTTCCATTGCCTGGGTGCCTATTTGGGTTCAGCCTACTGTTACGTTTCCCATTGGTGACCATGTTAACATTTTGCACGATTATAAGAAAACGTGATCATAAAAAATTCTTAAACTTCTTTCCTGCCGTTGTCATCATCTCATTGACATGCTGGTCGAGTTTTGTCAAAATTACATATTTCTAACTCTTTTAAAATGACTGAACGTGCATTACCCGTCAATATTTACCAATTGCTGCATAAATTACTACGCACATGTGCCTTGTGGCGAAAAAATTGCCAAAAATCCTTCCACCTATTTAAATCATCTAAAAATCCAGTTACACTGCTAACATGTTCTACCAGCAAACGTGCGAATGTGTCTGCTGAAATGCAGTTATGATATGATTTTTTTTAAATTACACATATCTAAAATTACTGTGCCCTACATTCGTCTGTAACACACCAGGAAGTCTAACTGAGGCATGATCCCTTCAAGTTCAATGAATATAACAAAATCTGGCAAAAGCAACCAGTAGTGATAGCAATGTGGTGTCACCTTGCGGCTAAAGACATGACATGACATAAAGACATGATGTCTAGTCCTGTATTGGAGGCCCTCAGAAACTCAGGACTTATAAGGTTAATGTCACTGACATTGTTAGGTATATTACAATCCGCTAGGTGCGCTGCGGAAAATTCGTACGTAGAAATTGACCCAGAATATGTGACCGCCATCTTAGGCTCCGCCTGGTTTTGATAGTCATACAGATTTGCATCATAACATTATGCAAATGAACGTGTGACCTTAACTGATACATATATTAACCAATGAAAGACTGACGAAGCATGTGGAATTTTCGCGGGCATTCCTGAATTGACTTTGACCGAGGTAAGCTCGTGTTAACTTTTGCCTTGTGAATAGTAGTTAAAAATAATGGTAAATAATCATCGAACAACTTTAGCATGTCGATAAATGAAATCTTCAATATTTCAGCTTTATAATGATGTGCGTATTATGAATGTGGGTTTGTTCGCCCAAGTACAGCGTCGTTCGGAAAATTAGCTATGCGCGGGCTGTTTAGCGTTTAAAAGTGCGTTTGCGTTGTTGACATCAATACATTTGAAGATTAAAAGGATAACACACACATCAAAAGACGGACAAAGACTATGTGAAAATGTTGAATACATGTACACCGAGTCTACAGTATCCAGTGAACATTGACACATTAAATATGCATGGATTTACGAAACAGTGATCTCTGAAGATGTGTACACTCAACCGACAGTATCATGTGAACCACTTTAATATATTGCTTCATGACATTAATTTATGAGACACTGACACTGAGTCTGCAATGCCCTGCGAACATTGACACATGCACTGGCATGGACTTATGAAACAATGAACTCTGAATATTTGCTGTACTGAGCCAGGAGTGTACTCTATGGTTCACCTCATAGTTCCTTTTATAATGGGTTGAAGCTGACTACTTCTTGTACTGCTGCATTGTTTTGGGTATTGTCCTTTTCCATGTCTCCCTATCAGCCTACTCTGAACAATATATAAACATTACTTCATGTTAAAGTGCAGGATATTATTTCATGAAACAGTGAATATTGATGTGCCAAGCTGAGCTGGAAATGACAAAGCTCTCACAATATATAATAAATTGTGTTATATTTATGAAATGACATTGTGTTTTTTCACCAAGCGATTATTTCACCATGCATAAAGCGATTATTTCACCATGCATAAAATATTTTACTATCAGGCTATCTGGTGTCAATACAGCTACACAAGTGCGCACTTTGTGCTTTTGTATTAAAAAACACACAAAACTTTGTTGATCCCGATGCTTGTCAACAATTATTTGTGTTAAATTCATATAAATCAGCGATTAAAACAACCGGAAGTAAAAAAAATCATAAATCAACAATTTTTTTGGAGCGATTTAAATCATGATTTAAATCAATGATTTAAATCAAATGATTTAAATCAAACAACCCTGTAATCAATTGTCATCAACATATATTGTAGTAAAGGTAATTATATACACCATTTCCCTTAGAACATTTTCGTACACCACTGTCATGCAAAATCCGTTATGGCTGAAAAAGGTAATTTACCAACAAATCGGTCAAAGGTCAATGGAAGTTAAATAATCAGGTCACTAAGGTCAATATTATATTCAACAATTACAGCCTCCATTGACTTTATAGGATCCGATTCTAGACTTAATTAAAAATAACTAGGCCATTAAGACACGTAATTAGGTCAAAGGTCATGATGTAATCAATTAGGTCATTAATTTGTATTAAGGTCCACGTGTACATTAATTCTCCCTTACACCCCTCCCTGATCCCACATGTCATACATAATTTTTATATTAGTAATTAGGCCATTTTAAGCATAAATAGGTCATTGTAGGTCAAGGTCAATATAAGTAGGTCATTGCAAGGTCATATCAAGGTCACATATTATTAGGTAAACATCTTAGGGTCTTTTTATTATACCTCAATATCTTCAGGACATTAGTTCACATAATGCCACATTAGTTCACATAATGCCACATTAGTTCACATAATCATAATGCCATGATCCCCTGCATTCGATGGTAGCACAGCCACCAAACATAAAGGTCACAAGAAATGGACTCAATTCCAATATACAAAATAGACCCTTTTTTTAAGCCAAAAAGTGGAATAACTTCGCAAATAATAGATATTGAAAATTTTTTAAAAGGGTGATAAATGGCATAACATACTCTATCAGATAGAAGTGTTTAAATTATTATAAAACTATTTTGAATGTTTTTGTAATATACCTAACATTGTGCAGATGGTATATCATAGTCATAGAATACACATGTAATGCAGTTTACCAGTTAGCGCATGTCAGTTTTATATCAGTTATTAGTTCCGTTACTGATTAGGGTCGTGTGTGGGAAATACACAAATTAGTTTTCAATAGGCTGGAACTATGCTATATGCATGCCTATACTCCCTATAGCCTATATCATGGCTATGTCTGATATATGTATGCCAAAAGTTTAGTATATAATACAATCTGAAAAATTTGTTAAATCGACGTCTCTTGACATCTCGAAAGGTGCCAAATTTACCGACTTTTAAACTTTTTTACATTTAAATTTCTCATAGCTGAAGCCATATCACACAAATATAAAAGAAAATGTTCATTAACGTACATACCACGCAGTATAATAATGTAGTCCAACTTCCAGAATGCGATGTGTGCTCAGATTAAGATTCCATACCCGATCATCCAGAACACCCGTTCTCACTTACCGTAGTCGGTCAGAAGTTCGACAAATCTGACAACACAGAGCAACATAACAACGAGGACAACTGTTGTATGCATGCTTGGCCTTCTTAATAGTACCAATCCCACGAAGTAGTGAACAAAATATCTTGATTAGCTTGAGACAAACTCAAAATAATTGACAATAGATTCAAATGAGCATCGAATAACATTCCATTAGCTGTGGCAGAATTGCATTGTGGGTAGGCAGAATTATTTATAGCAGAGATAGTGGGTTCATGCCCCAGTTACACTTCCTGGTGTGTTACGAATGTAGGGCACAGTAATTTTAGGCATGTGTCATTTAAAAAAAATCATATCATCTCACATAACTGACATGACATACAAGTTTGGACCTCTAGAAGACAGTGCTGGAAATATAATATCACAGGGGTTTTTAATGGCGGAAGACCTAAATGGTTACTTCAGTTCAGTGTTTACCAAAGAAGATATTAGTTCATTACCAGTTGCTGATGCTAAATTTCAGGGGGCTAAATCTGACTATTTAGGTCCGTTAGTTGTAACTCCAGAATTGGTAGCTAAGAAAATAAAGGCAATGAAGGATAACAAATCACCGGGAGTGGATGGGATTCCTCCAAAATTACTAATGGAAACAGTAGAACAAATCACTTGCAAGAGTATTCAACTTGAAAGAAGCAAACATCATACCATTATTTAAAAAGGGTTCGAGAAATAAGTCAGAGAATTACAGACCAGTGAGTTTAACGTCAGTGATTTGTAAAAATTATTAGAAAGGTTAATTAAAGACCATATGGTGGAATTCCTCGTTAAGTATAAATTATTAAATTCATCTCAACATGGATTCCTTAAAGCGAGGTCATGCTTAACAAATATGTTATGTTTTTTGGAAGAAACCACTAAGTGGATAGACGTGGGATCGCCAGTAGATATTATCTACTTAGATTTTCAGAAAGCTTTTGACAAAGTGCCACATCAAAGATTACTACTTAAATTAAAAGCCCATGGTATCGGGGATAGCATAACTGACTGGATAGAACAATGGCTGACTGACAGAAGACAACGAGTTGTAGTAGATGGAGAAGTTTCAAATTGGAAATCGGTTTTGAGTGGGGTACCTCAAGGATCAGTATTAAAATTAGGACCTATATTATTCTTAATTTATATCAATGACTTGGACGACAGTATAACAAGTAACGTACTGAAATTTGCGGATGACACAAAACTGTTTAGAAAGGTTAATACTGATGGTGATAAACAACATTTACAAAACGATCTAGACAGATTAGTGAAATGGTCTGAGAAATGGCAGATGTTGTTCAATTTTGGGAAATGTAAATGCCTACATACAGGACATGGGAACTTGAATGTAAACTATAAAATGGGAGATACTGTTCTGGGTACTACTGTAAAAGAAAAGGACTTAGGAATTACAATAAGCGCTGATATGAAAGTTTCAGAGCAGTGTGGTATTGCAGCTTCAAAGGGTAATCAAATTCTTGGATTGATTAGAAGAAACATAACATACAAGGGAAAAAAGTTAATTATACCTCTTTATAAAGCAATAGTTATACCTCATTTAGAATACCGTATACAAGCATGGAGACCATATCGTAAGAAGGATATAGATACGCTTGAACGCATACAAAGGAGAGCAACTAAAATGATTCCAGAACTGAGAGACCTTAGTTATGAAGAACGCCTGAAAGAATGTGGTTTAACAACTCTAGAGACAAGGAGGTTAAGAGGAGATCAGATTGAAGTTTATAAGATATTGAATGGGTATGAAAATATTGATAGAAATATGTTTTTCTCACTCAAGAAGGATAGCAGAACTAGAGGACATGAGGTAAAATTAGTAAAGGATCAATGTAGATTGGACATCAGGAAGCACTCGTTCTCACAGAGGACAATAAATGAATGGAACAAATTGTCTACAGATTGTGTAACTGCTAGCAGCGTGAATATGTTTAAAAACAAGGTTGACACATATCTCAGGAGGGCGGGCTATAAGTAGATGAACATTGTTGGACTCTCGATAAGCCAATGGCTTCCTTGTCCACTTGCCATCTGGGCCTTTGGCTTGGATGGCAAATCTTGTTAAAATCTTGTTAAACTGCATTTGAGCCAGGAACATTGGCAAGTTTGCTGGTAGAACATGTTGGCAATGTAACTGTGAATTTTTAGATGATTTTAATAGGCGGAAGGATTTTGGCAATTTTTTCGCAACAACGCACGTACGTGTGCGTAGTAATTCATGCAGAAATTTGTAAAAATTTACGGGCATGACACGTTCAGCCATTTTAAAAGAGTTAGAAATGTCTAATTTTGACTAAACTCCATCAGCATGTCAATGAAATGATGATGACGGCAGGTAAGACATTTCAGAATTTTTTATGGTCAAGTTTTCTTATAAACATGCAAAACGTTAACATGGCCACCAATGGGGAATGTAACTAGTGTATACACTAGCTCTGATATATGTCAGTCTCGTGACCTGACGTGTAGGCGGCGCTGTCGTCTCTGTGGGAGCTGCGCTTTCTCCACCACAGCTAAAGGGGTAAGACCACAGTTGACCTTCCTGTTTATTGTTTGACACGAATGTAGGGCGTATTAAATTGCGATATGTTAATTTAAAGAATTCATATGATGTGACATATGTGCAATTGAGCAGGCATATTCACAGGTTTGTTGCATTGGTGGTGCATTTTTTTGAGAGTTTAAAAGGCGGAGGGATTTATGGGAATTTTTCTGCTATGGGCCACGTGGGCGCATGAATACAAGGCTATTTTTGTCAAAATTGATGGGCATCGCACGTCGGGGCGTTTTAAAAGAGCTGGAGGTATGTGATTTTGATCAAACTTGGTCAGCATATCAATGAGATGATGGCAGATGCTGTGAAAAAGTTTCAGAATTTTTAGTGGTTACGTACGTTTTCTTATAATCTAACAAAACGTTAACATGGCCACCAATGCAATTTTCAACTGTGGTCTGACTCCTAAAGGAGTCAGACCATATAGACAGTAGAGTTTTTTAAGTGAGTAATTTATTAGATCCAAACTGTTCATGCATTAAATAACCTATATAATAAGTATATAATTGTACGTAATAAAATATTACTGCATACAGAGAGGATCATGGAGACTCCCACAAAGACTTATTAAAAGTCGCTACCGTAGGAGCCACCCGTCGTATTCTTTTATTTTAGTTTCTGAGGAAAGAAAAGAATATAGATGTAAAGTTGTCAGCATTAAATTGTAGTAAAGTAAAGTCTACCGTCAATGAAAACCTGGACTGTTGTTTTATTATGCTGCTGTTGTGTATGTTCATAGTATGTAGTGAAGTGAGAAAGTGAAAATGTATTTATAGTGTTTGAGTGTAGCTAACATCATTGAAGTTGATTGCGCATGTATGTTTTTGTAATTCTGAATGATATGATACTTTGCATAATTTATGAAACCCTGTAAACTGTGCGTATAAAGTTTGTCTTTCACACTTTGAGAGGTATTGTTGATAGTATTTGGTAAACTGTATTTAAGACGTACATTGTTTTGCAAAAGTATGCTTTGTACCATAAATGTGAATTTTATTTTGGTTGCGTGTATTATGACCATGAATCTTAGAGTTTGATGCTATCTGCCAATGTTGTAGGTATGTAGATAATTTATTATGTATAAATTTATAATAAAATTTTTATTCTTGATGGGCTAATTTAACATATCCATCACTTTTAGTAAGTTTAATTTTTTAAATAGCGGGTCAGTATGTGAATTGAAATTACTCAACGTTATTATTTGCATAGCCCTTTTCTGAAGTTGATTAATTCTTTGACATTGGAACCCCCAAGTCATTAAACAATAGTTTATATGTGGTACTAATAACGTGTTATATAGCATAATTTAAATTCTCATAGGCAATACTAGTTTAAGCTAGTGCATTTAGTGTACCGATTATTCTAGAACATTTGTTTGATATATTTTCAGAGTGTTTTTTCCAATTTAGTTGGGTATCCAACGTTAATCCCAAGAAATTAAAATCGTCAACCTTTGTTATTATTATATTATTTATTTTAGGAACAGGTGTTTTAAATTTTTTCTTTGGCATGTGGAAAACCATGAATTTGGATTTGGCAACGTTAAGGGAAAGTTTATTTATTTCTAGCCATTCATTAATTTTGTAGAGTTCTTCATCTATTAGTATATCAGCATCATCATTATGTGCATTTGTGAAATTGTTCATTGTACTTAAAAAAGTGGTATCATCTGCATAGAATATGAAGTTGAAAATTTGGCTGGCTTGTGAAAAATCATTAATATAGATAATAAAGAGAATTGGTCCAAGATTGGAGCCCTGGGACACCAGTTGCTATTGATAAGGTTTCTGATTTTACATCAGCAATTTCTACATATTGTGTTCTATTTGACAAATAGCTTTCAATTAGTTTCAGAGGTACCCCTTCAATACCATAATGGTTTAATTTACATAGTAATGTGTATCAAAAGCTATAGAGAGATCAAGGAATATACTGAAAGGTACCTCATTATTATCCATTTCGGTTGTTATTCTGTCTATCAGTTCTAAGGCTGCGTATTCAGTCAAGTGACCAGAGCGGAAGCCATATTGATTTTTTTTTAAAGTTTATTACTTTCGAAATAGGAGGATAGTTGGTCGCCCCCTTTTTAAACAGTGGAATGACTTTGGCCACCTTTATTTTTTCAGGGAATATCCACGTGCTAAAAAACTTGATTTATAAATAATGTTAAATATTTTATTATTTTTGGTGCAATTTGTTTTAGCAAATTAGTTGAAATGCCGTCAATCCCTGTACTATTTTTAGGCGGAAGATTACCTATTGTTTTTTGTACAATTAGTTCGTCAACGTTATTAAGTGTGAATTTACAGTTTAAATTTTCTTTAAGGTAATGCTTGAATTTTTTATCGCCTGAGTAGGTTATATTATTGACAAGATTGGTATTGATGTTTGTAAAAAAAACGTGTTAAATGTGTCGGCTATCTCTAGTGTGTTTGTTGTTTCTTTGTTATTTATATTGAACGATTCAGGAAAACATTTCTTGTTGTTTTTTCTTGAAATAATTTCATTTATAGTTTTCCATGCGTTTCTGATGTCCGATTTATGTAGCGAAGGTGTGTGCAAAATAATGTTGTTTTGATGCACGTATGCTTCTCTTTAGCATAGTATTGTATGTTTTTAAGTTTATACACATTATTTCATAGTCCCATGAGTTAGGATTTGTTAGCTTCATTCTCTTATATAAATTATCTCGAAATGTTATGGAATTTTAGCAGACCCATAGTGATCCATTTGGATTTTTTATGTTTATATTTATAAAATTTCACTAATTTGCTCAATGTATGATTATTCTTGGCATTTTCAATTACTTTGTGTATAATATTGTAACTTAAATTAGGGTCTGTAGTCAAACTTTTGTTTAGTTTGTTGTACAAATCAGATGCACTAATATCATTTATCATATTTAGAATAGCTTGTTTTGTGTGTTTGTTTTAATCCATTTAGGATTTGGTGGATTGACTAACAAAATGTCTAAGAGAATAAAGCAAGGGAGGTGATTTGATAATTTGTTTATTAATATACCAGATGTAGCTATGGATGTTGAGCTCTAAAATTTACAGAATATATTATCAATTAGGGAACCGTTGGAGCGGGATAATCTTGTTGGAAGTGTGATTTGTTGGGCTGTCAAAAGAATTCACTGCATATTGCCATTTCGTTTATCTTAAGGAGATTAAGGTTGTAGTCTCCGGCTAAGTTAATAGTTATGTTTGATTTTTCTATGGATAAGATTATTGTACTGAATTCATTAATAAAATGCCTAATATGTTCTCTTACCATACTCGGTGGTCTGTATATGTTACCAATGGTAATTGCTTTTGATAATCCACCCCCTATTACCTTAATTATCCCTCCCAATATTCGTACGTGTTTATATTTAATTGTACTTCATATCGGAATCTGTTATCTACATATATTATTAAGCCTCCATTCTTACTACTGCTCTTTCCTTGCGCAATGTAGTCATACCCAGGTAATTGTATATTTGATATATCGGTCAGGTTGGATATCCAGCATTCTTGTAAGCAAATTACGTTAAATTTATAATGTATGTCCTGCAGTGAACTAACGAATGCTGATAATTCATCAATTGTAGCATTTACATATTGAATATTTAAACGGAGTACTGAAGTGCTTACTTTTTTCAGCCACTAATATCTTGAAGTGGTATATGTCGTAATAAGAAGAATGTTTTATAACTTGCAATTCATTGTTATCAAGATCTATTGTGTTAATTAAATTGTTGTTTTCAACGCCACCCAAGTGTGAAAGAAAAACACGATCAGTGTTCTGTCATTAATTAGCTCTTTAAGAGGTATGAATGACAAGTATGTGCATATGTGTTAAATGTTAATCCAATGTATGATGAAGGTGTATGCGTTACAGAGGTCATAAATAGTGTATCGGTGATCGCAAAAGGAATTATGTTGTTTTGAGTATTTGTGTAGGTTTGTTTGTCTGTATCACTTGTTAGAGACGTATTCTCTGGTCTTGGCTGCTACCCTGGCAAATACCACATCGAATTGAACCCATGAGCGCAGCCTGTCATCGACCCTCCAAGACGGGTGCTGCAGGCTCTGTACGAACCTTTTCGGGAGAAGTTGAAGAAGTTAGAAACACAAGGCGTCATCATCGCAGTCGACCAACCAACCAACGACGGTCATAACGGAGAAGCGGGACGGGTCTCTTCGTCTGTGTTTAGATCCAAAGCACATGAATAAGAATATTCGCAGAGAACACTTCCAGATCCCGACGTTCACATAAATCAGTACACATGCAGTTGGGCGGAGCACGACTATTCACCTTTCTCGAACAGGACTCGTACTGGCAGGTGGAGTTGGACAAAGACAGCGCATTGTTATGAAGCTTCAACACCCCATTCGGGCGATATCGTTTTGTTCGAATGCCATTCGGAATCACCAGTGCTAGCGAAGTGTTGCAAAAGTGGGCGTATAAAACATTTGGTGACATGCTAATAGCAGCGACAACCGAGGCAAAGCACGACATCATTCTGAGGAAAGTCAGGGAGCGTGCTCGTGGCCGAGGTGTCAAGTTCAACATGAAGAAGACGCAGTTGAAAAAATCCGAAGTCTTCTACATGGGGGCGATGATCTCAGCTAACGGCATGCGACCCGATGATGCGAAAATAAAAGCGATCGTGAGTATGCCAGAACCCACAGACAAAGATGGAGTTCGACGTCTCATAGGCATGCTGAACTAGCTGTCGCCATTCATACCGAACAAAGCCGCGATCATCAGACCACTGTGTGTACTACTTAAGGACAGTGTATCGTGGGTATGGTTGCCTGAGCATAAGGCTGCCATGAACAAAGTGAAACTGATTCTCAGCGAGAAACCGCTACTCAAATTGTACGATCCAGAGCTACCAGTCACGATACAAGCAGACTCTTCGTCTAAGGGTCTATAGGTGCATGCTTGCTGCAAAACTCTCAGCCAGTCGCTTACGTGTCTCGCACCTTGACGGACACTGAAAGCAGATACGCACAAATTGAAAAAGGAACTATTGTGTATCGTGTTTGCAGCAGAAAGGTTCCACCAGTACATCTGTGGACGCGACGTGGAGGTGCAGAGCGATCATAAACCGTTGGATACGATAACGAGAAAGCCGCTACACAATGTGTCACCGCTTCTTCAACTGATGCTGCTCCGACTGCTGCGGTACAAACTGTCTATTCGATACGTACAAGGGTCTTAAATGTACACTGCTGACACCCTGTCACGTGCATTTGTGTCAACAGACTCGCAGCCAGAGCACAACATGGAGATGAGAATACACTCCGTCTCTGAGTACTTCCCTGCTACGCCACAGAAGCTTCAAGCACTGAAGGATGCGTCACTGAACAATGACGTGCAGAACCAGATCAGGCGATACGTCATGCATGGCTGGCCGAAATACAAAGACAACGCGTCTCCACAACTACATGCATATTGGGGAATCCGAGATGAGATCCACTGTGAGGATGATTTGCTCTTCGCGCTAGGGCTCGTGAGATCATGTACTGGCCCAACATATCTGCTGACATCGAGGAAACAGTAGCCCACTGTGCTACTCAGGCGGCAGAACAACAAACAACCGATGATCCCTCATGAGATACCCGATCGACCTTGGGTAAAGGTCGGCGCAGATATCTTCTCGTTCAAGGACCACGATTACTTAGTGGTCGTTGATTACTTCTCAACATTTCCAGAGGTAGAGCAACTCACCTGCAAAACTGCAACTGACGTCATCTCTGTACTAAGGTAAATCTTCGCACGACACGAATACCAGAAACGATGACATGTGACAACATGCCGCTTCTAAGTCACGTGATGGCGGGCTTTGCTACTGAGATGGGAATCGAGATCGTCACCAGCAGTCCGAGGTACACGCAGTCTAACGGCCAGAGCGAGAAGTTTGTGGGCATCGTGAAGTCGTACATGCGCAAAACGCACGAGGAAGGAAGAGACTTCTGGATGTCTCTCCTGCAATACCGGAACACTCCAATCACAGGAGCGCCGTACTCGCCTGCTCAACTGTTAATGAGTCCGCAACTGAGAGACAAAATGCCGAGTATATCAAACACACTGAAACCAGCCGTGGTTACCGACGGCAGATCAACCCTGAGACGACGGCAAACGTGTCAAAAGCACTTCTACGACCGGGGCACGACGACACGCGCATCACATCGAATTGGAGACAATGTACGCGTGCGTCTACACAACACGTGGGACCGCGCCATCGTCACTGGAGTGTGCGACACCCCGAGGTCGTACGTCGTCACCACTGAGGATGGCGGCAGCTACCGGCGAAATGAGAGGGTTCTCAACAAGTCGCGGGAGGTCACACACGTCATGCCTCCGGAGTCGATGGAACGTGACGACCGTGATGACGACCTACGCACGGCCGAGCTTCGACGAGCGGTCGACAGTCCAACGGACAGTCCTGTTATCGTGCGATCACCACTGGATGCCGAGCCAGGTACCCCAACCACTCGTCGCGAGCTAGTAAGCGAACTTTCTCATTCTCTAACCCAGCCGAGGCGAGGCTCCCGCTTGAAGTCAAAGCCACAGTGGCAGCAGGACTTTGAGGGGTAAGACCACAGTTGACCTTCCTGTTTATTGTTTGACACGAATGTAGGGCGTATTAAATTGCGATATGTGAATTTAAAGAATTCATATGATGTGACATAAGTGCAATTGAGCAGGCATATTCACAGGTTTGTTTGTAGAAGCTATTGGCTGTGAAATGGTGCATTTTTTTGAGAGTTTAAACGGCGGAGGGATTTATGGGAATTTTTCTGCTATGGGCCACGTGGGCGCATGAATACAAGGCTATTTTTGTCAAAATTGATGGGCATCGCACGTCGGGGCGTTTTAAAAGAGCTGGAGGTATGTGATTTTGATAAAACTTGGTCAGCATGTCAATGAGATGATGGCAGATGCTGTGAAAAAGTTTCAGAATTTTTAGTGGTCACGTTTTCTTATAATCTAACAAAACGTTAACATGGCCACCAATGCAATTTTCAACTGTGGTCTGACTCCAAATAGACGGAAGTCGGGGTCACAAACACGGTTATAAAATGTTGATATGCTTATGTTTTGGTCGTTGTTATTAGCTTAATTGTGGATATTACACGTAATTTGGATGAAATTATTAGTTTGTTATAACAAATTTCTTATAATTTTTATAATTTGCAATTATGATAATATAATAAGGGCTCATATTTTGGAAAATCAATAAATAAATAAAAACGGTTGCTGACCTGTCATATGTTGTGTGTGTTTGACTTAGACAATTTTCGGTGTCAGACTGGATAATATTATATTATTATATGTATGTTATACATTCCATCTAGTGAACAAGATCATTACTGGTTAAACGCCGCTACTATTTAAACTGTTTAACAGTCTCCCTTAGGAGGTGTCTTATAACCGATCTACTTAATATAAAACATGTCAAATAAATGTACATTTTAGTTTTGTACTATAACGTTTGATGTGCACGAGCTGATATATTGCGCAAGTTGATGTTTAATATGATATTTCATTGCTAATCAATACAATTTTTTTATTTTTCATATGCTAAAATAGCATTATAGAACTTGTGGTAAGCTAAAAGTGTACAATAAGCAATTTTTAATATCAACAATAACTGTTGCCTTTCCAAAATGTCTATTCACCACATATCAATACCAATTTCATGTTGTGTGCAGTACTTTGCAACCCTAACCGTAGCTAACCCCATCTTTAGCTAACCACATGCCTGGCTAACCCCATCTCTAGCTAACCCCATCCCTAGCTAACCATAACTCTGAAGTGGTTAACATAAGATATACTCATTCCCATAGGCACAGGTTGATAGGAAAAGTGAACAGTTTGCTTGGAAAAGGAAGACAGCAGTAGCAATAACGAACATCATGATACAGATCGGATGCCAAAATGGAAAGTTTGCGAAAATTGGGGGGTATGACATAAGTATGTGACGGAACAGGTAACCATTTTGGACTAGAGCGATCATTGGTGATATTCGTCTTGTGGCCCAGTGCGTTAGCAACATTGTGTAACAAATTTGGACAGAATAGCTGTATTTTGGTTGTGTCACACCCACTGGAAGCACTGCGTAGATCAGCATTTTCAAATCTGGCCGCGACTGGCATCTGGTCATGTGATACCCTTTTATGGTGGCGTATCGAAATCAAGCCGTTCGCCTTGTATCTTATCAACTAGAAGTATGAAAGCAGTCACATAAACAATACAATTGGACAAACCTGAATCATTGGAATTTACCCTAAATCCTGTTAAATGTGAAAAATGTCCAATTTTCTTACAAAGTTATGCCACGTTTGGTTTAAAATCAAGCAATTATATGAATAATAATTTAAAAATAAACTCATTAGTATATTCAAAGGGACAGTAAGCAGGCTTCATTGGTTCGCAGTGCTATGTAAATCTAGTGTACATGATCTATGATTTATCAAGTGTCAAAATCGACCTATAATTAAATTATGTGACTGGTTTTCAGCTAATAATACGGACAAAGCATTGTTTAGACTTGGCTGTCAAACAAATAATAATGACTTGACAAGTAGGAGTGTTCCATAATGTGTCTACATATACACTGTGCCGCAACTTGATATAAAATTTGACACTTTCTGAAACAAACAAATTCCCTATTTGGGGTAAGACCACAGTTGACCTTCCTGTTTATTGTTTGACACGAATGTAGGGCGTATTAAATTGCGATATGTGAATTTAAAGAATTCATATGATGTGACATAAGTGCAATTGAGCAGGCATATTCACAGGTTTGTTTGTAGAAGCTATTGGCTGTGAAATGGTGCATTTTTTTGAGAGTTTAAACGGCGGAGGGATTTATGGGAATTTTTCTGCTATGGGCCACGTGGGCGCATGAATACAAGGCTATTTTTGTCAAAATTGATGGGCATCGCACGTCGGGGCGTTTTAAAAGAGCTGGAGGTATGTGATTTTGATAAAACTTGGTCAGCATGTCAATGAGATGATGGCAGATGCTGTGAAAAAGTTTCAGAATTTTTAGTGGTCACGTTTTCTTATAATCTAACAAAACGTTAACATGGCCACCAATGCAATTTTCAACTGTGGTCTGACTCCTTGATATGGGCGTTAAGTAAATTCTTGAACAATGTTATTGATCAGAATTTGGACTTCAACATGTTACAGTTAGTGTTAGTAGTTACAGGTAATAAGTTTGTCTTGTAATAGTGTTTATGCCCATTTTTACTTTGGCATTTAAACGGCTATCTTTAATAGTAGGCCTAGTCTATACTTACTTTTGCAGTTTATCTTCTATTTTAATAAAAGGGGGATGTGACATATTGGATTATATAGCGATCATCAGTGTTTTATCTTTATTAGCCAATCAATAAATAGCTGGTGTGTGTGTCGTGAACCCTACTATGGCATGTTGGAATAATCACCCCATATTACAGTCACTGAGCAGTTATGATATGTAGGGCGGTGCAAGTCCGTGGAGGGCCTCGATGGTGATTAGAAGAATCTTGAAAGTGATTCTTTCTCTAATAGGTAGTCAATACATGGATTTCAGGACCGGCGTTCGTGTTTTCTTGTTCTGGTGATGAGACGAACGGTTGTGTTCTGGACGCACTGCAGTCTGTGCGGCTGACACGTGTCAACGCCAACCAGCAGCGAGTTGCAGCCATCTAGTCTCGAGGTAATCAACGAGTGCACAATTTGTTTAGCAGTTCTCTGCTAAGAAACTTGATGATTTTATCAACATTTCAGACTTGCGGACAAGAAAACCTACAAATGGCACTGACTTGTCGTTACATCGTACGTCCAGAATCGAACATGACGCCAAGCCCAAGGTGTCTGTACTTGGTGCATCTCCCGTGTTGATCTTCGCCTCGTGTATCTTTCTGCGCAGCGCCTCCGATCTTGTGAATAAAATCTCAGTTTTGTTCATCATTTATTTGAAGTCTGTTTATAATCACCCGGTGATTGATATCCGCAACGCTGTCCTCAAACTGACAGATGGCGTAAGACGTGTCGGGGATCTTGTTCAACGCTTTTCCTGAAAGACCAATCCTGTTTGGCAGACGTGAAACGAGCACCTATTGATCAATCGTGTCAAACGCCGCAATTAAGTCAATCAGGACCAGACAGGGGACAACGATTATCCAAAGATAAGAGTAAATCATTCTGGATTCTCAGCAGTGCTGTCTTCGTACTATGACCTTTCTGTATGCTGACTGGTTCACTTCAAACACGTGGTGCTCAGTCATATGGCATGACAGACGTGTGGACACCACCTACTCGATGACTTTGGACAGGAAACTCTAATTTTATATCGGTCGGTAACTTATAAGACGGGGTCGTGTTTTTAAGTTGGCTGACGTCGCCTGTGGTTAGTGAGATGTTCACAATCCTCGTAATGACAGGAACAAGTGCGTTTACCCAGTTGTTTAGTAACCACGTTGGCAGAGGTTCGAGAGCACAGGATCGACCGAGGAGCCTCTGGAGATTCATGGATTGGCCGTGGCACAGCAACCCGAGTGTGCATCAAGGTGTGCACTTTCATACAGCTTTATCTGATTTGACGCTGCTTCAACGACTTTGTTGGAGTAGTGGTGATCTTTTGTTTGCCTTTGACAGTAGTTATTTACGCCTTGAATATTTAGTTAGGGCTTGTCCAGGTGAGTGCCACATCACCATCTATTTTACCCATAACTAGGTTGGCCATTGTCCATGTGACCAACTATTTAACCAATAGCTAAGTTGGTCTTTCGCGGCAGAATCCTGTGGTCGATTCGATTACGGTTTGTCACTGTGACTGACGGCTGTCCCATCGCCGACTATTTCACCCATAGCACGAGAGGATTTGAATATCAAGTTAGCGGGGGCCTATGTATCACATTTGCATATTTATACAGACCTGTCCTCATGCTCAGGGTTTTGAAAATAAAATGGGATTCGGGTGTACACAATCAGCCGGAAATTCTGGGATGATTTCAAATATTCTCTCAAAAGGGGGTTCAAACGAACCCCACAACCCCCCCCCTCGAGGACGGGCATATTATAAAGTTAATAAATAAGTAATTTTCTTACATTATACAGTGATTCAGCCCAGCTAGTCCACATGGGTCCATTAACAATATCTGTTCAATTGTACATGCATTTTATCATGTCATTGTCAATGTTACGAATACGTTTTCTAAAACCATAAACATTCTTGCGCAATAGGGCGTCACATGTGTCAATAGCATTACTGACATGTTGCTCACACTGTTCCATCGGTGGTATCCTAAGATTCGTCAATGCATATTGTTGTAGGCAACTTTAAGTTTTAAATAGGTGCCCTTGTTAAAACTTACCCAAAGTTGGGAACAATAAATTTTTCCCAATGTAGTTTAACACCGATGGAACAGTTGTGAAATTTTGGAATAATGCTGGATAGACCTGGTATAAAAGCTGCGTAGTCTCATTTCAAATGAATTTTGCAAAAAACAAACCTACCTAGTATCCACTGCAACATGCTAGCTCATTTGTGCAACTTTTGTATGTAGTTTTTTGTGTGAAATCATCGGAAAAACTTAAATTAGTTAATGCTTGTTCAAGCATTAACCGAGGTGAAAACTGAAAAATCACGATTTTCTTCTTTAGTGAAATGTTTTAAATTTACCATGTGATTGGAGAGGATGGAAATCATACCCATGATCAGCCTTGACCCACACAGTGTTTACCATTTTGGATATCCACTATTTTGATCCTTACTAGATCTAACTGAAGTCAATTCTTTTGATGATTTCAACAAAAATAGAAGTTTTTTATTAAATCAACTGCGGATATTACATAAACTATTCACACACTACATATCTGGACACCAGTGAACCAGATTTGCGATAGGCTAAATCAGTTGAGGAAGCAGTTTTAATCTTCATGACCACAGCAACAAAATAATACTGAAAAAATGTACACCTGTAGTTGGTTTTTTTTAACACAGGAATACAGTATTTAAACACAAAAAACAAAATTCAGTTCCAATGTATTCAATTTATAGGGCTCACTTAAATTCAACGAATAAAGAAACACGCTTTATTGATTACAATTACTACAGATGTCGACATACAATTGTTCACAGTCACAGGATAATGCATTATAACTACTCACACTAGCTGTAAAACAAACCAGACCCACATAACTAAAATTGCATTAGTAGTGCATTGTAATGGTAATATATATTATAACACTTTATTGAAGTTTATCAATGCAAATAAATTATAACCTTACCTAATAATAACATAAGGTTTATTCAGTTGTAACGATACAAATATATAAAACAATTCTGCCTCAAAAAACACCCTGCATGCAGGTGCATACGAAACACAACGCACACACATAACACAACACTGGAATAACAAACACATGTATCTAACATAAACCCATTTCATAAGAACAGCTGAATTTTTCCTCTGGCTAATTACAGTTGTGAACGTTGGACATTAAATATAGCAGTGGAAAAAAGGATACAGGCATTTCAAATGAACAGCTTTCAGATCTTGAGAATAGCCTACACACAACATGTCACAAAGAGGTACTTGAAATAACAGAACACAGTAAGCAGAAGACCTCCTAACGTTTGTAAAGCGACAACAGCAACGACAGTATGAACACATTGGACAACTATATCAACTCTCCTGTGATTACCTCACATGATTCCAAGAAAAACGACCTTGAGGACATCCCAGGAGAGCTACAAGCTGAGACAGAAGACTGTCAAGGGCAGAGCTGCTTCAACAACTGCTGAAGTCAAGGGAAGAAGACAACTAAAAGGAACAGCTCAGAATGAAGTATCTGAAGTAACAGAATATGCGTTTCGAAGAGAAGCAAAGCCACACTAACTATGAGGCCAGACATGGTGCATTATGTAGGTGGGAGAACTATGTCTGCCATTCATTGTAGACTGAGTCTCAGCTACTTGAAGGTTGGCTCCCTCTCCAGTCGACTGTACGGTGGAACAGATTGACCACTGGCTGACGCTTGAAGCAGCGACATCGCAGTGACTTGAGGGAGGCCAGTGTTCACTGTAGACACACCACACAAACAAGTTAAGCTAACTTTACAATAGATAAAACCAGATTTAACAACATTGCTATCCAAAGCAAAAACTTCAGATGCAAGTTTCATCTATATGTAACCCACCATTATGAGGTTTTGTTTTTAAACATATTCCAACACATTAACACAATTAATATACTTTGTTCCATTCATTTATCGTTCTCTGTGAGAATGAGTCCTTTCTGATCTACACTGTTCCTTCACTAACACTACATAGAGCCAGGGTTGACTGAATTACTTTTATTTTGTACTTGAGTAAAAGTAAGAGTAATTCACTTTGAAACTACTTGAGTAAAAGTAAAACTAGCTGGTAAAATAAACTACTTGAGTAAAAAGTACTTTTCAAAAGTACTTGAAGTAAAAGTAAAAAGTATCTTGAAAAATTACATTATCTTTAATGAGAGCTCACAACATCAAATAAATTCAGTTAAATACAGAACTTAATTAATGATGAGGCACAATCTGTCTTTTTATCGACCTGTTCCACTGGGGCATGGGTGGAGCTAGATTGTACAACCGGATATGTATAGGCAGGTGTGATTGTATCTGAGTAGGTAGAGGGTCAGTCCAGTACTAGTAGTAGCCTCTCAGGGAAACTGGTCAGAGGTAATACAACCTAGTACTGCCCATAGTAAAATTAACAAAGACATTTGATGCCTAGCTGATGAAGCCATCTGGCTTGTGATCCCCCACCTTCTCATGTCTTCCCAGACATGTCTTATCAGCTCACACAAACATTGAAACAACAGGCTTTAGCAGCTAGCTGTGTTGGTTACCTGGTACCAGCTGCAGCTAGAATTGATCAGAAGACAGACCAGTGCAACAGAGGAATGCTGTTGCTAATTGCAATTAAAATTGACCTGTCAGGGCCCCTGTCCCTGTCTTTGATATTATTTATGGGTCAGCTTGAATAAGCCATTGCTGGGAAAAGATGCTGCCAAATGGCAGAGTATCAATTCTTTACTGTTTAGTTCTGTAGAGTAATCATTATTATGAATTTATTAAACATCTCAATATGAATTTTATTCGTGAAAGTAAAATGCTGTTTAATGCTGACGTAAGCCGTTGCTGACAATGCCAATGGGCGAAAATCGGTTCTCGTTTTCGATCCACGATGCGCGTTCACTCACGAATATCAGAATTGTGTCAGTGTATGGGGATTATCAATACATTGTCGAAAATTGCAAATTTGCATCGTGGTTTGAGATGGCGTTCAAGCGTTGTGTGCTCGAAGTGACATTTCATGTCAACGGCCTTGACCTGACCTATGCCAATATTTGGCAGACTTCGTTCACTGACGTAGATATAAAACAGTGGTTGCGTCGATTTCCCGAAGAGAGGTATGCATGCAAATATGATCGCGAACTGGCATGCGATTGAATGATATTAATAGCTTTTGGCCTGGCGACTATGAACAGTTTTTGAAATGTCGTTAACGGTGGAGCGCCACCGGCAGCAGCGGTTTCGCCAAAAATGTAACGAAAATATATTGCGAAGTAAATAAAAGTAACAGAGTAAAAAGTCGCGTTACTTTAGATAAAACTACTTCGTTACAAGTAAAAGTATTTAGATAAAACTACTTCGTTACAAGTAAAAGTATTTAGTCAAAATTCTACTTCGTTACATGCCAATTACTTGAAATAACTACTCAAGTATTGTAACGAAGTACTTTTACTTCGTTACATGCCAACCCTGCATAGAGCCATTTAGTTCTACCTTCCTTAACATAAGTAAAAAAAATATTTCGATCAATATTTTCATAATCAATACAAAATATGTCTAACTGATCTCTTATTTTCCTGGTATCTAGGAGAGATAAACAAATAAAATACATGCAACTAATCATGACATTTTGGTGCAACGTTTGAGTTTACATGATGGTTCATTTTCATCAATTCCAATTACAATGTAACTGACTCCAAGGCTGGTGCACACCTGTATGAATGGTGACGTCAAATTTAATTAAGAAAAGAGTTAGGTAAACCACAAGATTGGGCATATATGATATTATGACTAGGATCACAATATCGGTCAACAACAGACAGTTATACAACTATTAACACCTGCTGTTCTAAACCAAAACATGATAACTATAAGGTACCCGGTAGACTTTTTCTTTAACAATTTAAAAACATCAAATCTAAATAATGTAAAGTTGTGCATGCATAATGCTGATTACCATGTTCAGGTTGTACAATCATAATTTAATTACTTTACAAAATTCATCACTGCCATATCCAAAGTTATTGAAACATTTCTAGGGCAGCCTTTAAGGAGATGTGCATTCTGCAAGGCGAAACCAATTTGTCCATTTTACACAAGGAATTTGAGTGCAATTTTCAGTGCAACACCACCTATCTTTTGACAACCTATAAATTTCCAACACAGCTATTCTGGTTGTTGTTTAAATTAATATCAGCAGTTTTATTTTTGTTAAATTCTAGGGTTGTTTTAATTTCTATAGGATATAAATCCATGACAAATGTTATATAATGATACTCAATGACTTACTTTACCTGTGATGACTGCAGGGCGGCGATTCTTGCAGCAAACACAGCAGCAGCAGCAGCAGCAGCAGGTGATCAGTAAGAGACCAATGATGACATTCAAAATACCAAGCACAATGGCCACAGGAAGAGACAGGCTGCAACGACAACACAGTCAGTGGCACAGGCTGTAACAACAACACAGTCAGTGGGACAGACAGGCTGCAACGACAACACAGTCAGTGGAACAGGCTGCAATGACAACACAGTCAGTGGGACAGACTGCAACAACAACACAGTCAGTGGAAGAGACAAGAGCAAGAAGTTTTATTGGACCCCCAAATGAGATTATACATACATATTTGTGTGTGTGTATAAATGCACAATACAAATTATACAAGTTAACCTTATAACCTGTGAGTTTCTGAGGGCCTCCAATACAGGACTAGACATGGGTTCATATAATGACATGTATAATTAGAACGGTTTACCACAAGTATGTAAAAGTATACATTGTCTGAATCAGAACAGATTAAAAATTATACTCATTCGTACAGTGAATTTCAAAATATGTCAACTAGCAAGTGCGTCTTGTCTTTGTCACCTACTCGAGTGTCACATAAATGTGAAGGCCAAATAACAGTATCGGGTGGCAAATCTGTCAAATTTAATAATAGTATAGTACTGAATAACAGTATAGGGGAGCAAAATGTTCAAAACAAATAATGGTACAGTGGAAAAAAGTCACTAGTATATTTGTCTTTTTTAGCGCCGTAGCAATTTTATACTCGACGAGAAGCCAAGGCGTCCCTAGAAAACTACATGGATCGCCGGCACTGCCGATATGGTAACCGTATTTTATATCTACGAAAAACCGGGGAATTTTCTGTTTTTAAATGGACATTAAAGTTTTACTGCAAGCCCATTTTAGGGGAAACCACCGCCAGCCAGTTACGACCGGCTTGAGGCGTGCTGTGCACAGTGGCTATTTACAGTCGGTTTACGTGGTGATAATGGCATCTTAACTAATAATATACCATGTCGAGCTCCCGAGAACAAAGGATTCTGACTGATTAATCTAATCATGGAAATCTAACGGTCTAACGCTAACGCAAAATCTAGGATCCTCAGAAGCACGGGATCCCACTAAATTCACGACTGTCGTTCTAAAGGATGAAAACTTAGCAGTCAGAGGGAGCCACATGCAGTTCCAGTTGGGAGCAAGTGATTTTAGCGCGAGCAGTAAACCGCTCCATGGGTGATTGATTAGCGCTAGCAATAGGGAGTGAGAGCAATTGCTCTCCTAAAAATTATACCTTGCATAATTTGCCACGATTATCGGAGAATATAGGCTGGCAATGTTTAAATTTAATAATAGTATAGTGCCAAATAAGGTGTGTATAGGATGGCATTTTCATCAAATAAATATACGTATAGGAATGTTTATTCGACACTCAATAATTGATATACTACATACAATACTACTATCACCATTAGTATGTGACACCGAACATATACAACGATAATACTATCTGAATCACAATAGATTTGTCTACATTTTGGTGCTAAAATACTTTTTGTGTGATTAACTGAAACTAATTAGTATATAATTTGCATATGTAAGAAATCCAAGATGGCCGACAGGAAATATAAAAGCGAGTTTCATTTTGTGTTTCCTGGACAACTGCAAGTAATAATCCACCAAATTCAGAAACATTGCCGACATCAGCTGCATCAACAAGACTGTTGATTTGTGTTTTCATCCGTCAGACATATACCAAATCAACTTTCGTAATCATTGATACTGCAAATGGTGAAAGACATACCCAATCAACTGTAACATTCATAATCTCCGATCCATTGTCGATTTGTGTCCGCTTGTAAATACTGTTTATATCAATCAATCTCCGTGAATAATGTACCAAAATGTTGGCAAATGTTTTGGATTCATCCGGGTACAATACGATGACGTTACTACGAAATGCTGGTGACATCTAGCGATTATTGTACACTAGTAAGAAACCCCGATAGATCGGTGTTCAGGGCCCGAGAGGTTACTACAAAAATAGTATAGTATGCATATTAATAGCATACTCAAATGTAAGGTGTGTTTGGTATGTGTAAAACACGAGTACCCCCCGGTACATACAGTATGTATATTTTATTAGTTATTGTGATTTTGTTGACATGTATAGCAATTTGATGCAATACATGTGTCTTTATATTTTTGTAAGAGGTACTAAATAGGATACAATGTGTTAGATGTGTTTTTATTTAGTGACAGTTTATTAAGGAAGTTGGGGCGGCTATGATACGCTTGTCTTGAATTGAGTAGTTTCAGTAGACGTTTTTAAGATAAACTAACCATTTCTTCACAGATTGTAGTTGAAACTATATAATATCCCAGATTAATAAAATCTTGAGTTTTTTCATTTGTTTGGTTATGTTACAAGATTTTAAAAACTTTGTAAATGTGAAAAAATAGCCACAAAATTTATCGTTTTGAGAAAATCCCCAAAGAAATAAATAACATACATAAGTATGACAGTGTGACTGATAAATTTACAGAAACAAATTACGTGTGTTACACCACCATGAATAAGTTGCAGAAAGTTGAATGACAGCCTAAAGTGGCAGTGTATTTTTGACACAAACCCTTCACCAATCGTAATTCAAATTCGTGTAATTTTGCCTACGTTTATGACGCGACACCAAATTGCAGCTTAGCAAGTGTTGTAGTTTTTCTAAGAAAGTAAATTAAGCATCATTTCCTGGTTGCTAGTGATAACTGAAATGTCAATAGATATGCGTACCATGCTTGAAATGTGACGTTTTTCACTGGCTTTTTACATATGACGTGTCCCCTTAATTTACCGCCACAATGGCCCTTAAACCTGTATTTGTAATGTGTTGTCGTCTACAATATCAGGTTATGCCAGCCATCTGACAAACACGTGGCAGAGCGTGTTCACGATCACTTTGATTGGCCCGTTATCCGCTGGGTCACCAGGTCACATTTACATGGCCGTTTCCATAATAGCTTCAAAGGCACAATACACTATGTTAGCGCTGATATTTGCTGGTCTAAGGACATGATTTAGTTTGGTAGATATAATATTGATGTGTACTGGAATCACAGTAACCAGACGATATGTTCCGCGTTTATGACAAACAAATAAAGCTGGTTTGAAGATCGACGCACTTGAGGTCATTACTATGGAAACATCGCCAGTCTTTCTAAGTCAGAGGAATTTTCAAAAGGACTTTCTTTTTAAAGATAGATTGGTGAAATATGACATTAGTGCCGGGTGATTATTTGTGGTGTCGATGTTCAGTTCGATATTTCCTTTTAGCTGCCCCAGCTACCTTAATGCTTAACCATTCAATAATTTTAATTAATTTATTAATGATTCTATACTTTTATTCTGTGCGCTATCACTAAAATGTTTTAATGGACTAGAGAGCATAAATAATGAAGCTGAACATTTTACCGACTTGTGGGAAATAATTTATGTAAATAATAAACAATAAAGGTCCAAGAATTGAACCTTGTGGTACAATTTCTATTGGTAGGATTTCTGATTGCATTTCTTCAATTTCAAGCTACTGTTTTCGGATATTTAAATAATTTTCAGTAGTACCATCCATCCCACAGTACCTTAATTTGTTTAATAAAATAGTATGGTTAACAGTATCAAAGGCCTTTGAGAGATCGAGAAATATATTACAATTTTGCATAATAACCTCCTTTTCTCTCTGGAAATGTAACAAGTATAGCTGTTCATCTACTTACAGCCCAGCCTGCCCATCTCAGGAGGGCGGGCTGTAAGTAGATGAACACTGTTGGACTCTCGATAAGCCAATGGCTTCCTTGTCCACTTGCCATCTGGGCCTTTGGCTTGGATGGCAAATCTTGTTAATTGTGTATTCCATGAAAAATACTGTTAGTTGCCCTATTACTATGCAGTACGTACCAGAACGTGCCAATGGCTACTCCATTGCAGTTAGCGTCACAAAGGTCTGTTCCACAGGCACACACCTTGCCGTCCACCTCCATATCGCTTACTTCACTGAGCACGCTGAGAATTTCTCCAGCAAACTTTCTCTCGCTGTCACTCCCAATTGGGTTGCATTTGTTCAAGCCTGTGTTTGTGTCAACCTTCATGCAACCTCGCGATTCAACTGTCACTTTCGAGGTTCCAACTGAAACACGGACACTGAAGTAACTGACAAATACAGTAACATAAACACATTGGGACAATTGGCTGGTGGTGGTGGTGGTGGTGGTGGTGGTGGTAGTGGTGGTGGTGGTGTACATGTGTGTGTGAGACAGCATGTGTTAAATGCATCTATACAAACCTAATGGTACATGGAAGGAGATGCTTCCTTCGAAGTAGCCACACATATAGTCAGTCCTGGATGGACATGTCTCTGTAGCATCATCACTAGACGGATGCTCACACCACTGGTCAGATTCACCACTGAAGAACTTCTTCAGTGTTGGGTTATCGAATTTGACATTGGCACATTTGTAACACTGAAGCGTTAACATGTCTGTAACAAATAATACAGTAATTGTAAACCTTTAACAAGTATAATAATGATTATATACACGAATAATAATGTTCGAAATAGCCTAGATGAGTTAGTTTTCGGTGGCCTCGATCCTTGCCTTTCATTAGAAAGGTCAGCCTCTTGCCTAACCCTTTGCAAGCAGGCCACCTACCGACTTCCAGGTTGCTAAGTACTGTATAGGCGAGCGTGATGCTTTTTGAAAACGTTTTCGGAGCCAGCCAACTTGGAACCTCATAAAATGCCATAAACCGGGTGCCGGGAGATGGGCTGGCTCAATGAATTGTCATATGCCACGGAAGTTGTTTATAAGTGACAAGCACTGACATTTTAAAGCTCCACCTCCTCCAGCGATGTATAGTTTTGTAAACATCAAAGTGTTGATTTCAAAATTGCTTCTGTTTTATTTAGGCGGTCGGTACGATGTTTGAATATATGGGTCATTCCGTGTCAAATCAACAAATTTTCAGGAAATTTCAAAAGTTGTCTCAGAATTTGCTGATATTTTAACTAGCTATACATGAGCACTTCTGCAGAACTAAGCATTGTCTGTAACACCCTATAATGTGAACGGGGGAAAGGGCCAAAAAGGTGCTTCTAACTTGAGTTTGCTTACAAGTTTACAAGTTACATATCTGAAATTTTCTAAATATGTAGATACTGATACAGATTATATAAATGCAAATTCAAGAATGATTAGGACAAAGCACAATGGGGTGTACGAAAATGGAAGTTAATTTTTTTATTTCCAAGAAGGATTTCAGCAGTCTGTATTTCATTGTTGTGTTACAGTACAAAATTTTTTTTTACCCAAAAAATGGTGCATCTGGTGGGTAAAAAAACAGTGGTGCCTCCTGGTGGGAAAGAAATTCATTATTTGCTTTTACACAGATTTTGGTCAAAATACAATTTGTGACTTTTTCTGCATCTCAACAATTTTTCAAGCGTACAATAGGATGAATACGGTAGGTATATACATTAAAGACATATATTTTTAATGGTTAATTAAAAATGGTATATACAAAATGTCTACCTTTTGAGAATTACTCGTATGTATATCACTAGTTACCTGACAATAACCATGCATAAATATAAAATGATGACTTTGATGGAAACTGTAACATCATATGACATGTTCACGTTGATTTCGGACAATATCGCCCACCATTAGACAATGAACTTACTCATAATCAATTATTTGGAACATATTCCTAAATCTCATGGGCCCTGAACACCAATCTATCGGGGTTTCTTACTAGTGTGTACAATAATCGCTAGATGTCACCAGTGTTTTGTAGTAAAGCCATCATATTACACCTGGATGAAAGCCAAAACATTTGCCAACATTTTGGTATGTTATTCATGGAGATTGATCAATATAAACAGTATTTACAAATTACGGACACAAATCGACTATGGATCGGAGATTATGAATGTTACAGTTGATTGGGTATGTCTGACGATTCGGATGAAAACACAAATGACAGTAGCGAAATTGATAGTGTTGTTGATGCTGCAAACTCCGATTCCAATTCCGCCTTGCAAAAATCAATTCCAATTTCAAATTTTCAATTCCAACTTTTAGAATCCTAGGCTAAGGAAAAATTCAAATCCAACTCTTGTTCAGCTTTATTTGTACTTGAAATCATGTGTGCACAATCCTATTTAATCAGATATGATTAACAAATTAACTATTGTTCATTCAACGCATCTATCTATGTCTATATATATATATATATATATATATACGTCAGGTTTGCTATAAAAACTTTAAAAATGGCATTGAACCATTTGATATGTACTTTCTGCTGCGACACCTCTCCTGGATTTTCGCTAACCAGACATTTTGGACAGCCCTGGACAGTTGGGTCATTAATCTGAGTTTTGAACAGTTTCCCCATGTTTATATCAGTTGTGGTATCATTGATATTTCATCAAATTTACTGTAAACTTTGAGTTTCAAAACATTCTAATCACCAACATGTATTCTCCATGGGGAAATAAACCTTGTCCACTGAGAAAGAAAATGAGATAAAGCCTGAATAGTCTGACTTTGGTTTTACTGTCTGTTACAGTAACTTAGTATTTGTTTTTGATGCAAATGCTTGATTATATTGTTCTTGTTCACAATGTTTCAATAACAGAGTAGATGGTGTATATACTATAATGTTGACAGCTTCCTGGCTGTTACTAGATTCAGGGTGACATGCTAACAGCATATTATGATTTTAATAGTAAATTTAAGGAGTAAAGATTAACAGTATCAACTCAATAATTCCAACAAAATCAATTCCAATAAAAGCAAATTAAAAAAAGATCAATTCCTATTCCAACTGGCTTTCGAAAATCAATTCCAATTCCGGAATTGAAATTGAGGGTCAATTCCATTCTGGAATTGACCCCATGTCTGTTACGTGGCAATGTCTAGGTCAATTACCTGATGGCAGTGCTGTCATTGTTGGGTGCCATGGGCAATAATGAAATAAGTTCATGCAATATAAATAATAATTAACTTCTATGGCGCCTACATCCTCAGGAAACTGAGCTCAGAGTCGCAACAAAACAGAATCATTAAGCATAATCGTGAATAGGGACGCGCAAGTCATTATCAAAATGAGGGACAACCGAAGATTTATGGTTGAAATGAAATTTGGAATAAATATGTACATAGAAATATAGACTTAGAAGGCAGTATGTCACCAGTCGTTTTCTGTGGTTTTTCATAGATTATCAATATAGTGAATGGTGAAAGATAAAATACAGAAAACAGTCTGTAATACAGATGACTGGAGCTTAGAAACATTGCCATAACATTTATATTGTTTAAAAATAATAAAACAAATTGTGTAATATACACCAGTTATTGTTTTACCAGTTCATCCATTCCATGTTGATGATCAAGTATATTTTATTACAGTCACTCAAGTATTTACAATGTACATAATTACTAGTGGTAATTTGACAATATTTTGTTATAGATGAAAGTGAAGAGCAGGTCGTACAAGTCAGCATTGGGGCCATATAAGAGTTTCATGTACAAATTACTGTGTGTGTTGCTTGTAGTGTACACCTTGTTCAACATATTTATGTTAGAAGGAAACATAAAATGAAACTCACTTTCAGATTTCCTGTCAGCCATCTTGGATTTGTTACATATGCAAATTATATACTAGTTAGCTTCAGTTAGTCATACAAGTATTTTAGCACCAAAATATAGATAAATCTATTGTGATTCAGATATGTAGTTGTATATGTCTTGTATCACATACTAATGGTGACAGTAGCAACATATGTTGTATGTAGTATATTGATTATGTAGGTGACAAAGACAGGACTGACTTGCTAATTGATGTATTTTGAAATTCAATGTATGAATGAGTATAATATTTTGTGCTGCTTGTAGCGTACACCTTCTTCAATAGATTGATGTAAGAACTGTGATGATTATTGCTTATAATTGTTCAGGAGGCACAAAATAAAACTGATTTTTATATTTCATGTTGGCCATCTTGGGATTATTTGCATACACAAATTATATACTAGTTTCAGAAAATGTAGACAAATCTACTCTCACTAGTCTGAGTACTTTCATTCAAATTTGTTTCTAGATCTTCCTCAATCCATGTCCACAACCACATTCTCACAATAATACAAAAATGACTGTTTTTACCCAAAAAAATTTATTCGTCTGCTTTTGATTCCAATGAGTTTCAATTGAATATAAAAACATTTTTGGAAAAGAAACTCCACAAAACAAGAAACATCTATAAATACATGTAATACTTGGTTTTCATCCTGACTAGACTAGATCATTGACTAGAGTTGAACGTAATACTTGGTCTCTCTCAGTATTATCTTGGCGCTTCAATGAATATAACAAAATCTGGCGAAAGCAACCAGTAGTGATAGCAATGTGGTGCCACCTTGCGGATAAAGACATGACATGACATAATGTCTAGTCCTGTATTGGAGGCCCTCAGAAACTCAGGACTTATAAGTTTAATGTCACTGACATTGTGTAGATTGTATATCATAGTCATAGAATGCACATTTTATGTTTACCAGTTAGCACGTCAGTTTTAAATCAGTTATTAGTTCCATTACTAATTAGGGCCGTATGTGGGAAATACACAAATTAGTCTTACATAGGCTGGAACTATGATATATGCATGCCTATATCATGGCTATGATATATGTATGTCAAAAGTTTAGTATATAATACAATCTGAAAAATGTGTTAATTCTGACGTCTCTTGACATCTCGAAAGGTACCAAATTTACCGACTTTTCAACTTTTTGACATTTAAATATCTCATAGCTGAAGCCATATCACACAAATATAAAAGAAAATGTTCATTAACATCCCTACCATGCAGCATAATAATGTACTCTAACTACCAGAATGCGATGTGTGTTCAGGTGCGGTCATCCATAGCACCCGATCGGTCTCCTGTTTTCACTTACCGTCGTCGGTCAGAACTTCGACAAAACTGACGACACAGAGCAACATAACAACGAGGACAACTGTTGTATGCATGCTTGGACTTCTTAATAGTAACAATCCCACGAAGTAGTGAACAAAATATCTTGATTAGCTTGAAACAAACTCAAATAATTGACAATTTCTCTTAACTCGCATTACACATCGATGATGGAATGAGCAAAGGGACGAGTGAGATTCAAATGAGCATCAGACTCCATAAAGTGTATAATAAAACGTTATGCGATAAACATTATGTTGCTGAATGTTTTAATACACGTTGAATTTGCCGCACATGTCCACAATTATTAATAGTTTTAGCAATTTTCTTGCTCGTTTCAGTTAGATGCACCCCTTTTTGTAAATATAGTACGACCCTGATTAATTATTCATTATTTTCAGCAAATCGAATAGCTTTCCCATTACGCCATTTGGGATCAGCCTATTGTTACCTTTCCCATTGGCGACCATGTTAACATTTTACATGATTATAAGAAAACGGGACCATCAAAAATTCTGAAACTTCTTACCCGCCGTTATCATCATATCATTGACATGCTGATCGAGTTTAGTCAAAGTCTCGTACTTCTAACTCATTTAAAATGCATGAACGTTTCATACCCGTCAATTTTTAACCAATTTCTGCATGAATTACTACGCACACGTGCTTTATGGCGAAAAATTGCCAACAATTCTTCGCCTATTGAAATCATCTAAAAACCCAGTTACACTGTTAACATGTTTTACCAGCAAACTTGCCAATGTGCCTGCTCAAATGCAGTTATGTCAGATGATACATATAGATATTTTAAAATTACACATCTAAATTTACTGTACCCTACATTCGTCAGGAAGTCTAAGGCATGATCCCATTATAAATGTGCTTTGTGGGTAGGCAGAACTATTTATATACATGGGCACGGACCACAATGAGAATGCATCCGCCATTACAACAATTAAGCAGGGGCGGATCTAGGCATGTTGGCAGGGGGGTCTCAGTCGGTAGATTTATTTAAAAAGTCCGTAATATTACACTACTTTATGTAGAATGTTGTGACATTTAACTTAGCATTGATTTAAGATACTTAACCTTGTATATACTAGTTCCAAATATGGAACTGCATTCCTCTTATGTTTGACTTCCGCTGATCGTCCGTTGAAGGAAAACAGACGTTTGAACAATGATTCTCACTGGAGAATGTTTATGAACTCCATGTGGCGTGGATGTAATCGCACAAACTGATTGATGATTGCATCTATGTCCACCTCAACACCGTAATGGATGTGTAACATAGCAAGTCCATTTATGTCCACCTCAACACCATAATGGATGTGTAACATAGCAAGTCCATTTTGTGCGGTCCTCTGTCAAGGTGCTGCGCATGTAGGTTTCAACACGACGAAGGGCACTGATTGTTCTCTCACATTCTGCGCTGGTGACACCGAATGTACACACCAATTTCAGACATGTGTGTATATTTGGGAAGAATGCGTTATCTGCAGCCTTGAGTGACGTTGCTGCATCTTTGGGAACATCACAGTTTGCTTCCGCTTCCCATCTAGTCAGCCAACAGTGTAATTCGGCTTGAAAATTCCGTGGAATGGGTAGGTCGTCTTTGTACTCGGCAGCAAATGCTTGCACACTGTCAATGATTTACACCCTTGGAGCAACCTTGACTACAGCGGAAACCAGATGCAACGCATTTGTGATCAACAACTGAGGAGCACCAAACCGGTCGTGTAGACCCATCAACAACTGTTCGATTACTGGGATGGTCAGGTTCATTCGATAGTAGGTCTCTGCATCGTCAGCTGGGGCATTAGGTCTATGCTGCTGCCGTCCACAAATGCGAGGTCGTGCTGTTTCCGTTCCAACAGCCTGTGCCATCGTAGTAATCTTCAAAAAGATGTTATGATGAAAATTATCAACATCATTCCTGACTTCTTCAAGGGCAGTGATGGCATGCTTGACTTGACTGGCAGCTTTGATGACATCCATCGTTTTGGACTGAAGGCTGACATTGATAGGTTGCACGTACGCGACAGTGTCACGGACTGTGTTGAGTGCCGCAATGAAGGGAAACTGCGTTAATGCCAACAACAGAGCACGTCTATCGCTTACACTTGGTTGATTCCATTCTTCTTGCATGTGTTGATATGTCTTCCAGTGAGTGGACTATCGCTTCGTGCAGCTCCATGAATACATTAAAAGCATCGTGGCGAGCCACCCATCGGGTTCTACATAGTTCTTTTAGCTTTCTCCTAGCTGTCTCATTTGAATTGATCTCGTCGATCCACTTCTCCAAGTTGTGTTGTCGTTTGGGGGAATACTTGTAATAACGTACAAGCCTGTCTGCCGTATCCATCATGTTTCCTGCCTCTTGGACAGACATGGCTTTCACCACAGCAAGGT